>ML121548.1:55343-85276 GCA_003788615.2 Terfezia boudieri ATCC MYA-4762
CTTAAGTCTTTCTTCCCAAATCCTATTCAACTGTTCTCTACTAGAGATCAGCCTCAACCAGGACCAGTTAAGGAAGATAGGTATGAAGTGGAAAAAGTATTGGAATTTAGGTCAGCACCTAAAACAGGAAAGTTGCAATATTTGGTAAAGTGGGAAGGGTGGCCAAACAAGTACAATGAGTGGGTACCAGAAGAGGCAGTTGACTTAGTGTTGAAAAGAGACTTTTGGTTGAATGGTAATAAGGGAGCTACCTTTAAGAAAAGGAAGGTTGGTAATTATAAGGCTGGTATGCACAAGACCAGGCAAGAGACCCTTGACATGATTAATAATGAGAGGAAGAAGGTACTAGCTGCCCCAGTGTCCACTAATGCCCTAAAAGTTAGTGAACAAGAGGAGGAAAACTTCCAGAAGTTCTTTAAGTCAATAATTGATGGACTGGATGTTAGGACAGTTAGGAAAGTTTATGGACCTCCTCCCCCTCCTAATATGCAACTCCCTAAGGAATATGTACCCCTTTACTATTATGATGATATAGTGCTTGCATATGATCATGTATCAGATGAGGATAAGACATTTTTGGGAAGTATGGGAACACCTTTCAAGCTTTACTAATCATGTACATGAATCCTCTATCCCTGTTTAATTTCTTAGGATGGACTTTTTATCTAAACAGGGAGGCATGTAAGGAAGTGGATTAGTCAGTTACCCTGAATAACCCCCTACCCTACAACTTATGTAATTTCTTATGTTAACCTCAACAAGCACCCAAAACATTGGGCTGTCTGCCTTGTTGACTCATGTATTTCACATGACTCAGATGTTGAGTCATAACTGTTGTGGATGTCAAATCATGTATGAGTCAGAGCCTGAGCACTGCCACTGCACTGCCTCAAGTCTGACTCACCCCTCTGTGAAGGAATAGGATAACTACAGGTTCATTCCCCTATGGAATGAGGGGGAGACTCAAGCAAGTAGAGATAGATACAATCAATATAAGAGTTCCACTGGTTAACCTATTAGTGCCTTGGGCACTCTATAACTTCTATCTTATACTACATATTATGCACAAGGTTATAACCTACATACTTGCTACTATTCTATATATCTTTCTACCAGTAGTAGCTATTATTTGTCTTATAATCTATTGTGTTAATTAGAGATAACTGGATTAAGATCTTATCTTATCTAATCAGATCAGATCTTATCAGATTATCCTAATCCCCCTACAATACATTACATCAGAAGTGTTTTCTCATATTTGTGCTTATTCCTGTTTAGGTAATTCCCTTAGATAGATTAGTATGCCGATTACTCATATGTTAGTTCTATTTTCTTTAGCACAGTTTATCTTTCCTTTACTCACCTATTACGTATGGCCAGTACGTCATAGGAATAGTCAGGCATTAACTATTCCTCCTCCTGTTCCAGCTACCTATTCCAGTCGGTAAGCTGATGTCATGTTTATCATTTTGTTTCTTTCTACAGCCTCATTTCTATTATATTCTCTGGTGTCATCTATGATACTAAACGTATCAATATTGACCCTTCTTGTATCCATAATAATCTAGTATCATTATGACTCTTGATGATTGTTTCTCAGATGAGTCTCTCTAAGACTCATTGCCTTAGGATTCAGTTTCTATAAAAGACCTGATTTCCACGTCCTCTAGTTAGGACAGATCTTTTTCAGTACCTTCTAGTTTAGCAACATTAGAATATATAAGCTACACTGGTAATATTCTTGTTCTCGCCTCTTTACTAGTGACCAGATACCTCCGTTCCCTCACTACAACTACACCCATGGTTTGCTGTCTTCTAGGACTCCTGTATAGGACTTAGAGACAGCATCAACTGCCTTCATCATGTTAGTAGAGCCGTGCTCCCCCAGGAACACCTTTACTAACTTGGCCTACACTTACATTTTTTTTACTATCAAACCCACTTTAAATATTTCTTCTTTCTACTCTAGGGACTGATTATCCCTAGTGACTCTTGAATCCGTCTAGACTCTTCAGACCTTCCAGAATACTCTTAGGTAATGTATACCTAATCCAGAACCGAGCTCAACAAGGCTAGTAAATCAGTCAGCCACTATTCTCCCTTGTCATTTCAAGAATACTAATAATTCCTGTTAGCACTAATTATCAGCACTAGATCTCTTTACAAACATAAGATCCAGTACAAGCCTTGCACAATGAAACCAAGCAACTTCAATGGCATCAGAACTACCTGTAGTATCCAGATCCTCTAGTAGGCTCTCTGAAAAAAATGCAGAATTTTCTCCTCTCAAGAGAAATCCTCCATCTAGAACTGGATCAAGACAATCAGCACGAGCTGATCCTGCAGAAACAAGCAAAGAAGAAGATAATGAGTTTGAGTCAGAAGATGAATAAGAAGAAGAATCTGATACAGAACAAACTCCCAGACTATCTACTATGGGTAAATAACTAGAAGTAGTAGTTCAATAGCTAACTCCTCACAAACCATACCGATTCGAGGAAGACCCAATTTCAGGAGAAGAGAAGGCAGTTAAAGAGCTAATCCAAACAATGAAGATGTTTTATTATGCTCACAAACCCAATGGACCTACCTTCAATAATGATGCAAATAGAGTGGTAAAGCTAATTCATACTACAAATGAAATAGCTAAGGAACTTAGACAACAAAATATTTTAAGACAATTTCTAATCACTCCAGAGAAACTAGGTCCATGAGGAACAGGACAACTCAATATTCCTGCAGCTCCACAGAAAGCTAAAGAGACACAATAAGGTCTCTTTGCAAAGGCAATAAAAGAACTCCATAATACCTTTAAGCCAAATATACCTAATATACCCTCATTAGCGCTAGGCTTATCATCCTCTAATATACAGCAACAACCTCTATCTATCTTTTCGCAGCTTATAGCATCTCAAAGAAGCCTGTCCGCTCCTCTTGGATCTCACATAAGCACTAGTAGAGCTACTTAGATATTATGGTTATCACCTCCAAATCCTCCTAGTACTACTACATTTAGTGCTAATCTTCCTCAATAAAACACTCAAGCACCTCCTGCATTCTTTTCTAATCCTCTGTAGACCCCAAAGAAAACTCCTACTAAGGTTTGATTATCTGCCCCCTCAGAACCCCCTAGTGATTCAGATGAATTAAACTCTGATTCATTGGAAGGTAGTAATCGTAGTACTACTGGTGGTAATTATAGGTTCAGTGGAAGAGCAGGAAGATTTCAAAGCGTAGTCTCTACTGCAAGTTCAGTCTTTAGTAGTAGCAAACTAAAGGCTACAAAACTTGAGAAAAATAACGGATCTGGCAAGTGGAAGCAAGCGGCTATATTTGACAATTGGGTGAATAATGCAATGGATATCCTTGACATGGGAGATCTCGATCCAGACTCCAAAGAAGCTATGATTTGGCTAGGTTGGCGTCTTGAAGAAGATGCAAAAATCCTGTATAGTTCATACAGAAAAAATCCAGAAACCAAATTACATATAGTAGCTCAGTTCATAAAAGAGTTTAGGAAATTCTGTATCCCCTTCACCAGCAAAGACCAACTCTGGACCGAATTCCAAGCAATCAGACAAACCTAGAATGGATGTACCAAGCCAATTCAGCAAGTTGCGAATAAAATCAAGCAAATACAACTCCTCCTTACTAAAATTACTGATTGGCAATGCTATCACCAATTATTGGAAGCCATGGATCCCTCTCTCCCCTATAAGGTTAGAGCATATATGAATGAAGATATGCTATGGGATGAAATAATTGAGCTCTGCAGTCAGTTATGCATAAGTATCAAACCTCCAAGAAGGATAACAAGTCCAAGAATAGCCAAAAAATGCGCCAACAACCTCCTACCTCACAGGGTAACTCCAATTCAGGACAAACTAAATCCTTCTTTAGCAAGTCCAAGCCAGTCAGCAAGCCCACCAATACAAACCCAGCCTACAAGAAGCTTACTCCAGAAGAAAAAGCAGACTTAACTAAGAAAGGTAGATGTTATTACTGTAGAAAGGTGGGACATCAAGCTACTAACTACCCAGTTAAGAAGCAACAAATCAGAAGTGCAGCCGGTACCATCTATCCAGAAGAAGATTATCTGGAAAGGATTACTTCTACAGTACAATTCATTCAGGATCAAGAACCCCCTAGTCCATATACCAAAGGAAAATCAGTAACCCTTATTATTGATGCAGCCAAGGAATACCTCCTAGTTATAACAAAAATCGAAGGCTATCCAGCTAAGACCCTAGTGGACCAACAAACTACAGGAGCAAACCTAATTAGTAGCAAATTTTGCACCTTGCATAAATTGTTATTATATGCACTAAAAATTCTTATCACCTTGCAGATAACTATGAAAGGGTCTAAAGTGTCAATAAGCCACTATACCAAGGTTAATTGCGACTGGCTAGGATGGTCAGAAGAACGAATTTTCTATGTAGCAGCCCTCAAAGATTGGGATATAATTTTAGGCTCCTCTGCACTAAGACATACTAAGGTAGTAATCAATATGAGACATATAAGTGTCACTATCTAATCTCCTAAAACTTCCCGATCCACTCTCACCCTCTAGAAAATTACACCAAGTATGAAAAATACAAGAAAGAAGGAGATTACAGCCACTAGTCTCCCTACCCCTGCACAAACTTAAGTTATATATGTCTCAGCAATGCACACATCTCCAGTAATCAGTTCTGCAGCAATGACTATATAGCCTCATCACAATGTCTTTGATAAGTTTCCTGATGTGTTTTCAGAAATGAAGAACCTAGATCTACTACCCCTTCAAGATAATATGAATCATACTATTGATCTCAAGGATCCAAATGTAGTCTTCAAGCCGAAACCTATCACACCAAAGGAGAAGTTCTTACCTCAGCTATTGGAAAAGCTCCGAGAGGAGAAACGGACAAGACATATCTATCAATCCAATAACACCTTCTGCTGTGCTATATTGGTTATTCCTAAGAGAGAAAATCCAACTAAAGCAAGATTCCTACATGATCTTGTAGTATGAAATGCTTTGACAGCATTGAAGCCTAGTCTCATTCCAAGCCAAACTCTCATTAGAAACACTCTTGCTAGTAGAGAATTTGTTTCTAAGATTGATATTAGTGACAGATATTATCGGGTTAGGATTATTCCAGAACATGAAAAGTATACCACATTTTTCACACCCTATAAAGTTTTCAGATCTCGAGTTATGTAACAAGGAGATTGTAATGCACCTGCTACATTCTAGAATGCTATGAACAATCTATTCAAAGATGAACTTAGAATCTTTGTATATATCTATATTGATGACATTTTTGTCTTTAGCAATACTTATAAGGAATATCTTGAGCATGTTCAACTGGTACTTCAAGAGCTCAGAGAACATAAGTTCTATACTAATCGTAAGAAGTCACAATTTCTCTCTAATATTCTGCAATGCCTAGGACATGTTATTACTCGAAGAGGAATCTCTCTTATTTTTAAATCAATAACCAAGATTATTGATTGGCCAATTCCTCAGAACCAAATATAGCTACAAGCATACCTAGGTATAGTAAACTATCTCAGTAGCATCATTCCACATCTCACAAATCTTGCAGCTCCCTTAATCGAGATGGCTGGAGCTACTACAACCTGGGATTGGATACCAACTCACACCACTTTGTTTAACCTGATAAAAGCAGCACTATCAGCCAATCCTGTAGTAAAACTAATTAACTACGAATTTCCAGATCCAATCTATTTGGTAATGGATGCTAGCTTAATTGGTACTAGTACCTAGATAGGACAGGGACCTACTTTAGCAACTATTATTCCTGCAGCATTCCATTCCTGCAAGTTTAATCCTGCATAGGAGAACTACTCTACATTCAACAAGAAACTGCTAGCAATTGTAGATGTACTAGAGCATTTTAGAAGTGAACTCAGTAGATACATGTTCACTATCCTCACAGATCATAAACCTCTAGTTATATTTCCAATACAACATAATCTAATAGGGAACCAAGCTAGATGGCAGCAAATTATATACCAATTTCAATGCTACATCAAGTACCTAAAGGGAAATAAGAACGTGATTGCAGATACACTCTCGAGAGTCTTTATAAACCCCTTTCTAGTCTCCACTCTCTCAGATTATATTCCTTATTCTATAGATACTCCTTAAGTCCCCCATACCTTCTACAACTCGACTACCTCTTCTAGCTCCTCTAATTCAATTCCTGTTTCTTCTAGGGTATCTCCAGCGAATTTCTCGCCCTCAATTTACCCTATTCTAGACCCTCTGGAAATCATAATATCAGCGGCAACTACCAGAGCTAAAGCCAAAGCCAAAGCCAAATCTCGCACCTCTGGCTCTCCTCCTCTAGTCAATAATGAGAATCAAGCTCCTCGATTCCTGTCAGCTCCTCTGAGTCCTCCAACTCGCCACGGATTTCCTGATAATAGTTTAGAAGATATTATGCTCACTATGGTGGCTAATAATCTTGTCTTCAAAACTCGTTCCTTGACTTTACCTCCACATAATCCCTATAATGAGAACTCAATCAATGCAGTAGGATATCGAGCAAAGCATGGACTTAGGTATTGGATGGTATGTAATGATGAAGGTTGTCGATACCACCTACACTCGTATATGAATTAGAGAAGACCTCTCTCAAACAACTACTACTCATACTGTGACAGAAGTGGTCACTATACTTATTCTTGTAGTATCTACTGAGCCGATCAGGAATACTTCAACCGAACTGTAACAATGACAACAGCAAAAACCAACGTCTCCAGCAATCCTCCTCCTCCTACTCCTTCTCAATTATTCTCCTCTCCTCTATAAATGACGCCAGTAAGTTTATATAGTAATGAGAACTGGACATACATTAATAAGGGAAAAGAGAAGGCAGTAGAAATTGAGACAGACTCAGAAGAAGAGGAATTGACTGACCTCGAAGAAACTCTATTTCTGGTCACTCCTCTAGCACCAAAACAGCAATCCATCTCCTCTACTAGTTCTTATGCTTCTGATACTATTCCTGTTCTAACTCCTAACCCTACTGTAGCTACAAACTACTTTGTAGTTCTGTATTATATCAATAAGGGCATATTTAAGATCGAGTCATACCTTACTTTCAACTCCTCTACCAAACCCAATCAGGACTGTATTCCAGATTCTATTACTCTCATCCCAAATGGCGATAATCTACACTAGTAGTGGCTATCTCATAACAGCTACAACAATCTCATAGACCAAGCCATATCATTAGAAAAAAGTACGAAGGAAATTCCTAATATACTTTCTACCTAGTTGTAATAGGGAGAGTTTTTAGCAGAAGAATATATTTGAGACCTAGTATTTTCGAAGGTTATCTCTCCTCCTCAGGCTCTCCGCAATGGATATATAGTTAGAGATGACATTCTTTATTATACCTACAATGATCAAGTACGCCTATACATTTCTGATACCCAGCTATGCAATACCCTGATCAAGCCTACTCTTCTCGAAAGATACCATTCCGCTCTTATACATACTGGTTTTTTCAAGACCTATCATGCACTTTCTAGTAATTTCCTTTGGCCTAAGATGAGTAGAGATATTCGTTTGTATATTCAGATATGCACTATTTATTAGACTACAAAGAACTCTACACAATGACCTTATGGCCTCCTTCATCCTCTTCCTATCCCAAGCAAGGCATTCACACATCTAACTATAGATTTTCTGGCCTTACCTCCTATCAAGACAATTCTCTCGAATTGTATCATAGACCATGTTTGGACCATAGTATATAGGCTTACAAAGTACACCATCATCATTCCTCTGGCAGCCAGTTATACTTCTCAGAGCTTGATCAACCTCTATATGTCTCAAGTCTACTCTCATTTTGGATTTCCACAAGACATAGTTATAGATCAGAATCCTCTCTTTACTTTATGCATATGGAAGAACTTCTGTACTCTCAATAATATTCATTAGTCCATGTCAACAGCCTATCATCCAGAAACTGATAGATAATCTGAGATTGCCAATAAGGCAATCTTGATGATTTTGAGAGCTAAGCTTCAGGAATACGGTAGCAGCTGGCTACCGGTTATCCCTCTCATTCAGGAAGCTATCAACAACTCCATCAATGCATCCAGAGGCACTACTCCGTATACTCTTGTCTTTCGATTCTTCCCTACCTATCAAGACACTCCAACTTATGCTAATATTCCCACACTAAGACCAGATAGGCTATCGAATGCTCTGTAGACAGCAGTACGACAAGAGTTGAATAGGAAGTGTTTGGATATGACAGGATAAGCAAACAAGAAGAGAAGGCCAAGCCCCGACTATAAGATTAGTGATCTTGTCAAAATTTACTATTCTGCTTTCTCTAGGGAATCTCAGTATTCCAAACTTGAACCTATCTTCCTCGGTCCTTATCCTATCTCTGCAGTCTACCCAGATATCGACAACTATACTATCAGCACTCCATTAGCCTCCTCCGGACATATCAAAGTCCATACCTCCCTTCTTGCCCCTTGGCTTAATAATCCAGATCACCTCTTCCCTCAACGGTCCTTGCCAAAGCCTGGTCCTGTTAAACAGGATACTATAGGCCCAAGGTATGTGTTTGAACAAAATGTTAAACACACAGTCAAGAAGAATAGTACTACATTGTACCTTATCAAGTGGGAAGGTTGGGATGATGAAGACAATACCTAGGAACCAGTTGGAAATATTCCAGCGGACATAGTGCAGAAGTATTGGGAAAGTTTCTCTTGGACCAGTAAGCAGCAGAGGAGGCGCAGTTATAAGTATAGAACTAAGTGATTGGTATAGTGAATATAGCTCAAGGTTTCTTTTGGGTATAAGTATTTGATTTATTTTATTCTAACTCATGCCTGTTTTCTAGTGAAGGATTTTCTAAGAATGGAAGGATGTAAGGAATATATGTTTTGTTTTGTTTTATCTCCTGTTTCCACTCACAAGTGTTTTCTCATATTTGTGTTTATTCCTGTTTAGGTAATTCCCTTGGATAGATTAGTATACAGATTACTCATATGTTAGTTCTGTTTTCTTTAGCATAGTTTATCTTTCCTTTGCTCACCTATTATATATAGCCAGTATGTCATAGGAATAGTCAGGTATTAACTATTCCTCTTCCTGTTCCAGCTACCTATTCCAGTCAGTAAGCTGATGTCATATTTATCATTTTGTTTCTTTCTACAGCCTCGTTTCTATTACATTCTCTGACTTCATCTATAATACTAAATATATCAATAATGAGCCTTCTTGTATCCATAACAATCTAGTATCATTATGACTCTTGATAATTGTTTTTCGGATGAGTCTCTCTAAGACTTATTACCTTAGGATTCAGTTTCTATAAAAGACCTGATTTCCATGGCCTCTAGTTAGGACAGATCTCTTTCAGTACCTTCTAGTCTAGGAACATCAGAATATACAAGCTACACTGGTAATATTCTTGTTCTCGCCTCTTTACCAATGACCAGACACCTCTATTCCCTCACTATAACTATACCTACAGTTTGCTGCCTTCTAAGACTCCTATATAGGACTTAGAGACAGCATCAACTACCTTTACTATGTTAGTAGAGCCGTGCTCCTCCGGGAATACCTCTACTAACTTAGCCTATACTTACAATTTACCACATAGGTATATTGGCTCAATACTATATTATCTCAAGTTATTCACTAGTGTTAGTAGTGTTTGCAATGCAGTAATCAAAAGTGATACCTAGAAAAGTATGGAGATTCTATATCAGTAACTAGAGAATACTAGTCTCGATCAGACCTTTATATGTAAAGCTTCAACCTCCTAGGTTAGAATCTGAGTATACTGTATACGTTCCATTGTACGATGGATGTTAGTATTTCGCTGTTATATACTACTAAACCAGGTAGATATATATAGCACCTATGTAAATAACTTGCAAAAGCCCTCCAACCTTATAAGTTGGAATCTGTAATGAATGATACTAGACAGTAGTCATTTGGTACCGTTTATACAATCTATATCCATTTGGTGATGAATGTTTGTGTATAGCGGTTCTGCTGAGAGATTGCCTCAGAAGGGTAGGTTGATTACTAAGAAGGGTGTTCCATAAGGAACAATAATATAATAGGTGTAATTTTCATTTGTAATTATGCTATCTATCTGATTGCTGCTGTTCGGGTTATCTGAAGACTAATGGATTCCAGAGGGGATCCAGCAGCCTTTATATAGTTGTTCAGAAACCCTAATGACTAAGGAAATACATAATGATAGTTGGCATACCTCCCGAGGAGGGTGTGCCATATAGAAGGGTATGGAGCCCAAGAGGGTATCCACGAAACGGCAAGTTCCATGGAATTTACTATGGCAAATTCCGTGGCAGTTGAACTACAGAATCTGGCAGTTGCTAAGGGTGGACGAAGGCTAGCCATTCGACTGTGAATGCTAGTTACATAAAAATGCCATAAATATAAAAAATACATGATATGAAATACAAGACAATAAGCTTCCTTATTATACTTCCCTACTTAGAAGGATTTACTATATTTATAGTTTATGCTTCTGCCATTCTCGCTTCCATTCTTCCAAGAATTTTATGCATTTTGAGTATGTTGGTGTTAGTGTATATTTCAATAGGATTCGTCTGATTTAGGACTCGAGCTCGTTCTTGTTGTATGAGAGCTCGAGTTTCATCTCTAGTATGAGGTCATTGTCTTCCTCTTATTGTTCGACATCTCTTAAATGTATTCTCTAGACTTCCGGTTGTCCAAAAGTCTTGGACAATCTCCTGAGTGATATTCTTAGTGCTTACCCAAGAATCATGCTTAAGACAGTAGTCGAGCCATCTAACCTTATATTGATGTTCACTAGTGCATGGTACCATTCTGAATTCTAATACTTGTTATGGCTGAGATTATGCAGACCGGGCCAGCGCCACCCGATGGTGGGTGGGCTGAAGTCAACCCCGCTTTTCCTATATATTTGCCCATGTCTTGTATCTAGTTATTGTTCTCTAAGACTCAAGCGAAGTCTTATATCGCTGGGTTTACTTTACTTTATCGAATGAATCAGTCTATTCTTCGCTATATGCTTCGCACCTTTAGCCCAGTTAGGCCCGAGCCTAGTGATTGTGCCCTCGTAGGCCCCAAATACTGATATACCGACAGATATCTCCATGATTACTAGCTCGCCCCTAACATTACTTCACTTCGATTAAAGGGACCGGTGATTTTGGGCTAATCACCCATCCCTGCGCCCCTACACTGTCGGACAGCTGGAATATGGCTAATAGGATGTCGTGGGATTATTTGCTAATATGAGCGACATCAGAAATAATTATTTCCCCCTCCTATTTATTTATTAGCTTGTTCTAACCGACATACTAATCGATCTCCGGATCAATGAAGTCTCAGATCTCGAGCGACATGCACAACCACTCCCGATCCAGGCTACTAAGGCCCTGAACGAGCCTATAAGGCCCCGAACGAGCCTATAAGGCCCCGAACGAGCTTATAAGCCTCCGAGCGAGTAAAGCCCCGAGCGAGCAAAGCCCCCGAGCGAGCTCAATACTCCCGAGCGAGCTTAATACCCCCGAGCTCTGCAACCTTCCAAAACGAGGCTATTTTTTTTCTCTGCAGGATCGACTTTTGCAGAGGGGGGAGTTATCGGTCGGGACGCCTGATTGAAAACGGGGAGTAGTACTAGGGTGGATATCTATGCCGGAAAGCCACCAGATATCGGCATGGGAAGTCTAGTACGGGCTGGATAGAGCACTACAACTCAGATAAGTTGAAGAACGCACATCTGAGATGGCTGAGCTCGCATACAGCTAATTAAACCTCTCGGAAGCAAGGCCCCCGGCTGAGCGAAGAAATGCCAATAAAATTTTTGTGAGCTATCAAGCTCTCAAAGACCCCGTTCGAGCTCCGAAAGCTCAAAGACCCCGTTCGAGCTCCGAAAGCTCAAAGACCCCATTCGAGCTCAAAAGCTCAAAGACCCCCGCCTTGGGAAAAGACCCAAGCGAGCGCTGCGAGCGCTGAAGACCTGAACGAGTGCCACGAGCGCACAAATGAACAAGACCCCCCCCTTGCACAGGCAAGTCGGGTTGGACAGTTGGGAAAGCATGCATTGAACCTTTTCCTGTGACGTTGGCTTTTTCCCACTGGGTTTTGCCGCGCAGAGGTTTTTAACGGCAATGGCATGTGGGATACCCTCCCCTATCAAGATTACCCCAGATCTGCAGATCCTTCAGATGTTTTGGATCTATGATCCATATATATGATACACCTCATGTTTGAGATATTCTGGATCTATGATCCATATATATGATGTACCTCATGTTTGAGATACCCGGATCAGTTGATCCACATATTATGGGAAGGGGATCGATGGCGAGTTGCCAGAGAAGTAAAGCCACCCGGTCTGATGTTTAAGTTCTGGCATGACACCACTATGTTTGAGAGAATACCCTGTCCTTCCGAGCTACCTTACAAGCCATAGCTGCCAGAGGTTGAGGTCGATTCCATTGGTTTAACCCAGTCAGTGGTGCTGAGTGGGTTAGTGGGCTCAGGGGGGTCCTCTGAGTAGGGTGCGCCCTAATTGCTACCAATATACATGCACAGGTGGAGGGAGTAGGGTGAGTGAAGTTGGTCGGTTGGGACGCCCTCTAGCAGAGGGGGAGTAATGTTACGGCTGAGATTATGCAGACCGGGCTGGCGCCACCCGATGGTGGGTGGGCTGAAGTTAACCCCGCTTTTCCTATATATTTGCCCATGTCTTGTATCTAGTTATTGTTCTCTAAGACTCAAGCGAAGTCTTGTATCGCTGGGTTTACTTTACTTTATCGAATAAATCAGTCTATTCTTCGCTATATGCTTCGCACCTTTAGCCCAGTTAGGCCCGAGCCTAGTGATTGTGCCCTCGTAGGCCCCAAATACTGATATACCGACAGATATCTCTGTGATCACTAGCTCGCCCCTAACAATACTTTGTCTACTTCATAATAATTATCTTTTATAGGTCCAGGTTCTCTGGATTGTCTGTTTGGAAATTTAGATGGATCATTGTTTCGATAAAGTTTCAGCTTGCTGATATGAAAAGTATTATATATGAGGTTAAGGTTTGGTTGACTTGATAAATCGAGGCTATAGTTGTTTCATTTCCAATTAGTTGATATAATAGGAAAGGGACCTACCCATCATGGCTTGAGTTTGTTTGAGACATTTGATAGATTGATATTTTCTGAGGATAATATTACTTGTTGACCAACATTAAATTTAGTCATTATGGGTACTCATTTATTGGCTTGAGATACTTGGGTCTTCTTAGCATCATAGAAATTTTGGAATGTATTACTATGATATTCAGTTGCTGATTTATAGGCGTTGATAGGATATGGTAATATCAATACTCTGTGGTATGCATTAAATCCTAATAATATAAGGAAAGGACTATTTTTCCTGGCGGCATTATACCTAGAGTTGAGTCTTAACTGTATCTCTGGTAATTTCTGTAGCTAATCAAATCCTTTGATCTTACATGCTCTTGCTACTTGCAAGATTTCCTTGTTAACGATTTCAGATTGTCTATCTGCATGAGGGTAGTATGCAGTAGGTAGTTCCAATTTGATTCCTTTATTCCTTGCCCAATCCTTAAAGTGAGTTGACATAAAAAGACTGTCGCAATCAAAAACAATATAAAAAGGATATCCCATAATCGGGACTACATGAGTCTCAAAGGTAGCAGTGCATTGTTCTGCTGTAAAATTGTCTGAAACAGGAATAAGAAATTTGAATCCTAATTGTCTATCAACAATCGTCCAAAGTCGAGAAATACAAACAATATGATCTTCTTTAACAGCAATATTCGGATATAGGATAGAACATTTAGTAAAAACAGGTGCTAACTTAAGAAAATCCATTGATATATCTGTCCAAGGTCTCTCTGGTACATGTTCGAGAGTGTAATGCCTCCGCCTTCGAGACAGTCCTACGCCTCTGCCGTCGAGACAGTGCCATACCTCCGCCATCGAGACAGTGCTGTCGAGACAGTGCCGCTATGCCTCCGCTGTCTAGGCTGGCTTGCCTCCACCATCCAGCGTGCCATACCTCTGCTGCCCAGCCTCCCATGCCTCTGCTGTCGACAGTGCCTTGCCTCCACTGTCTTGGCTGGCTTGCTTCCACCGTCAAGTATGCCATGCCTCCGCTGCCCAGCATGGCATGCCTCTGCCGCCCAGCATGGCATGCCTCCGCCGCCCAGCCTCCCATGCCTCGGCCGCCTAGCCTTCCATGCCTCCGCCACCCAGCCTGCCGTGAATCCGTCATCGACATTGTTATCTCTGGGCGCCAGGCGAGTCTAAGGTATAGTATTGTCATACTACTATCATTCACAGACCTACGTAGTGGCCAGGCACTATGGCCAGGAGTTCACTAAGGATATAGGGAAGGGGGGACCAGTCCGGTTTATGATATTACTGTCTCCAATTGCATTTGCTTTTATATACATAAATATTTCAAAATACTATAGACATTTATTATACTTATTTGCGCATGCGCCCTGAATCATTGGTTTACTTCATTTAACATAGCGTGCCGCAGTTGTAGTCTCGAACGCCCTCAGTTGTAGGAAGGCAAACATGCATCTCTTGAGGACTGAATAATAAAGATGGGGGTTAGAGCTTCTAGGTCCCCAGAATAGGTGGGGTTCAAGTGGCCCAACACATCAAGGTATGCCTAAGTCGGGGCTAGGCTGTGGCCCATCTTGTGCCTAGTGCGTATTCTTAGGAGACACAAGAGTATAGGTTAGTAGACTTCCGGCGATTTCTCCAAGCAAGGCAAAAGGCTAGGCGATGCGACGGTCGATCACCGAGTAGCCGGCGAGTCAGCGCAAGTCGGCTTATACACAATAGGTGCTGGCCCGAGTCAGCCTCCGAGTAGGTAAAAAGATAGCAGAACTCGCGCCGACTCGAACCGATGCGCACACTAGTCAGACCAATTTCCAATCCATAAGTCATCTTCTAATAATTCATCTATTAGTGGCATTCCTAGGAATGTTACAACTGGTTTTGGTTTAGGTGATGTAATAGAGCCATTTTTGTATCCCTGCCTTCCACTTCTGTTACTATTGCTTGTAGATCATCTACTTTGACCCAGTCATCTTTTGTTCTGCCTACTATAGATATGTAGTCATCCTTGCCTATATTCATTGCTGCAGTAGTGATTCTTTTCGAGGTATCCCTTCCTTTGAGCATGTTTAGTTGCTTTATTGCCTTGTAAGGTTGTATGCTAATAGTATTATCCCTAACATTGATTATTGCTTTATAATCCCTCAAAGCAGGTTCTCCAAAGATTATATCTCAATCTTTCAAATTTGCCATATAGAAAGTTCTAGGTCCTTCATGTAATCCTTGTAGATCTACTATTACTGTAGCTGTATTTGTCATTTGTGACCTGCTGCCTTTAATTGCTATTTCCAAAGGTTTCTTGCTGATCTCTTTCAAGGGTATATTGTACAGCTAATAGTAATTTGCAGATATCAGGTCTTCTCCTGATGTACATAGATCAAATAATCCATAAGTACTATTTCCATTTATCTTAATCTCTGCTGTATTAGAAGTTCTATGACTTTCTAGTACTAAGAACTTCCTTCAGTAGTTTGAATTTCACATGATTTGTAATGCTGCTGAGTTTCTTTGACCTTTTACCTCCTAATAAGCTGTTTTAATCTTATTGGGTACTTTAGATTTAATATTCTGGAAAGCTGAAGATACTTTCCTAGTTGGGCAATGCTTAGCTATATGCCTAGCCTGCACAGCGGGCCGATTTTTACCCACGCCGCGTCGCCAAGACCCGTGCCGACGGCCAATTTTTTCCCCTTGCCTCACCCTGCCAAGTCGGCTATTCTCTTACCTGGATTACTCACGCTGAGCCAAGGAGGCCGATGGCTACTCGCCAAGTAGACCGACGGCTACTCGCCATGGCTTCTTGCCTTGAGGTAATCGCTGGATGCCTACTAACGTATACTCGCATGTCTCCCAAAGATGTGCACCAGGTGGAAGATGAGCCACAGCCTCGCCCCGACTTAGGCATACCTTGATGCGTTGGGCCACTTGAACCCCGCCCATTCTAGGGACCTAGAAGCTCTAACCCGTCTTTGTTATTCAGTCCTCAAGAGATGCATGTTTGCCTTCCTACAACTGAGGGCGTTTGAGACTACAACTGCGGTATGCTACGTTCAATGAAGTGAACCAATAATTCAGGACACATGGCTAAATAAGTATAATAAATGTCTATAGTATTTCGAAATGTTTATGTACATAAAAGCAAATGCAATTGGAGACAGTAATATCATAAACCGGACCAGTCTCCACCTCCCTATGTCCCTAGCGAACTCCTGGCCATAGTGCCTGGCCCCTACGGAGGTCTGTGAATAACAGTAGTATGACAATACTACACCTTAAACTAGCCTGGCGCGCAGACATAGCAATGTCAATGACGGATTCACAGCAGGCTGGGCATGGGAGGCTGGGCGGCGGAGGGATGGCATGGCATGCTTGACGGCGGAAGCAAGCCAGCCAAGACAGTGGAGGCAAGGCACTATCGATAGTAGAAGCATGGGAGGCTGGGCAGCAGAGGTACGGCAGGCTGGACAGCGGAGGCATGGCAGGCTGGACAGTGGAGGCAAGCCAGCCTGGACAGCGGAGGCAGAGCGGCACTGTCTCGATGGCACTGTCTCTAGGGTGGAGGCATGGCACTGTCTCGACGGCGGAGGGATGGCACTGTCTCGACGGTGGAGGCGTGGCACTGCCTCGACGGCGGAGGCATGACACTTTCTATACCGCAGGCATGGCACTGTCTCGATACCGGAGGCATAGCACTCTCTCAATGCCGGAGGCATAGCACTGTCTTGATAGTGGAGGCATGGCACTGTCGACGGTCTTAAGGAATTAGCTACAATCCGTGAATAACGGTATGTCAATATCTCACCTTTAGCAACTGAACTTGCTCATATTATAGTGAGATTGGTCTGCTCTGTATACACATATTGGAGGCCTGGTGCGGTCAGTATTAGAGGTATGCGAGCACATATTGGAGGCCTGGCGTGGTCAATATTGAAGGTATGGTAGTGTCGCGGCTAAAAACCCTGTGAGACAGGTTAGCTATATGTACACATATCTTAGGTCTAGCAATGCTCTCACCTCTATCAACTCAAGTTGTTTATATTAACTGATCGGTGGTAGGATTGGTCTGCTACGCGTCCACATATTGGAGGCCTGGTGCAGTCTGTATTAGAGGTATACATGCACATATCGGAGGCCTGGCACGGTTAATATTGGAGGTATGCGTGCACATCTCGCAGGCCTGGCGTGGTCAACATTGGAGGTATAGCAGTGTCGCAGGTGCGGTCAATATTGGAGGTATGCATGCACATCTCGCAGGCCTGGTGCAGTCAACATTGGAGGTATGGCAGTGTCACGGGTGCGGTCAATATTGGAGGTATGCGTGTACATCTCGCAGGCCTGGCGTGGTCAACATTAGATGTATAGCAGTGTCGTGGCTAAGAATCCTGTGACATAGGTTAGCTATATGTACACATATCTTAGGTCTGGCAATGCTCTCACCTCTATCAACTGAAGTTGTTCATATTAACTGATCGGTGGTAGGATTGGTCTGCTATGCATGCACATATTGAAGGCCAAGCACGGTCAATATTGGAGGTATGGCAGTGTCGCGGTAAAGAAATCCTATAATTGTATACATATAGCAGGCCTGGCAATGCTCTCACCTAGATCTCATACAGTTCATAACTTGTGTCGCGGATGAAAATTCAGATGCTGGGGAGGGAGAGGGCACTGGAAATAGTCTCATGACTGGAAAGGTGTGCCTTGTATGCCAGCAGTAGCTGCCGTAAGTTGGTGTGGCTAGCTTGGTGGCTTGCATGCTGGAGGCGCTAGTCCATGTAACTGGGTATGATCAACCCCGCTTGTCAACCGGCTCGGCTATGCTAACCAGACTACGGGTATGCCAGCTTAGACCGGCAATAAACCTGCTACTATGCTTGCGCACCTACCGTTGTGCTAGGCCTGTGCAGGCAACAGTCCAATTCGGCTGAACATCTTTGCGGGTCGAGAGGTTGTTCAGGTCATCCAGTCTCAACCATGTTGTATGTCTTTACTCCATGTATTGGCCGCCCTGAGATATATATGAAATTCATGCCTTCATGGCTTATATATATTCAAGCAATTCATGTGTTCATGGCTTATATATATCTCAGGGGTTCATGCATTCGCGGCATATATATATGCAAGCAATTCATGCATTCGTGGCTTATATATATCTCAGGAATTCATGCATTCGCGGCTTATATATATTCAAGGAATTCGTGCATTCGCGGCTTATATATATTCAAGCAATTCATGTGTTCGCGGCTTATATATATTCAAGCAATTCATGTGTCGCGGCTTATATATATTGAAGGAATTCATGCATTCAGGCTGATATATATAGCAGCAATTCATGCATTCGCGGCTTATATATATTGAAGGAATTCATGCATTCGCGGCTTATATATATCAAGGAGTTCCGCTTATATATTCAAGCAATTCATGCATTCGCGGCTTATATAATATTCTGCAGGAATTCATGCATGCACGGCTTATATATATATCACAGGAATTCATGCATTCGCGCTTATATATATAAGCGGAATTCATGCATTCGCGCTTATATATATAAGCGCAATTCATGCATTCGCGGCATATATATATGCAGCGAATTCATGAATTCGCGTCATATATATAAGCAGCAATTCATGAATTCCTTCAATATATATAAGCCGCGAATGCATGAATTCCTGCAATATATATAAGCCGCGAATGCATGAATTCCTGAAATATATATCAGCTGCAAATGCATGAATTGCTTCTATATATATAGCCGCGAATGCATGAATTCCTCCAATATATATAAGCCGCGAATGCATGAATTCCTCGAATATATATAAGCCGCGAATGCATGAATTCCTTGAATATATATAAGCCGCGAATGCATGAATTCCTTGAATATATATAAGCCGCGAATGCATGAATTCCTTGAATATATATAAGCCGCGAATGCATGAATTCCTTGAATATATATAAGCCGCGAATGCATGAATTCCTTGAATATATATAAGCCGCGAATGCATGAATTCCTTGAATATATATAAGCCGCGAATGCATGAATTGCTTGAATATATATAAGCCGCGAATGCATGAACTCCTGAGATATATATAAGCCGTGAACACATGAATTGCTTGAATATATATAAGCCATGAAGGCATGACTTTCATATATATCTCAGGGCGGCCAATACATGGAGTAAAGATATACAACATGGTCGAGACTGGATGACCTGAACAACCTCTCGACCCGCAAAGATGTTCAGCCGAATTGGACTGTTGCCTGCACAGGCCTAGCGCAACGGTAGGTGCGCAAGCACACTAGCAGGTTTAGTGCTGGTCTAAGCTGGCATACCCTTAGTCTGGTTAGCATAGCCAAGCCGGTTGACAAGCGGGGTTGATCATACCCAGTTACATGGACTAGCGCCTCCAGCATGCAAGCCACCAAGCTAGCCACACCAACTTACGGCAGCTACCGCTGGCATACGAGGCACACCTTTCCAGTTATGAGACTATTTCCAGTGCTCTCTCTCTCCCCAGCATCTGAATTTTCATCCGCGATACAAGTCATGAACTGTGTGAGATTTAGGTGAGAGCATTACCAGGCCTGCTATATGTGTACAATCACAGGATTTCTTTACCGTGACACTGCCATACCTCCAATATTGACCGCGCCTGGCCTTCGATATATACATGCATAGCAGACCAATCCTACCACTGATCAGTTAATATGAACAACTTCAGTTGATAGAGGTGAGAGCATTGCCAGACCTAAGATATGTGTACATATAGCTAACCTATCTCACAGGGTTCTTAGCCACGACACTGCTATATATCCAATGTTGACCACGCCAGGCCTCCGAGATGTGCACGCATACCTCCAATATTGACCGCACCCGTGACACTGCCATACCTCCAATGTTGACCGCGCTAGGCCTGCGAGATGTGCAAGCATACCTCTAATATTAACCGCACCTGCGACACTACCATACCTCCAATGTTGACCGCACTAGGCCTGCGAAATGTGCACACATACATCCAATATTGACTGCACCAGGCCTCCAATATATACACGTATAGCAGACCAATCCTACCACCAATCAGTTAATATGAACAACTTCAGTTGATAGAGGTGAGAGCATTGCCAGACTTAAGATATGTGTACATATAGCTAACCTATCTCACAGGGTTCTTAGCCGCGACACTGCCATACCTCCAATATGAACCATGCCAGGCCTCCGATATGTGCTCGCATACCTCTAATACTGACCGCACCAGGCCTCCAATATGTGCACGTATAGCAGACCAATCTCACCATGATATGAGCAAGTTCAGTTGCTAAAGGTGAGATATTGATATATCATTATTCACAGATTGCAGCTAATTCATTAAGACTGTCGATAGTGCCATGCCTCCATCATCGAGAAAGTACCATACCTGCGGTGTCGAGAGTGTCATGCCTCTGCCGTCGAGGTAGTGCTATGCCTCCGCCGTCGAGACAGTGCCATGCCTCCGCCGTCGAGACAGTGCTATGCCTCCGCCGTCGAGACAGTGCCATCGAGACAGTGCCACCATGCCTCCGCTGTCTAGGCTGGCTTGCCTCCACCGTCCAGCCTGCTATGCCTCCACCGTCCAGCCTGCCATACCTCCGCTGCCTAGCCTCCCATGCCTCTGCTGTCGACAGTGCCTTGCCTGCACTGTCTTGGCTGGCTTGCTTTAGCCGTCAAGCATGCCATGCCTCCACCATCCAGCATGCCATACCTCCGCTATCCAGCATGCCATGCCTCCGCCGCCCAGCCTCCCATGCCCAGCCTGCTGTAAATCCGTTGTTGACATTGTCATGTCTGCGCACCAAGCTAGTCTAAGGTGTAGTATTGTTAAACTACTGTCGTTCACAGACCTCCGTAGGAGCCAGGCACTATGGCTAGAAGTTCGCTAGGGACATAGGGAGGTGGGGACTAGTCCTGTTTATGATATTACTATCTCCAATTGCATTTGCTTTTGTGTACATAAACATTTAGAAATACTATACACATTTATTATACTTATTTACGCATGCATCCTGAATCATTGGTTCACTTCATTTAACATAGCATGCTGCAGTTGTAGTCTCGAACGCCTTCAGTTGTAGGAAGGCAAACACGCATCTCTTGAGGACTGAATAACAAAGACGGGTTAGAACTTCTAGGTCCCCAGAATGGGCAGAGTTCAAGTGGCCCAATGCATCAAGGTATGCCTAAGTCGGGGCCCATCTTGTACCTGGTGTGTATCTTTGGGAGACACAAGAGTATAGGTTAGTAGACTTCCGGCGATTTCCCCAAGCAAGGCAAAAGGTTTAGTGACGCGCCGGTCGATCACCGAGTAGCCAGCGAGTCGGCTCAAGTCAGCTTGTACACGATAGGCACTGGCCCGAGTTGGCCTCCGAGTAGGTAAAAAGATAGCAGAACTCGAGCCGACTCGAGCCGACGTGCACACTATATATGCTCTTATTTATTATACAAGAAATAGGCTCCTATTTTAATTGCATGTTCTTTGAGTAATTGTTCTCCTGACTTATACTTTGTCTTATTTGGCTTTGTATTTGGGAAGTGGCCAAAGGTACCCTCTGGTCCTCCTTTCTTCCCTGCTACCTTAGCTGCAGATTTCTGCATTTTCTTAGGTATTTTGTAATCTGATTTTATAAATTCCATAGGCTTCCCTAGGCCCTACTGCTTATCCTTGTTAGGTTTTTTTACAGTGTGCTGGGATCTTGTTTCTGCCTTGAGAACATCTTCCTGTATCTGTATCTTCTTTAGAATCTCCTGGAAGGTGAGGTCATAAGTAATTAAGGGTTTTACCCTTGCCCTAGGTACTGGTAAAAGTCCCTCAACTAATTTCATCTTGAGTATATGATCACTTATCATATCCTTGCCTTCTAGATCCTTGTACTTAATCTTATACTCTTGTAGATTTTATGCATACTCTATTGCAGTCTTATCATGACCTTAGTAGTGTTCCAGATATTTTTTCCATTGGGTTTCTGGAGCTGTGGTAGGAATTAACTTTTCCCTGAGTTTTAACATAAATTTATAGTAATTCTTCTCTTTCTTAATTGGTTTTTCAGTACAGTATTGGTTATACCAGATACTAGCACTATCAGTAAATAGAAAGCTTGCTTTATCTACTGCTTCCCAATCATCCATATCAAACCTGTAAGGAAGTAGATTAGTCAGTTACCCTGAATAACCCTCTACCCTACAACTTATGTAATTTCTTATGTTAATCTCAACAAGCACCCAAAACATTGGGCTGTCTGCCTTGTTGACTCATGTATTTCACATGACTCATATGTTGAGTCATAACTGTTGTTGATTTCAAATCATATATGAGTCAGAGACTGAGTACTGCCACTGCACTGCCTCAATCCTGACTCACACCTCTATGGAGAATTTGCATATATACCAGATTCATTCTACTAAGGAATGGACTGGACAAACTTAAGCAAGTAGAAATAGATACAATCAATATAAGAGTTCTACTGGTTAATCTATTAGTGCCTTTGGCACTCTACCATTTCTATATCTATAATATTACCTAAGTACACATGAGCTTAAGAACTATTATCACTACCTTAGTTATTACTCCCTTTGTAGTAATATTCTTCTTAATCTCCATCTGTACTATTTAGAGATAACTGGATTAAGATCTTATCTTATCTAATTAGATCAGATCTTATCAGATTATCCTAAACTCCTACAATACATTATATTTTTTTAACCTAAGAACTTAGATTCTTATCTAAGGAAGGCCTGATCAACCTTACCTAAATCAGCAAAGAGTTTATACCTACTAGAGTATAAACTACCTACCAGTAAGCCTACAGTACAAGAGGTACAGTAGCACAAAGCCTGATAGTCAGCAAATAAGCCTACCACAAGTAGCAAGTAAGTCTATCACCAATAGCAACCAAGGAATAAGCCTACCATAAGTAGCAATATAAGCCTACAAGTCACAAGTAGCAACCAGAAGTAGGAACAATAAAACAAACTGGGTTATAGTTACAAGAAAGCAAGGACCCATTGGCCTTGCCAAGGAATAACCAGACAACAACATTCCAACCAATTAAAAGTAATAGCAAGGGAAAATAAACACCTGTGGATAGCACAAAGCAAAACAAAAGAGCTATCTAGGGACTGGTTTAAATAACAAAGGGAATTAGGACAAAAGAAATCTATTCCTGAACCCAGAAGGAAGTACACCAAAGTAAGGAACCCAAGAAGGAAACAATTACCTGAACTGGTAGACCTGAGATATCTAATAAATTTCAGGACAGCTGAGAGGACTAGGCCTATAGAGGCTAGACCTAACAACAAAAATCACCTGAACTCAAAAGTTTGGGACTTGTCAAAAGTCCTAGAAGAGTAAAAGGGATTTTTACCTAGCTCTAAGGAATTGGAGGAAGTAGAAGTCAATAGAAGACTCTAGAAAAGTAAAGGTATTGCCAGGGAAGGACTTACTATTGGTGTAAAAACACTCTCCTTCCATATTAAGATACCAGAGAGTTTCCCAACCCCAGTCAAAACCCAGCTTAAAGAAAAAACCAGAACACTGCCTGTACCTCTCTCTCCAGAAAGAGCAAAGGTACCTAGCAGACCAACCTCTGTCTGCCCACCTCACCTTCTTACCCTTATTGGTTGGAAGCCCAGCTCCCAACACAATCTCATCAACAAAAGTAACCCTCTTCCTCTTCAGACTCTTCCTAGGCATTCTATCAAACCTAGTATCTGAACAGGTAGAGGCAGGAGAAGAAGGAGTGTCATAGGAAATAGATCCCTCTTCATCAGGATCTAGCCTAGAGGAGGAAAGGATTGTCTTGACTGAGTCAAGAGAGTCAATGGTATAGAACCTAACAGACATGTTTACAACACCAAGGAAAGGTGATGCTATGCCTGCTAGGAGAAGGGGCAGAAGGAATGCTATGACTCCTGAGGAACTGGAGGAGCTCAAAAAGAAGTTAGTCAATACTCCAAAAAAGGTTCCTAAGACAGGAAAAGAAATTCCTAAAGAGGATAAGGCTCAAGTGGAAATTGAGTTAGGACCTCAAGGAAATCTCTCAAGAATAAAGTTCACAACTCCACCAGCATCACATGTATACTGGGGGGAACATAAGAAAGATTGGGAAAGAAATTTGATGCAAGCATACATCTATAACCAATTGAACTATTTTGGGATATCAGAACATGAAACAGAAATATTCTGGGATGCTATCTTTAAATATATGATATACCAAAATAGAGGAAAGCTAGACAAGGATACACCTATTGATCTAGAAGTGAAACATACAATAACAAAGAATTGGGTAGAGCCCATGTACAATCCAGTAAAAGGAATACCATGGATAGTAATCTATTGGCCAAAGATAAAACAATATATGGCATTAGGAAATTTGTATGAATTGGAAACACTAGAATTGATAGAACCAATAGTTCAGTTCCAAGGAATCCAGGAATCTCCTACTAGGAATGGGAAGAAGAAGGAACTAGGACCAGAACCAGAAATAGAGACTGGAAAAGGAACAGAACAAGAAAGTGATTCAGAAATAGAAGAACTAGGACCTGAACAGGTATCTGAGGAATTACTCAAATCAGAACGCAAGCCTCTAACAGTTCTTGGACTTAGATTTGTTCCTCTCACCAAGGAACAACTCGAAGAAATATCCAAGTGGAAAGCAAAAGCGGAGGCAATGGCACTAGATATCTCTACCCCAGAAATCGAAATCGAAATAGCATTCAGATTGGATGCTGCTTTCGTTCACTATGCTACATCAGGAAAGAAATTTTGGCGTCCGGACGCCCTGCAGTGGCGCCCGGGCGCCATTGCTTTTTCCCCTGCCTCCCGTGGCGCCCAGGGCGTCCTGTACCTACTGCATTTCAGCCTTCTGCCTCCCGTGGCGCCCAGGGCGTCCTGTACCTACTGCATTTCGGCCTTCTGCCTCCCGTGGCGCCCAGGGCGTCCTGTACCTACTGCATTTTGACCTTCTGCCTCCGGGCGCCAGGTGTTTATCTTCCGTCATCTGGGCACCAGGTATCCAACTCCTCTACCTCTGGACGCCAGGTGTAGTGTGCCCCACCAACGCAACCCAAACTACGAATACCCAGTATTAAACCCCACCTATTACAGCTTACTTAGATCTCTCTAACCTGCATAGCACTTCAATCCAGAACGAATGGTCTTTAGCTTAACTACAATGGGGCTCTGCTATGTGTAATCAAGCATTCCCATGGTTGAGATCACTCTAGCAAATAAGTATAGTAAATATTTATAGTATTCCAATTGGTTATATATACACAAGCTTGTTAACCAAACCACAGGATTATAACCGAACCTTCGCCCACCTCTGTTATAATGCTAGCCAACTGAAGCACTCATTCCTTGACCAAGCACTGCAAGCACGTCCACCGCTTTGATACTAATAGTCAAGGGCCCATTACAACCATCACCTTAATAATCCTACAAGAGAGGTCAGTTATGCGTGCTCACAATTGGCCAGTACAACACGCTCACCTTTATCAAATATCAATTGAACTTGCTCCGTTGCTTACCTGCGAGATACGTTAGCAGTGCATGCAGTTATAGGAAGCCTAGAAATGCTCTCACCTAGTGTGAACATATTTGTCATATGGTAGCGCCTATGTTAATGTATGGTAGTTCTTATATCAATTGCTTGGATAATTCTGTAATAGTGGTCAGTTATGCGTGCTCACAATTGCCTAGTACAATACGCTCACCTTTATTAATTGAACTTGCTCCGTCACTTACCTGGGAGATACGTTAGCAGTGCATGCAGTTATAGGAAGCCTGGAAATGCTCTCACCTAGTGTGCACATATCTGTCACATAGCAGCATCTATATTGATGTATAGCAGATCTTATATCAATCGCTTAGATAATTCTGTAAGAGTGGTCAGTTATGCGTGCTCACAATTGGCCAGTACAACACGCTCACCTTTATCAATTGAACTTGCTCCGTCGCTTACCTCGGAGATACGTTAGCAGTAGGTGTAGTTATTACAAGTCTGGAAATACTCTCACCTAGCGTGCACATATCTGTGGCATGGCAGCGTCAATGTTGGAGATATAGTAGCGTAGCCATTGAAGATATGGCGGTATCCAGGTTAGAGATATAGTAGTGTAGCCGTTGGAGATATGGCGGCATCGACGTTGCAGATATAGCGGCATCGACGTTGGAGATATAGTAGCGTAGCCGTTGGAGATATGGTGGCATCGACGTTGCAGATATGGCAGCATCGACGTTGGAGATATGGTGGCATCGACCAAGTGAACTTGCTCGGTCACTTACCGCACACTGGTAGATACGTTAGCTATGCGTACTCCTATCGCAAGCCTGGCAAAACTTTCACCTAGCGTGCGCATATCTATCAATCGCTTGGATAATTCTGCAAGATAGCTTACTTATGCATGCTCATATTTGGTCAGCGCAATGCTCACACCTGCATCAAGTAAACTTGCTCGATCGCTTACCACCCACTGGGAGAAACGTCAGCTATGCGTGCACTTCTCGTAAGCCTAGCAATGCTTAATCGAAAGCATTGCTGTGTCGACACGGTAGGCATTACTGTGTCGACGCGGCAGGCATTGCTGTGTCGACGCGGGAGGCATTGCTGTGTCGACGCGGGAGGCATTGCTCTGTCGACCCAGGAGGCATTGCTGTGTCGACTCGGGAGGCATTGCGCTGTCGACGTGGGAGGCATTGCTGTGTCAACGCGGGAGGCATTGCTGTGTCGACGCAGGAGGCATTACTGTGTCGACGCGGGAGGCATTGCTGCAAGGAAGTGTCGATATTGTAGATATAGCTTAAAGCGATTACTTGGTTAATTCTGTAAGAGAAGTCAGTTATGCAAGCTCAGGGCAACATCGCTCTCACCTGTATCAATTGAACTTGGTCGGTCGTTTAACGAACGCTGTAGACAGGTCAGCTATACGCGCAAATATTGTACGCCTGGCAATGCTCTCACTTCATGAGTTTCCTAGACTTGTGTTGTGGGCAATGCCCTTGAGGTTGAGATGTGTGCCAGCGGAAGCTGCCGCAGCAATTGGGATGGCAGGGAAATCAGGGGTGCGCTAGTACACCTGACTAGGTGTGATGAACCACGCTTGGCATCCCTTGCAGCAGTGTGCTCGGCAATGCCAACTTAGAATGGTAATACCTGCTAGTGCAAAGCATATGCTATGCGTGTGCAAGCCATAGTCACATTCGGCTCGTCCCTCCGAAGGCTAGCATATTTACCTAGGTACAGAACTCCTCCATCGCAAGCTCATGAATACACCGCTGGTATATTGTAGGAATTCATACAGCGGCTTCTGTAGTTGTAGGAATTCATGGCGGCCTCTATGTTTGTATGTAATTCATGGATTCGTGACTTATATATATATATTCAAGGAATTCATGCATTCGCGGCTTATATATATATATTCAAGGAATTCATGCATTCGTGGCTTATATATATATTCAAGGAATTCATGCATTCGCTGCTTATATATGTCGAAGGAATTGATGCATTCATGGCTTCTATATATCGAAGGAATTCATGGATTCCCAGCTTATATATATATATACAAGGAATTCATGGATTCCCGGCTTATATATATATATTCAAGGAAATCATGCATTCGTGGCTTATATATATATATATTCAAGGAATTCATACATTTGCGGCTTATATATATATATATTCAAGGAATTCATGTATTCGCGGCTTATATATATCAAAGGAATTGATGCATTCGTGGCTTCTATATATCGAAGGAATTCATGGATTCGCGGCTTATATATATATATTCAAGGAATTCATGCATTCGCGGCTTATATATATCGAAGGAATTGATGCATTCGTGGCTTCTATATATCGAAGGAATTCATGGATTCCCGGCTTATATATATATATTTAAGGAATTCATGCATTCGCGGCTCATATATATCGGGAATTCATGCATGCTTGCCAGCTTGTGTCCGTGCCAAGAGCACTATCTTGACCCAGATCAGGAAATTTCCTGGGTCTACCATCATATATATGTGGCGTATGCCTGAATTCCTTCCGTGGATTAGCCTCGAATGCATGCCGCAATCCTGACATATAGGAGCCGCGAATGCATGAATTCCTGGAATATATATATATATAAGCCGCGAATGCATGAATTCCTTTGATATATATAAGCCGCGAATGCATGAATTCCTGATATATATAAGCCGCGAATGCATGAATTCCTTGGATATATATATAAGCCGCGAATGCATGAATTCCTTCGATATATATAAGCCACGAATGCATGAATTCCTTCGATATATATAAGCCGCGAATGCATGAATTCCTTGAATATATATATATAAGCCGCGAATGCATGAATTCCTTCGATATATAGAAGCCACGAATGCATGAATTCCTTCGATATATATAAGCCGCGAATGCATGAATTCCTTGAATATATATATAAGCCGCGAATGCATGAATTCCTTGAATATATATAGATGCGTCATATGCGTCCTGTATATATAGAAGCCACGAATGCATGAATTCCTACAGATATATAGAAGCCACGAATGCATGATCCGCGAGAAGCCGCGAATGCATGATTCCTGACGATATATATAGCACAGTCGCGAACGCAATGAATTCCTGACAACATACTAGGTTGCACAGCAATCCGAACGCCAGCTGGGTCACATATACAATCCTGAAGTCCAACTCGGTTGTAACCCAATCCTGATGCCACCAGGCACCGAACTATTATCTCATTGCTTCATATCTTCGGTCTTGGCAATCTGCCTTGGCCACATATGAAAACCATACTTTCACGGCTTATATATATAGATGCGAGAAATCCATGCTTTCGCGGCTTACACATATATATGCGAGAAATCCATGCTTTCGCGGCTTATACATATATATGCGAGAAATCCATGCTTTCGCGGCTTATATGTATATATGCGAGAAATCCATGCTTTCGCGGCTTATATGTATATATGCGAGAAATCTGTGCTTTCGCGGCTTATAAACATATATATTCGAGAAAGAAATCCATGCGCGCCCGACCAAAACATATATATGCGAGAAATCCATGCTTTCGCGCCTCATACATATATATGCGAGAAATCCGTGCTTTCGCGCCTTATATGTATATATTCGAGAAATCCATGCTTTCGCGCCTTATACATATATATGCGAGAAATCCATGCTTTCGCGGCTTATATGTATATATGCCAGATATCCGTGCTTTCGTGGCTTATATGTATATTTTCGAGGGATTCAGGCTTTCGAGGATCATGTGAGAAATCGAGCATATCTAGAGGCCGCGAATGCATGCGTGGCCAACGCCAATCGCCAAGGCCGACAATATAGACTTTCCGAAGACAATGATATAGCAGATAACGAGAAAAGTGGCATGACCCGCTCCGCCCACTGCTGCAAGCGCTGCCTAGGCTGGTAATAGTCTTATTGGGAAATCATAGCACTGCGATATGTGCAGAACTCATGCATCCGCGCCTTATATATATTGTAGGAACTCATGCATCCGCGCCTTATATATATTATAGGAATTCATGCATCCACGGCTTATATATATGGTAGGAACTCAGGCATTTGCGGTTGTAGGAATTCATGCATCCGCGGCTTATATATATTGTAGGAACTCATGCATTCGCGGGTATTGTAGGAATTCATGCATCCGCGGTTATAGGAATTCATGCATCCGCGGCTTATATATATTGTAGGCATCCGCGGCTTATATATA
>ML121548.1:121059-210548 GCA_003788615.2 Terfezia boudieri ATCC MYA-4762
GCCCGGCAGTCTTACGTGCATGGGCACCATTTTCTTGGTACTGAAGACTGGAGAAGTTTGGGATAGTTGCAGAAGGACTGCTACTGTGGGAGGACTAGAAGCAAGCAGGCACCACCAATACTACTATCTACTTCTCCACATTGAAGGTAAGGAATCTCGAACTACGTACAATCTTTTCTACTGCACGAAAATTGTAACCCGGTGCAGAAGGCAAAATAATGCCACTTCAACGTTTCAACAATGCCTCCATGGATCATCATAGAATTTGAAGTTTGATGCCAGGGATCCATAATTCCGGCTAGGTTTGTATGTAGCTGTAGCGAATTGTTCTAGCTATGCTCAGGAGAAGGAGGGCACAGTGGGCTTATATACCAGAGTGTAACTGCCAGACTACGAGAACAAGACTACGGCCAGATTGTGGGGTTAGGACTAAAGCAATTGGTTGTTCATGTACAGTACGTATATGCGGACGGGGAAGTATTTACATACTTACAAAGAGGTAAGAAACCAAATTGATAGTAGTATCAACCGAGGAGGCGTATATATGGAAAATGAGTCGGTTCTTACATCAAAACTAGCACTTTTCGATAAACTATCAACAACCAAAGCCAAAATACAGAAGCTCTAGAGATCTTTGGAATTCTTTTCCAAAAAAAATATTCCTCTCACTTACTGAGACATTGAGCAAAGGGATCAATATTTGATTTATATAGGTTGAGAGTAGGTGAAAGGTGGTTGCTATGTACATACTGTACGTTCCCATACAAATTTGTATGACAACATGATGTACCCTGACCTATTGTGAATTGAATAGAGAGGTTTTGCACCCTTGCACGCTAGATATCTCACAACAAGTTCCGATTGACATCGCTTCTTAGTATTCATGAACATACATACGATCGCAGATGACATGCTTATGTGGGGGTGCGGAAGATTGGGCAGCGCTAGTGAGCTCAATCACATATGTGAGGAGAGAGTGGTTATAATATATTGGTGTTTAAAATGTTTGTATCGGATATTTACGAGCTTGAAGTGTTTAATTCGTTACACGTAAGGCATTTATTCATGTTAGCATAGACTTAGAGAATACAGGCTTCTCAAACACACTGAAGTCAGCCTACAATTGTCAGAATAGAAAGCCTGAAGAATAAGAGTAATTATTATTTTTGGAAATGTCCTTGGTAAATAAATTAGCTGGCAATAATGTATCGCTGGAAATGCTCTGATAATGTCGCTGGGGTTTGTCGCAGCTGGTGATGTCACTGGCAATGTAATGTCAGTTGAGAGCTGGAACGAACCTAAACAGAGCGAGTTGGCTGGTTTCAGGAGAGGGAAACGGAGCTGACAGAGAAACCGCAGAAAGAGCGGACAGCTACTACCTAGGGCTTTGCATCGAGTCACGTCTAGTGGTATAGGTGTTGTACCTGGAACATAAGCGAGTTATTTCAGTGGCATTTCAAAGGTTTTCTCATATTAATCAACTTTCCCTCTTTCAAACGATACCTTCTGCTGTGGACGGAACACCTATTATTGGTGCCTGGGCCTAATTCAGTCAACTGAGCTTTGGGGCTCGTTCCCGGACCCCCTAGCCTTCTCCAAACCGCCAAGAAACACACGTTCTCCACCTTATAAGTTATGACACATTCAGCTTAACATGCGATTCAGAACCCATAATCCACTGTGCCCTCATTCTACTGAGCATAGCTAGAACAATTCGCTAGCTACATACCAATATGGATCCCTGACTTCAAACTTCAAATTCTATGATGATCCATAGAGGCATGTTGAAACGTTGAAGTGGCGTTATTTTGCCTTCCACGCCGGCTTACAATTTTCGTGCAGTTGGTACTGATTCCTTACCTTCTGTGGGAAAGGAGATAGTAGTATTGGTGGTGCACTGCTTGCTTCTAGTAGCAGCTCTTCCGCAACTATCCCAAACTTCTCCGGTCTGGTCTTCAGTGATCCCGGTCATGAATTGAAGCCCAGCAGGCTCAACTGGCTGGCCCTCAGGCTAGCATCTTTGATTTAGAGCAATTCATACTCCTACATAGCCCTGCCATAGATAAAGATTCGTGGACCAACCTTCTAGACACCAGTATATTCGTAGAAGTTTGAAATTTGGTGCAACCTTGTGCTTCATATGTTCTTTCCATTGGCCTTGAATCTTTGTGATAGATATTGGTAGCTAATTAGGTGGATTTTATATCCTGTACCTCTAGTAAATATTAATTGGGAATGTGACTACCTGGTAAATATTAGTATCAGAGTTGTGAGCTGAATCGATTTGCAGTAGGCTGATGGCCGTATCAACTTCGGCACCAAGAACATGGCTGCTTCTTACCAATATATGTCAAGGGAGTATGAGAGATAAGACTGGCAAGACAGATGATAAAAACACAGAATTTTCAATAATATTGTACACTTCCAGTACCTATATCAGAGGGATTTTGTACATCCTGGTCAGTCATTATATCTGTCACTATTTAGTATTGTTTCCACAGCAACATTGCTAAGTACCTACTAGATGTTCTGCACAACCCATGCTTTAAGGATGTAACCTCATAACTGATATCTAAGAAAAGCTCAAGACAGCGTAGCAAATTTCGCAACAGAAGACTAAGCAGTACGGTTAATAGAAAGACCATTTCTTCACCCCGCTTGGAATATCAAGACCCCGCATTCCTTCTTCCAATGATACCTATCCCCCCTAAACCTCCGAGTCTTTCTCAATACTAAATCACCCAAAATACATAAACAAAATACTCCGGCCGCAAACGTCCGAATCAATCGGGCTTGTAGTACATTCCTCCACATCCTTCCAGGATCATGCACTTCCCTCGAGGGAATATATTGATCCACATCTACTACCACAACCATTTTCATCTTCTAACCCCGCTTCCCTTACCACACATTCTTGGCCACTATCTTCCTCTGATTCCCACTTCCGAGTCTGGGACTGCATCTCGGCCTTTGAGATGATCCAATTGACAATAGTATCCATCTTCCCTTGCCCTAATTCCAGCTCTTCTTTGTCGGTATCCATGAGATCAGTATAGAGTAACTCAATACCAGCTATCACTCCAGTGATATTCCGGTCAACCTTTGTATAGAAATGAATTGGGCGGGTTTCGTCAGTTGTAGTTCGAATAACAACATTCCAGTTGCATTACTTGGAACCTCATGCTTCAGGGCCACCAATTTCTTTTGTCTTTCACTAGCTTTCGATGCTATCGGAGGCTGAACCTGGGTATTAGACTCTTCGGACCGAGATTTGATAAGTTTTGGTGGAGCATTCTCTTTTCCATCGTCAGATTCTTGCTTCTCTTTTCCATCGTCAGATTTTTGCTTCTCTTTTCTATCGTCAGATTCTTGCTCCGAGTCCCTCTTATCTGCTATCGTCATCAAGTAAGACCCTTCCTCCGCATTCAGACGTTCCACACAAGCATTCATCTGTTGTCCTTTCTTCACTTCTATTGCCTTGTTTACCGCTTCTACCACTGGCATATGTGCAGACCTATGAAGTATTTCCTCTGAGTACGTTTCCATAACTAGACCTAGCTCTTCATCTGATATGTATTCAACATATTCAGCTGTTTGGATATGGGGATTTTGGTTATCTTTAGAGTTAAACACCTGTGCCAAAGTTGGGACAAACGATATTTCTTCTCGTTGATCGTACTTAGCCCTGAGTTGTTCCTGTTCTCATCCATAGCCTTGAAGTTGACTTTGTGACCCATAGCCTTGCAGTTGACGAGGTGGAATGGGTTGATTTTTCTGATTTGGAACATAACTCTGTGACCTTTAAGCCTCAACCGAGCTCACAATAGGCTGACATCCACATTGCTTTGGCTGTTAGGCAGCTTTCGTCTTTCGTTGGAATCCGGTACATTTGGCATACACCCTGACTACTTCTGGGAAGGTATAATCCGCTTCTCAACTCAGCAGCTTATCGCCTCGCCCAGCCCAGCTCTCCCACTGTTCAGCAGCGGTGCTTATCACAAAACGGGACTTGAGTTGAGTATGGTGGGAAGACAGGCGCCAGATTCTTTGGATGGTCATGGAAGTCAGAAGGTGAATTGTAAACGTACATATTTCGCAGTACATGAATTATTATTCTTGGGTCTGTAATTGGAGGACCACTGAAATCCTGTAGTTCCAATTCGGACAGGTTGTCCCAGTGCCTATAAGGCTTAAGCACTCACCTGCTTACCAAGCACCTGTGAGGGGGAAAACACCGCAGGGGAAAAACACCGCGAGGCATTCGTCATACGCCTGATGTGAGATTCGCCATATGGATTAATTATCCCTATTTGAAGCACGCCATAACAATCCTGATGTCGAAAGTGCTTGCAACTGTGGAGGGCTAGCTCACTGCGTGGAACAAGTAGCAATATCATTCGTGTTATATTTCCCCCCCCCAGGGCCGGAAGTTGGCATTGGCATGGAACTCAAAATGCAAACTAGAACGCGAAAAGAATATGAACCCCACAAGAGCGTACCAAGGCGAACCAAGGCGAACCAAGACATATGTACAACACAAATAAAATCCCAGAGCTTTACTAACATCCGAATCAAGAGGCCGCTTGGTATATATGCGAATATGGATTGTCGAGAGAAAGGGAATCCCACTTGATCAACGCCCAAAATAGCCTGGCTTGACACTTCAAAAACCTAATCAACTAACCGCCATGGGTATGCCCAATCGGGAATCACATCAAGAAATAATGCAAGTATCTTTTGACGTTCTATATGCCGACGAAAACGAGAGATTTAACGCAACCGAGTGAGTGGAGCATGTCGACATTTTCCGATCTCTCTCTATACACCCTTTCTTGGCGCTTGAAAACTTAACCTCGCCATCTGTTATTCCCGAAGCCCCACTTCCAGAGGAGGATGCTAATGACGGCAAGGAGAACGGCGTGTCAACGAAATCAGATGTCCCACAATCGGGTACTTCAATTTCTGGAACACCATCGATAGCAGACATCTGGGAGATCTTATACAATATTCTCCCAGCAGCATATGTCCCACTCCCAAATCCAAACTTGACAAGAGAATCACCAGTCAGGCTGCCAATGGCAAATATTCCTTTGGTGACCTCAGCATTCGCAGCTACCCTCGCCCGAAGGGTATCTCCCGATATACATCCAGCCATGTGTGAAATTCCAAGTTCGGCCTGGATTTGTGGGGATAGATAGGAGAGATCACCTCTGCGGCCTACAAAGTAGGCTAGGTGCCCCACCTGTCGAGTCACGGGGGTCGAGCATTCGGGAAGTTTGAATGTAACCTCGAACGAATCAGGCGTGCTTGGATGTGGTGTTATGGAAATGACCTCGGCATTGGGAAATCCTTCGTATAAAGGTTGTTCAGACACGATAGGGTTGATTGTCGTAGAATTGTTGGCTGCAAGCTTCATCATCCGGTAAATCATAGCGTACTCAGGATATGCAGAGGGATGGCACCCCTTCAACAGAGAAGACCCAGTGCAATTCCATTTAAAGATATGTATAATCTCCTGATTCGGGTGTGCGGACAATAGTACATCTGCGGCAGTGAATCCGGATCCCACGACGAGCATTGGTATGTTGCTGTTGCTATTGTCTGCTGCTGACGCAACATACTCTGGAATCTGTTGCAAAGGCGGTGGAGGGGACAACTGTCTGGTGAAAATTCCAGACGCCAATACCACGTGCTTGCAACGTATTGCATAGGACATAGGGGTTTGTAGCTGGCTGACATCCTCTGAGCTATTAAGAACCCTGACAAGAAACCCGAAGTCCCCTGTCCGTTCTACTTGGTAGACATGTCTACCTAGACCGATGGAGGACAACATTCCTGTTTCCTTCGGGTATTGAGCATAGTAACTTGAGACGTCCCGCCGGGTAGGGCGTGTGAATACTGGCATATCGTCCTCATATAGTTTATGGTAATGGTCAAAGAAAGTGTACCCTGGGAGTGAAAGCATATCTGCATAGCTATGTACCCAAATTAGCACCTGTGTTTATAATTGGAACAAAGAGTGGGAGTATACCTTAAAGTGCCAATGTCCAAGCTTGTAGCTATAGGGTTCTCACTCCATTGCCCACCAGCTTTCGGCGCTGAACCGATCACCAAGTGGGCTACTCGCTTCGAGTCGTCTTTCACCCACCGTATCCGGGGTTTACATCTATCGATATCGAGATCTGCGTTAGGTCGCAGCAATGTGTCTAAGAGAACATTTATCCGTTGCGCCTGGGTGGAATATGATAGCTGTGAGGCCGGAAAATGTTCGGTGAGGTAGGAGACATCTTCGGGTGATTGTAAGAATTCGTATAAGGAACCCGAGGGTATCTCCAACAGTTTTCGATGTAGCACGGGGTCTGGATGTGGGCCGTGCGTGACTGGATCATAGTAGGGGACATTGCCATGGAGGAGGAAGCTCAGAAACAATGCTGCCGGCCCATTACCTACATTGAAGTCAGTACAAGCTTTCAACATTGTAAGAAAATGCTTAAATACCAATAATTACTGTGTCTGTGTTCAAATCACCATATGAAAGATGATTCGGATTCGGTGAATGATTAGGACCAATGTCGCTAGCCGTATCAATGTAGTTTCGAGTCATTTGGAGAGAGCACTTCCTGTGTTCTGAATCACGTAGTTTCTTATCGTGTATGACAGCTGGGTAGTGTTGTACGAGTCATCAAACTGCCCGAGAAAATGGCGATGAGAGGTCCACACTGGCCATCAACACTGGTCGCTTTTTGGGACCATGAACTCTGGATCAGATCCCCTTTTCCTCATCACCAGTCCCCAATTCATAAGTGAGACCGAGTGGTGCCCTTATATATGCCATTGTGAATGGGCTTGATTTATGTGGGGTATGGTGGTGGAGGGGTCGATGTGCTTAGGAATCAGCTTTTTTTTTTCCTTCCATGTGCCTGGGGCATCCAGTGCTAGGCTTAAAATAGTCCAGTGGTCAAGAAATGGGATAACGTCCTAGGTATGCCGCAACAAAGTTGGTGGATACGATGTAAAAGTTTGGAGAATCCATACTATAGTTTCCTGCAGGCGTGTATTAGTAGTAGAGAAAACCCTTGAGCCTCTTGTCAGGTAGGTAGTGCAACTAGACTATTCCTACCGGTAGGTTATGCACCAGCTGGTCAGGTCTCGCGACGTGTGACGCCACTTCTTATGACGGGCGACATGGCTTCTTATGGTGAGGTTCTCTGTTTTCCTAGTCTGGTTCACTACTGTTTTCCGTACCAGCTAGGCTAACAATTAATTTGCAGTTCACGAGCTGGAAAGCTAGCCAAGCCGCCAGCCATATATGCAGCATATCACCAGCCATATTACCAGCAATGCTCATAGCTAGCAATACCGACTGCCATATCGACTGCCATATAGCCAGCAATACCCCAGCCATATACGCAGCAATACCGCCAGCCATACACGCATCAGTAATCGAGTAAGAGTCAGGATTCGATTATCTCAACCTTTTACCAGTGAAGAACTCCATTTATATATAAGTGAGTTTAAGTTGGATCTCTTTGTTGTATTCTAGATAATTATGCTAATATTCAGTGGGTACCGGGAATTAGACTTCATTCCTAGTGGCAGCACCAGAAGCATCACAGCCCGACTTTAATGCCATGAGGGACAATCTGAACAACATCGGCCTTTCTGCTGCTGAGCTAGCAAGGCAATTTGCCCAGTTTCCAAATGTTCCGGTGTTCGATCATGGTGGCCAATTTTGGGCGAGCTCAGGGCAGTGAGAAATGAAATTGGAGATATGGGAATGAAATTAGGTTTCGTTTTCAGGCAGCGTACGTTATCCTTTTACAAGTTCCTTACTGTTTGACCCCTGCTGAACGGTGATACAGAAATTATAATGCCCTAGCACGTCTTACAAATAGCTCTTTTGCATTGACAGCGGATTCACAGCTGTGTCCTCGATACGTCACAACTAGTATTGGCTGTGATCACCATTGTTAGCTAACCCAGCCAACCAACATTCAAATATGACAACCCCATTATCATCGGAAATAGTTACATTTTTAGACCAGCTCAATCTGAACTTGACAGACGCTCTGGATCATTCCGGGCAGCTGGATCCGATTCCCAGCTAATCACAATCACAAGGGAAACGAACCAGCTGGCAATTAATGAATACATCCGCATCAAACCTGCCATACTCAGCATTCTCCAAGAGTAAGCGACGGCATTTATAGATCCTTGGGGACTTACGTTAGCGGCCAGAGAGAAAATCCGACCATCACGATCTGAGGAACCTATTTTCGACCCAGGCAATACTCCAACAATTCTCATAATTTGTACATACCCTTCACTCATTGAGCACTCCATTTCCAAAGTTCCTTGTCACTTCCATATCGAAATTCGCCCTGGCGCAATAACTTCTTTTTAGAGTAGTGGTTGGGGTAAGGAGTTTCGTGGGTATGAAAGAACAGTGTGCATGGGGCGATTATGGCAGCATTTGTAGGAGTTGGGCAGGAGGTTATCGGGACTTTTCATAGACACCACTGGAAAGATTATGCTCTCATTGAGGTAATTCCAGGTATGTCACTCAGTAATTTAAACTACTATAGGGAATAAGAATTGACTAGATGTTTAGAAAGGCAAGGGGAAAATATGTAGGTATGGCCTACCTCCTACGACTGCTGCTTACTCTATCAGGGGGCATCAGAGATTTTCCCAGGACGAATCGTGCGCAAATTATTTACCCGTAGCTCCGACAAGCTGAAGGCCAAAGTAAATGGTATTTTGATAGACACCAATATCATATCAGCAGTACTTAAGACTCCTTCGGAGATAATCACCCAAGAGTGGGTAATGATAGGAGCCTTGGGTGCTATCGATAGGTTGTAAGTCAATATATATCTATATATATTAACTGCCTACGTAGGGACTTTTGGCGGATCGTTAGCGCTCGTTTAATAAGGATTTATTAGGATTGTCATTACTAGTATTGGCATTTAGTCTGTTAGTTTTCATCAATGGATTTCCATCAAGGTGTATCTATTTCTTTGTTTCTGTTGCTATTCCACCTATCAGCGTTATTTAGTGTTTAGGTATTACGGAAAGGATTGTTTTAGGTATCTTGATTGCGCTTAGGCTTTTCAGTTTCATAGATTTGTTGAGGGTGCCTGGGGGCTTGAGGGTATGAAGAATCAATGTTACATTTCCAAGTGACAGTGATTAGTTAGGTAAGTATGCATATATGGTTATTAGTAAAGTACTCAGTCTCATGCCAAGGCCCTCCTGCCAAGTACTCCGTATCTCTTATCTGATCAGTCTGGTTGCATGACCCCTCCGTAGCTCTATGATCTGAATTTATGGGGCTTGGCAGTGAAGCTCATCCAAGTCGTCCAAGTATGCGATGCGATGCAACGACCTAGCAACGACCTACGCTGTGAAAATTGAAATCACGAAACATCGGAAGAAGCTTCATACCTAAGTCCTCTTGCTCAAGTGGCAAACGTTACAGACTCATCAACCAGCGCCACCAGTTTACTCAATATAGATAGAAAATATTGCATCTTCCAAGTACTTTCTTACTGCTTTACAGCTTCAACCTTCATGTTCCCAACTCTACTAGTCCCATCCACGACGCTCATAATAACGTCCAGTTCTCCGGAACATCAAGGCCCGGCTGGAAGCACTACCAGCAGGTAAATAGCATCGCCTCAAGTTCATACAACCATATAACCATGCAGTGTGACATCTGTGAGAGAAACTCACCTCACATCTGTTGCTCTGCATGCGCAAGGCACACACTATGGCCGATGCGATATGAAACGCTTCTGCGGGCCTCTGAGAAAGCTGCAGTGGAAGAGAAGGTAAATGCCTATCTCGCTGCGAAACCTCCAGAAGGAGTACAGTCAAGGTCGAAGGTTCTTCCTGTTGCTGCGGGCAAGGAAGTGAAGCTTCTACGAGTCCAGATTGATGAGGCCAAGCTTACTATAGCTAAGATTATGGAAGAAAACGAGAAGATGAAGGCGGAAATCAAGGAGGGTACATATCCCGCCTATGTCTCTCTGTGACGTGAAGCTGACTTTAGGAGTTGAGCTGACTTTACCGTACAACATAGGTAGGAAGCAAATATCAGCTATTCGAGAGCGAATTAGGTCACGGGCGGCCATGTTGGACGAACATGGCCATGGACTTGCGAATAGAAGGGCCATGGCGGAAGAGAAATTACAAAAGGAGATGAAAAGGACGAAGCAAAGGTGGAGCTTAGTGCAAGCCAAAATTGCAGATGCAAGGTCCTATCTTTGCTATGAAGCTGCTTCTTTGTACTCTCTGAAGCAAAGGAGGAGGAGAGGTGGTGTAATAGAATACTACATTGGAGGCAATCCAATCCCAAGCCTAAATGAACTTCCTGGTGAGTATAAGAGTATAAGATTTCAGGAGCTGGTTGCCGGCACTAATTTCATAATAGTCCACTCTACCATTTTGACTACCACTACTTTCGGCCATCTTTGCAATCTCCTCATGCTTATCTCCGACTACTGCGGCATCAAACTCCCATACGAGGTTACGTTGCCAGGGAAGTATAATGAGTATCCAACTATCAAGGCGCCGTCCAGTAGCAACCCTCGATTACTTCACCTCAACATACCATTGACCACTCTGTCAAGAGACAACTCAAATAACTATATCCTGTTTCTTGAGGGCGCTTCTATGTTGGCTTACAACGTTGCATGGTTATGCCTAACACAAGGCTTGGAGGTCTCTTCGGTTGATGAGGCTATGCATCCGGGGAAGAATCTTTATACGCTCTTGATAGGTGGTGGCCATGGGCCAAGTAACAATTTTGGAAGATGGAGTCATGCAACCACAGGTGCAGGCTTCCTAGGTGGTCCAGAAGGGAATCGACTAATTTGGGAGTGGAATGTTGATATCAGGGAGATTGTTAAGAAATTGGAGATGGTTGTTCATAGCCAAAATATGAAGCAGGAGTGGGATCTAGTGGAGGAAATTGTCGGCGAGGACGAAGAAGAAACCTTCTCAGGCCTGGAGAAAACAGGCAGGGATAAGAAGATGCAAGAAGGGTACAGGGTGGAGCCTAGCGGGTGGACTAAGGTCAAACCGCAGCCTCGTGGCTGAGCGTGTTACACTTCTGTTGCTTACCGGGTGTTGCATAATTGGGAGTTTTAGGATGCCTTTTGCCTTCACATTTTCCTGATCAATTTACTCGCCTGTACAATGATATCTACTGCTTATCATTTAGATTCTTTAATGCCCTAGAGCGGGGCGGATATTCCTTTGTACTGTAGAGATATTGGAACAAATGATACTTCACAATTTCACCAAACTTTGCAAAAATTGATCTCTATGCTTCGGAACCCAGAAGAACCCACATGAAGACAAATAACCCCATTAACTCAAAATACACATCAAAGATCGTTAATTGTCGAACCCTACTCCAATAACTATCCGTAACCAAGCCCATCTTAAACCAAACTGCACCAAATGTAAAACATGCCTTCGAAAAAGTAGTTGACAATTCCAATGCAGCCAACTCTTTGGCTTGACCTCCACAATCTAATCATTGAGAGCCACCGTAGCTGTTGCCATGAGCCTGGTTCAACCTCTCCCATTGCTCATTTAAAGCCCGATTAGTCGACACTGTCCCAAAGAACTGCATAATATCGTTCTGAGTGGCCACCAAACCCCGGTTCACAAGGCTGAATCCGATCACCGAGACGACAACGAATAGCCCAAGCTTGATCATAGTCATAACCATCCTGTACATGTACCGAGAAGCCATGCCCACTATTGCTAGTGAGAGCCAAAAGATGAAGAGGAGGAGGGCAGCGTTGATAAGAATGGGAGAGACACCAGCAGAGGTTCCTTCAGATCTTTCAGCACCGGGGTTCTCGGTGATTGCGGCTATAAATGGAAGGGTGAATTGGAAGATGCATGTTGCAATGCTGTTGAGTTGCGTGCTGATGAGAGAGAGTGGCATAGGGAGTTGTGAGAGGAGATGCTGGACTAAGTTTTCGGCCATGACGGGATAGATGTAGGAGTTGTGCTGTGTTGGGCGATGATCTTCTAGTGTTACGCAACAAACGCCTGGGTATAATGGTATAATGAAGTCGGAATGGAAATGCTTTTGCGATACTGCAGTATAATCTTTTTGTTTATGTAGGCGGAAAAAGCAACTGAGCTGGAAAAATTGAAAGCTGTCAAAATACCCCAGCGGACTCTTGGCAACGTGAATGCACCGGAACAACTCACAGCGCAGGGGTCGTATGTATTGGGACTGTAGGTAGGAGGGATATGTATTTCTGGAAACTGTCGGAGGGGCAGCTCCTTCGGCCTCACGTGTGGATTATTATCCACTCGATGCTGTGGGAAGTTGTTGGGCATCCGGAACGTTCTGCCTTTGATACACGATATCATGTGCCCCGAAGCTGGCCGACCGGTCCTACATCAGAATCAAGAGCTCAAACTCTCCTCCTTTTCCGCTCCTACTCATCATCGTCTCACGCTGATTATAACCTCCGGGGAATTCAAAGATCAGCCCGGTGATAGGCCTGCCAAGCTCCATCCAGCCTGGGGATATTAACCTGAGTTGCTTCATCCCATAGAATTTTCGCAGACTGGGATTGGCTAAGCTCTCTTCTTTTTGTTTTTCAAGGTTTGCTTACCTTGAGGGCTAACTCGAAGTCCTCATCACACAATCCTTCTCCGAGGCGGCATCGTACAGCCATGGCGACAAATTCCATCAAGCTCCTGACTGGTAACAGTCATCCGGAGTTGGCAAGATTGGTTGCGGAAAGGTATGTCGCCTAAGACAATGAACCGAACGCATTTCTGAAATTAGGATACACAAACTATGGGTGACAAAGCTAACTGGTGCATCGTAGATTGGGAATTGAGCTGACGAAAATCCTGGTTCTTCAATACTCCAATCAAGAGACCTCCATCACCATTGGAGAGAGTGTTCGTGACGAAGATGGTAATCAGGAGGCCTGCCGAACGCTTGGAGTTTCGGAGATGCTGATATTCGCCTATAGTTTTCATTTTACAATCGACTGCTCCTGGCGAGATCAACGATGGACTTATGGAGCTTCTCATCATGATCAATGCCTGCAAGACTGCCTCTGCTAGGCGTATCACTGCTGTCATTCCGAACTTCCCTTACGCCCGGCAGGACAAGAAGGACAAGAGCCGTGCTCCCATCTCCGCCAAATTAATAGCCAACATGTTGCAAGTCGCTGGGTGCAACCATGTTATCACAATGGATCTCCATGCGAGTCAGATTCAAGGGTTCTTCAATGTTCCAGTTGACAAGTAAGTCACCGCGGGCTGCTTTGTATATTGGAGAAACTAACGTCGGCGCAGCGTGAGGACATTACCACTCCGCTATTCATCAAGGGCTATGTATACTAATCTGGGGCCACTATTAGCTCTATGCTGAGCCCTCCATGCTGCGATACATCCGCGAGAACTTTGACTGGAAGAATGCCGTCATCGTCTCACCTGATGCTGGTGGAGCGAAGCGGTATACACCCCACCCCCACATCCCCCACTACCCCACCATACCTGCTGACGCTCGGACCCTTGTTAGTGCGACTGCCATTGCAGACCGCCTTGATCTGTACTTCGCTCTGATACACAAAGAACGATCGAGGCCTAACGAGGTATCGCGCATGGTTCTTGTTGGCGATGTGAAAGACAAAATTGCCATCCTCGTTGACGATATGGCAGATACTTGTGGTACACTTGCCAAGGCCGCTGATACTCTTAAGGCCCATGGTGCCAAAGAGGTTGTCGCTATCGTCACTCATGGGATTTTGAGTGGGAAAGCCATTGAGGCTATCAATGGCAGTCAGTTGAGCAGGGTTGTGGTCACCAACACTGTCCCTCACGCAGAGAAGAAGGCTATGTGCCCCAAGCTTCACACTATCGATATTGCGCCCACGGTAAGGCGAACGCTCTGTTTACACTGGTGATATGAATGCTAATGTATGTGAACCAGCTGGCCGAGGCTTGTCGAAGAACTCACAACGGCGAGAGTGTATCTTTCCTTTTCAGCCATGCTCCCACTTAACAATTCACACCTTTAATTTAACCTTTCCAGTTGGTTCGATGGTTCAGTAAAATGGTCTTCTGTTGTTTTTTCTATTCTAATCACATGTTTCGGGGCCAGTCTATCATTCCTTGTTTTACATTGCGTTGCGTGTGTTCTGTTTTCAGTATTTATAGCCTTTGCAATCTAGATAGAAAATTGATGTTGGAGCTGTCTCGCAGCATGTAGGAGTTATGAGAACTTGATTGAGACAGGATTTACAGTAGATCTCATTGTGTGATATATTCATCTGAGAAGATTCCATTAAATTATTAGACTCGTTAGATGTATTCTAAGGGTGCCCTAATGTACCCCAAAATCTCAAAAAAACATGAACTCTTTTCCCAACACAGCCTCCAAACGCATTCTTTGAACATCGTCATCTGAGAAGATTCCATAAATAATTAGACTTGTTAGATGTATTTTAAGGGTGCCTCAATGTACCCAAAAGTCTCAAAAAAATGAACACATTTCCCACCATAGCCCTCGAGAAACGCATTGATTGAACATCTGAACATCGTAAGTCGATCTTTATGTCTATTCATTGCCCCTTCTTCTGCTCAGTGGCAGCTTCCTGGTCCTTGAACCACTACCACCACCATGTGTCAGCGCGCCTAGTCTAAAGCCACTTCCGAGAATGGGGAAAAAAACACACCTTGACTGACTTTTCCAGTCCATCATATAAAGAATACAGAGGCTGATATCCCAACAACGTCTTCGCCTTCTTAATATTGAAATACCTCTGACTCGTTGCATAATTGACCCTAAACCTAGTAAACCCCGGCTCCTTCTTCACCAACCACGCATACCACTCCGCCGCCCACGCCAATGCATACCCAAGGTCTTTTCCAAGCTTGATTTGATACGGTGCAACGTGGCCTCCGTACATCGCCCAGATTGCCCTTGGGAAGTCCCAGAAGTAGACGGGCTCGCCGTTGGTGATGAAAAAGACTTGGCCGGCTACCTTTTGCGAGGGGTTTTGAGGAGGTGAGGAGAGTTGGTGGATCATTCGCTCCGCGGCGAGGATGTGTGCGTATGCCGCGTTTTCGATGTATGTGAAGTCGAAGAGGTTGTCATTTGTGCCGAGCTGGAATTTGGTTTGGTTGTTTTTGAGGACGGAGAGCATCCCAGGGACCATTTGGCGGTCGCCGGGACTGCCGGGGAAGGGGTAGAAGATTAGCCTGGAGAGCTGGAGGAATTGAAAGGTCATATGAGACTTACCCAAAGAGACCGGCCACCCGGAGAGAGCAGGTGTTTACTCCGCCCTTGCCATTGAATGCTGTGACAAACTCCTCTCCTTTGGCCTGTTGACATGTTAGCCACCTATCCCATGCTAGCCATAGCTATTCCCGCTTATACCTTGGAATCACTGTACGAGTCCGGATTGCTCGGATTAATCGGATATGTCTCATCCACATTAATCAAATCATTAATATTATCAGTCACCACCCCCGCCGAGCTCGTATACACAAACACGGGTATTTTCTCTTCCGCCGCAATCTCCAACAGCGTCTTCGTCCCCTCGACATTAACCTTATAGTAAATCTCCTTTGCCATAGCGCTAGCCGTCGCCGCGAGCGGGCTGACAGTATTAATCACCACCTGCGCCTTACTGCCGCGATACGCTGCCACAACATCCTCTGGCTTTGTGATATCCCCATCAAAGTACTGCACATTCGGAACTCGATTGTTGTTGGTATGTAAATCGAGGACGGAGATGGCGGCCTCGGGGTGCTGCTGGAGAAGGAGGTTGACAATGTGATGGCCAAGGAAGCCACATCCCCCGATAACAATCACATGTGGGAGGGCGATTTTGGACGTCATTTTGCAATATGGAGGTGATGGAAATTCGAAATGGCGAAAATTCAAGCTCTAATAATAATAACCTGGTGAGTTCGAGTTGGGATGTTGTCAGGAATCTTCCTACATAGACAAAGCCTAAACCAGGGGGTTGCAAGTCACTGTAACCACCAACCCCTGAAGCCGGACAATCTCTGCATCACTGTTTGGCCCGCGGGGAATAGGCGATTCATATGGTTTTCTGCTATGATGTAAACGAGAGATAAGAATAAGTATAACTGAATGTTATTGCAAAAACTCCGTATTTCACCCTGAACTATGATTCCAATAATTTTACTTGTTCCATACAGTACCGATCCTAGTCTCCGCGGAGGAAAAATCCGCGGAAAACTATACTACATCCAATCCCCCACCCTTGCCTCACATATGAACATGATATGGTAAGGAACCCAACGAGAGAATAAAACACGGCCCAAATAGGCTTCGAAAAGAATGTCGCTTTTTCAAGTTGCAAAACCCGGAATGGCCGGAGACAAGCAGAAAGCCATAATACACAGTGAAACTTTTGGCAGAATAACTAATAAATCCGTAAAGATTTCAAAACTGGAGATAGTTGACGGATTGATGAAGTGTTTAAACGGAAACAGCCTGAGTGGTGGGGGCAGTAGATTCTGACGCAAGTGCAGCTTCTCCGATGGTAGGGACGGCCCTCTTTGACTTGCTTTGGTAGTCCTTGACTGCGGACTTGATGGCATCCTCCGCAAGCATACTACAGTGTACTACAAATATGTAACATCAGCATACGCCAAGGTAATAAACAGGGCTCAGGGAGGTCACTCACACTTCACTGGAGGTAAGCAAAGCTCCTTCGCGATCTCGGTGTTTTTGATCCTTGCAGCTTCATCAATGTTCATCCCCTTGACCATCTCGGTGAGGTAAGAGCTAGAGGCAATTGCTGAACCGCAACCGAAGGTCTTGAACTTGACCTCAACAATCTCGTTTGTCTGGGGGTCCACTCGAATCTGGAGCTTCATGACATCGCCACCTGATACAATCAATTAGAATCCTATATTATCCAACAGTACTGCATGGGGGTCAAACATACATGCCGGAGCCCCAACCAAACCAGTACCTACATTGGGATCGGACTTTGGCAGCGAACCAACATTGCGGGGCCTATTGTAGTGGTCGAGCAGTGGAGATACACCTTGATATGTTAGCATTTTGTTATAACTACTGTCGGGCCTAGGTAAGACATATCTTTTTCGTGATAGGCTCTTCGTAGCACAGGCTGTGCGATTACTACCGGCTTGAAGGTGGAGGGTTGAATGGCCCTGGTGAGGGGTGAAGTGGTAATTAATCTGCGGAACATGATTGCGATATCTTTGTATAAGTTCCTCCGGTGGACACAGGTGATTGTAGCTTTTGATTGTGAAAGTTTTGATATTTGCAATTGATAAAAGCAAGGTTCGATGCTGTAGGTGGTGGGAAGGCGAAGGTTCTCAACTTTCAACCTTATCAGTGACGGAGCTTGCCAAGGCGGGCTCAAGTCTTCGCTATATTGCAAACTTTCAGTCCCTCCTGAAAAGTGCTGTAACAAGTTGACACTGAAGCTAGTGCCAACCCAGACTAGAAGCTACCCTATGTAGTCTGGCTTCCACTTGGCCACAGCTCTTGCTGCATCCTAAAGAAGCTAGATATATAAGCTGCTGCTTTTCCTATATAGGATAGTAAAATATTAGCGTGTTCTGCTAACCAGACTAACAGCAGGTACCAAGTACATAACTTTAGCATTTTGTACCTAAAAAGTAATTCGATTTAATTTGATAGATTTTATCTAATAAAACAAGAAGAATAAAAATGGAACGACAAAAGATGTACCAATTATTACCATTGACCAACTCCAACCCCTATGAAAACAAAAACCCAAGCACTCCACTTATATACCCTTCTTGGCCGCTCCTACCGCAGCAGCATTCCGTCTATACTTGAACCACGCCCACAAGGCCTTTCCTGCATCCATCATCAGAGGAACGCCCACCAGACCCAACAACGGAAGATACACCGCGACCTTGTGCTCATCCGGGAAATAAACTAGAGCTACCATTGTTCTCTCAAAGAAATCCTTCTCCGCCTCTTCCGCTGCTATCCTACCCTCCTTTAACGCGTGATTAAATCTCCCCTCCTTCAGCGCTGCACAAATTCTTTCCAGTGCTGTTATCGTCTTAGATACTGAGGCAGACACCGTGCGCGGAATAGCGACCGAGGGTAATGCGCGCACCCGACGGGCAAGAGAACCGAGTGTCTTAGATGCGGAGAGAAGTGTTTCCACCGTTCGTTGTCTAGTGAGAGAATCAATCCTAATCGGAAGTGATGACGATACGGAGGAAGATGCTGAGGGTGTACCGAGGAGAGCGACGAGCTGGGTAGCAAAGATATCCAAGCTGGGTTTTAGGTCGACGAGGGTGAGGTGAGCTCGTGGGTCGTGCACAACGGTGATATTTGCCTCCACTTCAGTCTTTTGGTTTAGAATAGCAACCCTGCCCACTGTGGAAGTAACCATGCATTTCCTCCTCCTGTAGACTCAGGAATAATCAACGGACTGAGCGATTTATCCGGAATTTTGATAATGAAGTTAATAGTCGGGTCACTCTTGATGCTCGTAAGCTGCCACTCGGCAGAATTTTAAAATTACTCAAATCATCCTTTGTCAACGTCCAGGCGCTCAACTCCTCGTTACACAATGGCCTGATTGTCGGTGAGAAGGACGCATAAAACTGCACCTGGCTCTCGACAGTAAAATTCGAGATTGGTGACAAAACAGTCAACAATGGCGTAAGGTACGTCTCAATAGCAGGTATAATGTCCAACGAACTTGGTATGGCTGAAGCAGTAAACACCGAAAACGTTATATGGTATCGTGAAGAGTATCTGATCATCCGAGCAATCTTCCGAGACATGTCAAAATCAGGTTGCTGTTGCATCCCTTCTCGGCTTCCATTACCTTCCCCGTTCGACGAAGCTGCTTTCTCTAGGAAATAGCGCACCATTTGCTCTTCTTCCCTAAACACCATTTGTAGCATCTTCGCAGCATAGCTTGATAGACTCGCTAAAATTGCCGAACTTGCTGGATTGTATGTCGAAGCATAGAGCAAATCTATCTATCGTCCTTTGCAACGAATTGGTATGCTCTGTTGACCCTGGCTCGCCTGGCAACAATCGCAACACCGCTCCTATATTCTCCTCATCAACATCCTCTTCCCAGCCATCAGCACCTTCTCCCTCCCATGTGTAGTGCCCAGCTCCTCACTCCTATAAGGGCAAGCCTCTAAACTTCCCTTCTCCTCCGCCAGCCTTCACCTCAAGCCTCGCATCATCCAGATGTAATTGTACGTTCCGCATCAAATCTCTCACCTTCAAACCAGGACTATTTCCCTCCTTACTCCCCACAACCACATCCGCCAAGTGCGGAAATTCTATTTTGTACTCCTTCCCTTCCGTCCCTTCCGACCATGCTGTCATTTGGCTCAGTGGGAGTGGCACCCGATATATAGAGGAAGTAAACTACCATAACGGTAATCCGAGGAATAGAACCAGAGCCCACAAAGAAAGGATTACTCGTCCTCGCTGGCGCAATTCGAGAAGGGTAGGTACCGTATCGCCCTTTTTTGGTGACAGTTCAGTGTCTGTTGCATCCGCGACTGGTAGGGATGGTTTCGAGTCCACAAAGTCGTCGCAGGGCTATAGGTTAAGTGGCTCAATCAATGTTCTTGGCGTAGTAACTTCGCACTTTCCTTTCCCTGCCAAAACTAATGTCACGAGTTTTGTCTAACACTTCCTAGGATTTCGAAGGGCCAGCGTATCACAGGGATGCTCACCACCAACATCCTCATCCTCACCGTATGTGCTTTAAAACTTTCTTACACCGTTGCAAGCATGGTTACTAAAGGTCCTTGTAGGTCATAAGCTGGATAGTCGGCTTCATCCTCCAGGACGTCACCTACACCCTCTACATCGGTCTTGCCAGATCTTTACTCGCCGTACTAGCCGTAATACCCCCCGTGGCCCGTGTACAATCGACACCCATTGAGATGGCTTCCTGCTGGTGCTGGGACGGCTGCTGATGATAGTGCGGAAGGTGATGGGGGCGTCAAGGTGAAGAAGGAGGAGTAGGAGTGCTCTCTGTGATGACTTGGGAACGCAGTTTGAACGCTTGTTGGACATGAGGTGATGCACACGCTTTATCTAAATGCATTAACCGCCTTCCATTACAGCTATTATATTATGCGTCATCACGAGATGTCCACCCTTCAGTCTTCCATTAATGGAGAACAAATTTCACCGACTTTGTGTACAGAGTGGAGTTATTATTGCAAGGTATTTACATCTGAAGGATCGTCTCCATCACTAGTTATAAAGGGGGTGGTAGGGTTGAGGGTGGATTGATCAGGAGTGATATGGCTGCAGGTGATGCAACCCGGGGTGATGCGCTCCCTGGTAATGCGCCATGAGATGATGTGCTCCGTGGTGGCTGTGCTTCCGGGTGATGCTAGGAAATGTCAGCAAAAACATTGGTATGCAATGTATTAAATCCGAGTTCCTACTTGAAGAGCGTTTTCTTCAAACTCATCTCGTCCCCAATTTGATCAACCTGCACATCTGAACCCACAATAGCTCGGTCTTCCCATCGAGGCTTTCGACTGAAAAAGATTGCATATGACATCTTGCCACCTAATGATGAGTGGTTTTGTCTGTTCATACCAAGGATGATGTCTGGCAGTGCATCACTCCATCATGGTCTGCAAGCCAGCAAGGTAACTTGGTCTTCATCACTCCATTTGCTTGTTCAACTAGTCCCTGCGTCTGTGGATGTCTTGGTCTACCATTGATAATTGTGATCCATATCTTTATAATAAAATCAGAACGTTTTAAACTCCGCTCCATTATCACATTGCAGGATTCGAGGAATTCCAACAATCCCTAACCATGTAGCTCGCATGTCGACTAGACCGATTTGAACTCACTCCAATGTATAGTTGGACTAGATAGGTTCCAAAGGAGCCCGTGAATAGGAAGGCCGACTCTAATAATTTTTTTTTTTTTTGTGAAGTCTGTACGTCTACGGAGCCATAGGCTATGAGACGGCCCTGTTCCCTCCCCTCTAAGCCCTTCTATCCTCCAATAACGAGACACCATCCACTCCCCCATGGATGTAGCACAATGCTTTAATAGCCCCAAACAATCTTCGATCCATTTTTTTAATTGAGGCAAGAACGGAGTTACAGATTTCCCCCGGGGGTGAAATTTTACGACTATCTGGGAGATTCCCCCAAGAGAAAACAACAAGAAGGCCACTGTCTCTTTTTAACGAGGATAACATGTAAAAACTCATGTCACAATTTGTCTTAGTTGTGTTAAGATTCTGAATTTGATCAAGCAAAAACTATTGATATCTGACAATAATCAGAGGCAAGCTGATATTGCAAATAATAATCCAACACATGCTCACTCTTGCAAGAGCATTATACAGTCTGGTTCAGAAAGTGTCCGGGACGCATAAAACTGAGACTTGGCTGCATGCATGCCAGGATGCCAGGCGCTGCAATTGTGCATATGGACACTTTTGCTGGCTACTGAGCTGGCCAGGTCCACCGTCCATATGCAGAATTACCGTGCCCAGCCTGCATCAGCCCACCCTGGTTTTATGCGTCCCGGACACTTTCTGAACCAAACTGTACAGTATATCTGAGGATTAGGTAGTCTTTGGCTTCACAATTGTGTAGATATGAACCTGGTAAGTAAAAAAAAAAGAAATTGGGGAGAGCTTAAAAGCAAATATAAAGCCTGTTATGTAGTACTTTGGGTGCCAATGTATATGTGCTCAACCTTGAATGGTAGGTACTTTCTGGGGCTTAATTTTTCTACCGTAACTGAGCAGAAGCACATACAAAAGCTTCTCAGGTATTTGGTTCCCAATTTAAATAATGACCTTCTACTATCAAAATAATTAATTACCATCTGGCGCGACATTTATTAATTCATTATGATTTGGTGTTGTTTGGACCTAAAGTTGGCCACTTTCTATATGGCGTACTCTATACTGTATGCTATACCTAATTGCAAACACAAAGCAATATGTTTTACAAACTCCCTTGGTCGATTTCCATCCTTAAAGGCACGCAATCTCGTCAGACATCTCAATTGCCTGTATATACGATTTAACCCACTCCCCAGAGAGTTTGGCAGTACTACTGATTTTGATGATTTCCGAAGCCAACACTCATATTACTAGACTCGAATCGTACCATCCTTTTGAAGCAGCTCTTGCTGAAGTTTGCGTAAACTGAGTCGGCATACGGAGCCGCACCTCAGTAAAATTTTCAGCGGACATGATAACTGGTTCACTGAGCTCAAACAAGAGGGTACGGTGGTGCAAAGCATCCGCAGAGATTGGCATTATAGCTTTGGAAAATTTTTGGATTTGCAGTACTTATATGGTTGATACACTTGGTGAATAGTTAAATGCAGTGGTTCTCCACACGGCTCTTATCCTGCGATGCTCTGTATTCGATTCAGATTCCGTGCTACTGCGGTGCTGTAATAATAGGTAAGTACCGTCTAGTCTGGTTACTTCCAGCTCAGAGTCATGGCCTGCTATCCAAAAGGAAGAAAAAAGCTTTGTCTCTGTATTATTGAACAATGCTGCCCTTGTAGTCTCGAGTGATAAGCTTCAAATCCCTTGCCCCTCTCAGCAACTTAATTTATACATGACAACCTTTAATCTCCTCCAACCCAGGTATTCTTATAACATACAGTTCAAGAAATTGTTCTTTGCACCCAGCATACCTATGGTCCTCCTTTGGACTCCTCCCTTAGTGCGCCGGCGCTTGAACAGTTGAACACCACCCATCTTTATCCGCGACCAGCCCCCTCTGAATACCCTTGAGGATGTCGCTCAACTGCTTATATCCAGGACCAGGCTCATCACCCTCACAAAACACCTTCTTCATATTCTGCGACTTCAACTCAATGCTCTTGATAGGTAGCAGCCCCGCAGCAGTTCCTGCAGCAAAGACCTCGGTGAAAGTTGGGATCTCATTGTAGTGGACCTTTCGAACCTCCACATTCCACCCTAACCGCTTAGCAGCAATCTGGGCAGCAGAGTCGGATGTCACGGACTTGATGACAGAGTTAGAGTCTGGGATGATGAGGGTGTGCTTCTCGCCTGGGGCAGTGGGGTTCCTGAGAGCAAGGAATCCAGAAGTGCTAAACTCGTCGATGTAGGTCCTGGTGCCGGAGTCAAGGTGGAGGGTAATACCGTAGCCTTTCTTGTATGCAGCTTCGGAGTGGATCAAGACGGGGGCATAATTCCCTCCAACCTTTGCGCTACCAACACCCTGTGGTGCAGCACGGTCAAAGTTTTCGAGGACAAGGCAGTCTACGGGCTTAATACCATGGTAGACCCCGACTGGGAGAACATACACGAGGAGAGTGTACTCCTCTGTTGGTGAGAGGCCAAGTTGGCAGCTAGAGCCGAAGAGTAGTGGGCGGATGTACATGCTAGCACCGGTCTCATGAGGAGGAACGAATTCCGCGTTCTTGGAAACCGCGAGGTGGACTGCCTTCAAGAAAAGGTCGACTGGGGGCTCAGGAATAGCAATGAAGGAGGCAGAGTGCTGCATTCGGCGGGCGTTTTGATCGGGCCGGAAGATGCGAATTTGGCCATCCTTCTGGCGGAAAGCCTTGAGGCCCTCGTAACAGTGCTGGCCTAGGTTTTGGGGGTTAGAGTACTCAGGGGGATAGAGCTAGGTACGAGCTAACCATAGTTTAGGCCAGGAGCAAGGCCGTGAAGCCTGATGAAGGGGTCTTCGACGAACTTGGGCTCAGTCCATTGGCCCGAGGTCTTGGTGAACTTGGTCTCGACATGGCCATTCACTATACCAGAATCCTAACCTCAGCACTGACTTCCCTGCAATGTGTCATGTAAAAGGGCTGAATTGGTACCTTCTCTGACCTTGAACCCAATGTCGGTCCAATCTAATCGCAGTGGATAATGTTAGCATCACTCACTGACTCATACTTGTGGCAACAATGAAAACTGTACCAATTGTGGTCGTGGGCTCTGGAGGGAAAGTCATGTAAGCAATATTCCGAAGAGTGTTCTGGGAGTAAGTAGAATTTATAGCCGTTATGCACCCCGGAAATCGACGAATTTGGTGAGCCGAGGTCCTCTCTGGGCCCTTCTAAGCGAGATATGCCATGCGACGGGCCAGAGCTCCCGTACCCTTGTGCTTACGTTGATAAAATATGTAATTGTCTACTTGAGTTCTCTACTTAGCAAGCTACGGTATAATTTCAAAAAAAAAATTTATAATTAAATTAAATAAAAACAAAAGCATGCATCAATCAACGGTCAAGCAGTATATATACATAACGTTGAAGTCTCACTGGTAGGTGAGAGTACAGAAAACAAATTCTAGGATTAACCTCCCATCAATCTGTATTATTTAACATTAATCATCTGCCTTCACCGGATTCATAGTAAACTGAGGATGAGACTGCGAAACTTACCCTTCTATCTCCAATTTCACACCCTTGAGTTCCGGATTTCTAGCTTCCTCGAGAATACCATCCTCGGCCTTCTTCGCTTTGGTATCACCCCCTTTCTTGTGACCAGGCAGTGGCCCTAGCAAATCTTCCCCTGGGGGTAACTTGAGTGTACCTCCTTCGTCTCCCTCCTCTGCGTCTGCGCAACCACATTTGTATGTTTCTGCGACCGTTTTACAGTCGAAGTCCTGTTTGCCTAGCCGCTCGTTCACTTGATTATGTACAAAACAACCCCACTGAGAGGCAGAGTCCTGGGACGAAGTTTGAGGAGGGTATTTGGCTAGAAGGCCTCGGAAGTGTTCACCACATTCACCACTGGAGAGCTGTTAATGGTGGCTTGAGGAACAAGGGACGGGCCCACTACTGACCAGGGATAAAGGCGAGCAAAGAGGTAAACATAGGATTTCAGAGCTTCTCTCTCATTGTCGGAGGGCTTCTTCGGGAACCTTGCAAGTATGGTATGGAATAGCTGTATACCATGTTAGCAGTCTGACTTCCAATTACCCAGGGCCAGATCTAACCTTCCATGAGGCTCGCCCAAGCTCAGCTCTAGTTCCCAAAATTAGTGAACGTCCCTTCTGGTTGGAATGGCCGCCCAAAACCTTACTTGACAGTCTCATTTCCAAGCTTTGGCATAATCCCGTCCCCATGTAGGAGATCATCTGGTAGCTCCCCGAAGGTAATAGGAGTCTTGCCTTCCGACGGCCATTGGGGATCCCGAAGTCGCTGTAATGGAGATTGATGTGACGGCAAGAGGAACCATGCAATGAAGAAGGCGCATATAAGTATGACCGTTAGGTAAGGTATTCCGCTCCGCCGCATGTTGGTTAAGACCGAACTCGAGATATTACAATGTGGATGGAAAGGATGTATGTTATGCGGCTGAAGCTTAACACAGGTATATAGGGCAAGAGAAAACGAACGAAGGCTAAATATAAACTCAAAGGAATAACCATAACATGATGAAATACCGATTCTGCATCGGTGAAGTGGATATTAAGCGTAAGAGGTAATGTCAGATTATGCCGGACTCCGGTACGGCCCGTTTGCCATTAGCATTTCCCAATCACGTGTTTTACACAAGTCCCCTGGACTGAGGTTTACGCAGCTGACGTAGCCCGGCGACGTAGCCCGGCGACGACCGCATTCCCCCTCAACGAACAGCTCCACGAATATCACGAATATTATAACCACTGAATATACCCACGCTTTTGTAAGTACAAACTGAAACACCTGTAAAGACTGTGGTTGACTAATACCATCGCCAGATATCGAAACCAATACTCAGCCCAACAGCCCCAACAGCACCCCAGCTAAGAAGTTCTGAAGCCCAAATTGCCCGCGTTGTAAGGATCTTTTGAATTATTCCCCCTCGGACTCTCAACAATATGTTTAGCGGACGCTCCCCTTTCTCCCAAGGCAACCAACCATCGCGGCCAGATCCCCGCCAAGGATATGGAGGAGGGATAGACTATGGAGGAGGGTTAGACTATGGAGGAAATGATAGAGGATATAACCAAAGACCTCCGCAAGGCTATCATACACAGCCCGGATACAATCAGGGGCCACCAACACCAAGACAAGGACCACTAAGAGTACCAGCGTCAGTGCCAGTGCAGAGGGGCCCAGGACCTGCTGCACCAGGCCCAGCAAGGACATTCAAGCTTGCTAAGAGCCCTAACGAGGAGTTCATCATAACAAACTTGTTAGTAGGAGCCCCATAGCTCTAGATCATCTCATCGATACTAATGCTAGGCTCAGAGTTGCTGTTTCGCCACTAGATTTCAGGGAGGAGCAGTATGTGCTTTGCGATGATTTATTCGTGGTGACAATCAGACCCGTTGAAGGGTTCTCTCAGGGTTATGCTGGGTTCTCTTCTGCTCACAGAGATTGGGCGAGATGGTCTCTCACGGATACAGTCACAATAGCGCCCTATGACCCCTTCAGTGCTGGAAAACAGGCCTATCTGGGAAGCCTAGACCTAGAGGTTGGGTTCGCGTCCAAGAAAATCACTGAGGAGGCATACGACCAGGATGACTTGGCAAAAGTATTTATAAGGGTAAGTTTTGCCGCATCCACTGCCATTTCTAAACCTCATCGACATGTTCACAGCATTCTCTAACATGTGCTGTAGAACTACCAAAATCAAATATTTGCGCCAGGACAGCGTCTCATTATGGACCTTCGTAATATAAAATTGTTGTTTGTAGTAAAAGCTGTACAAATCGTCGATTTATCACTTATGGAGAAGAAGGGAGGTGCCGGTGACGCACCAACATCCACTGCGCCATATGACCGTGGTATCCTCACTCCACATACCTTCATCACGTTCTTCAAGGATGCCAAATCACCTATCAAGCTGAAGGGGTCCAACAAGAGGCCAGCTGCCAATTCCATCATCCAGCCAAATTTCAAATTCGAAGATATGGGTATTGGTGGTTTGGACAACGAATTCTCTGCTATATTCCGAAGAGCTTTCGCATCGCGAATTTTCCCTCCAGGCCTGGTAGAGAAGTTGGGTATCCAGCACGTGAAGGGTATACTATTATACGGGCCGCCAGGAACGGGAAAGACTTTGATTGCACGCCAGATTGGGAAAATGTTAAATGCCAGGGAGCCCAAGGTCGTCAACGGGCCTGAAATTCTCAATAAGTTTGTTGGGCAATCTGAAGAGAACATCCGAAAACTCTTTGCGGATGCGGAGAAAGAGTATAAGGAAAAGGCCGAGGAGAGTGGTCTACATATCATTATTTTTGATGAATTGGATGCAATTTGCAAGCAGCGTGGAAGTAAGAATGACGGCACAGGTGTTGGTGATTCAGTTGTCAATCAGCTTTTATCTAAGGTACGCTCAGCCCAACAATTTTACCTAAGCAATGTTGCTTACCGTTACCCTGAACTAGATGGATGGCGTTGACCAACTCAACAACATTTTAATCATTGGTATGACAAACCGAATGGACATGATTGATGAGGCTTTACTTCGCCCAGGCCGTCTGGAAGTCCACATGGAAATTTCCCTTCCGGATGAAACTGGCCGCCGCCAAATTCTCAAGATTCACACAAACAAGATGCGCACAAACGATGCTATGGACACCGATGTTGACATTGACGAGCTTGCTGCTTTAACAAAAAACTTTTCCGGTGCTGAGATTGGAGGACTGGTTAAGAGTGCGACGTCGTTTGCTTTCAATCGACACGTGAAGGTCGGTACAGTTGCTGGTATTTCCGATAATATCGAAAGTCTTAAAGTAAACCGTCAAGATTTCATGCATGCACTCGAAGAGGTTCGCCCGGCATTTGGTATTAGTGAGGAGGAACTTGAGACATGCTTACAAGGTGGAATCATCCGATACAGCGACAATATTAATGCTATTCTATCAGAAGGCAACTTATTCGTACAGCAAGTCCGGAATTCCGAGAAGACGCCCTTGGTCTCTATTCTTATGCATGGCCCCCCCGGTTCTGGGAAGACTGCACTCGCCGCCCAAATTGCCTTGGCGAGTGAATTCCCATTCATCAAGCTTGTAAGCCCCGAAAATATGGTTGGGTTCAATGAGATGAGCAAAGTCAGCTATCTCTCCAAAGTGTTCATGGACGCATACAAATCCCCCATCAATATAATCATTTTGGATAACATCGAACGTATTCTTGACTACGTACCTATCGGCCCACGCTTCTCCAACACAGTTTTGCAGGCTATTTTAGTCCTCTTGCGAAAACAACCTCCCAAGGGCCGCAGGCTCTTGATTATCGGAACCTCCACTGAAAGGAGTACCCTAGAGCAGCTCGGCCTCTTACACAGCTTTGATGCGGAAATCCCTGTGCCAAATGTGCAGAGTCACCATGAGTTAGCGTATATCTTGGAGGAAGTCAAGTTATTCTCAGATGCAAATGTTCAAATGCGGGTTTTGGATGAATTGTCACAGGCGACGAGTACTAGAGCAGTAAATGTGGGTATCAAGAAAATTTTGATGGGCGTGGAGACCGCGAGGCAGGATGAGGATACCAAGGGAAGGTTCGTGAATGTGATGGCGAGGGCGGTTAGAGAGATGAATTTGGGGCTGCAAGGTAGTGGAGGTGATGATCACTATTTGGCTTGATTTGGTATTTAAGTACTTGATGAGACATATGGCGTTTTCTATTAGGGTTTAAGGATGGCCGATTCAGCTGTAGAAACAATGAGTGGTTGGTTTCCAGCTCTTACAATGTGGTTCTTTTATGCTTTAGTATGTTTTTGCGGTGTGATTTTATGTTTTGCGTTATATAATCGGACCCATTCAGGGAAATGAGGTACCGGTACCGGCAACACAGAAATACGATATATTTTCTGTTTTCGAATGCCTCTCACTTACTAAACTATGATATTGCTGACAAGGCTATGCTATAGGTTGGTATTAGTTACCTGAATCAGCAATAATCCCATTTGAGTAAGATAATCATCGTCCAATCTACAAAGTACCGGTACGACATATCCTTGCGTGATGAACGGGCACGAGATTAACCCCAACAAGACTGCTGCGACCCTGTAATTTTTACCCTAGCCAATGTCTTGATTTAGAGTACTCTCTTACCTGGTTCAGAAGTGTTGCAACGTAGGTGGATCGCGATCCGTCACGTCAGGGTAACTCTCTGACATATACATATGTACTGCAAGCTGGCCGCGGCTACCCTACATATGGAGATGATTACCAGCACATACAAGGTCCGCGTTCAAGTTGAATTCAGCTATACACAAGTGACAATCTGAACTTGCCTCCTCTGCTACTAATTTATAGTATACCATCCATTTGCCTTATAACAGCTGCGACTCTACGTGGCATAGATTGGTATAGAGACTCAAAAACCGATGCCGGAATCTCTCATTCCAAATATCCTCCAAACAGGCTTCTAATCTGAGAGCAGTAACTATTAGCTACTATAATAGTGCAGGTGAGGTTTCCACATACCTCCGCTTCACTGCTTCTGGTCCACCAGGAGTTTGTAAATATATGGACACTTCTGATAAAGACAGCGCTTGAGCTCAACCCATACATGCTCAATGGGATTGAGGTCTGGTGAATATGGAGGATGGTATGTAACATCAAACCCAGGGATGCGACAATTTGCTTAGCTGTATGAAAGGGAGAATTGTCATGCTGAAATACTGGATAAAAAAAATTCCTTCACGCATACATTTCTTAAGGGGTCCAGAAGAGAGAAGAAAAGGTTTGAATTGCCACTAAAGGAGGGTGTGGTGCCAACCAGACTAACCGCACGTTCATAAATCAAGTTGAAACATGTTTGGTTTCTATGTCGTATATATGTGGATGTGTATTATGATATCGATCCACCGCAGCATGTATCGCCGCCACTCGATATATATTATATATTCGACGAAACGGATTACCGGCCAATCGGGACGTCTCCGCAGTTATCGCTACCGGCCTCAAATGGGGCCCTGAGAACGCAATCTGAACCATCTCCGAGCCGGCTCAAGCACCGACCTCAAATGGGGCCCTGAGAACGCAATCTGAACCATCTCCGAGCCGGCTCCTGCAAGCACCGACCTCATAAGGGAGCTTTACCAGTGCCCTCGGACTACTAAGGAGGGCCCTGGGATATTGTCACTGTAGCAGCAATGAACATCTCAAGTGCTGTACTTGTGCCCCTTCAATGGAATTCCATTAAACCTCAAACCTCAAACCTCAACGAGTAAACGTAAACCCAGCACCGGGCAAGCAAAAATCAGAAGATATACAAGCAAAAGCAAAACGCCATCAGAATCCAATAGGAAAAAGAGAAAGAGCAAAGATTCCCAGACCAGGTCGTAACTTTTTCCAATTCCCAATTCCAACACATCTACCTCCTCTGATTCTTCCCCAGCCCCCGCTTCCCCGCCACCAAATATTTTTGCAAACTAACCGTCGTATGCCTATCTCCCTCACCCTGCCTCGCCATCCTATTCATCTTCTTCTGCGCCAACTTTGCCATCCTATCGGCCTTACTCCTGGCCCCCTCATCCTTAATTCCATCATCCCTTCTATTCACATTACTCGCACTCCTAGCTCTGCTCTTAGCTCTGGCCAGGAGTGATTTCCTACCATCCCCACCATCGATGTCCATCATATCCACGTCTGCGTGTTCTCTCGGAGCAGTAGATCTTCCCCGAGCTTTTGACTGCGCACGAGCTCGAGCAGAGGCGAGGGTTGCGTCCATACCGATGTTGCCAAGGTGTTCTTCCATTTCCGATACCGGACGTCCAGTGCCCTTAGACCTAGGGATGATAGCTCTATTCTTCAGCGCCTTCTTCGATCTCGCCGCGTTGCGAATAAACTGATGTTTCTCTCTAATATACTCCGCCTTCTGGCGAATCTCTACCTCCTCATCATCTTCAATGTCCTCCTCGCTATCATAATACCCGCTCTTCTCTAGCGCCTCCTCCTCAGCCTCCAACTCCTCCAGCTTCTGCTCAATCTCGGGATCAATGAAATCGTAGACGTTTTTACCGTTGAGCACTTCAGGGATCTTGTCCATTTTCCATTCGGGGTTATCGAGGAGATAGTTTTTCTTGAGGTTGACGTTGTAGACACCTGCTCCCCCTTCTTCGGCTTCAATATCTCGCTCGAGTTTTCTGCGCTCAGGGTCTGTTTTATCGTACTTCGCTTTAGATAGGGCTGCTTTGGGAATGAATGGTTCGCGCTCGACACCGCCAATTGGACGGGCAACGTGAATCCTAGAGAGGATATTCTCAACTTCTGTGCCTGTGGAGCTGGCTTTGCCCATTGCGGCTTTAAGTTTTTGATCTACCCGCGCGGCGAGGAGACGCTCGCAGGCAGTGTTACGCACATCCATGACGCCCTCCTCAGTGTGACAGGAGAGCTTGAGCATTTCGACTTCGCCGTTCTTGGTGACGGTTGCTAGGAGATCTTGTTGTTCTTGGGGGAGGTCCTCGGGGCGCATAGCGTCGATTTTGTTGACAACGAGGAATACGAGTTTATTTGCGAAAAGTGGCTTGATAGAGTGGTATAGTTTGACCTGAGCTTCGATGCTATATCCACACTGTTCCGACAAGTCGACAAAGTAAAGGACCGCAGAGCGGAGATGCGCAATAGCAGTGATGGATTGCATCTTGATAGTGTTCATTTCCTCGAGAGGGTGGTCGAAGATTCCGGGGGTGTCGATGGCTTGGAAGCGGAGGTACTTGTAGTCGAAGTGCCCGACATAGAGGGATTTCGTTGTGAATGCGTAAGGTTGGACATCGACGTCTGCACGGGTGACGGATTTGAGGAAGGAGGATTTTCCGACATTGGGATAGCCGCAGATGATGAGCGTCCGGGTATTGGGGTCAATACTTGGGAGACGACCAAGATGCTGACGGACTTGTTCGAGGTAGGCGAGGGGGTCTTTAAGGCGCTTGCAGATCGTAGCCATACTGTGTAGAGCCTATATCAGCAACTGCACCCCTCATGAATATGGGGAGATTGTGTTATGTACCGCCCCAACGCCGCCCTCTTCAACTGCTTGCACTGAAACAAACTCTGCGCATACTTGATTAACCTTACATAATCCCTACAAACCGTCTCAATCAAATGCTTCGCCGTGCTGATCTGCCCTAGGGCGATTTTAAAATGATCCTGATCATAGAGCGTATTCAGCAGATCCTTATGAAACGGGTGGAGGTCATTAAGCTTTGGAAACGTCTCCAAGATCTGGCCCAGCTTCTCGCCGAAGGTCTGCTCGGTGAACTTGACTTTGCGGAGGTAGAAGGCGCGAATACGGCTGATTTTGAAGCCGGCACGGATTTGCGTTGGGAGCTTCCGCTGTGTCCGGGAGAGTACGATGTCTAGGAATTCCTGGGAGGTGGGGACGGGGGCGATGGATTTCCACGTCTGCTTGCCGGGAAGGGGAGGGTTTGTTAGCATTATTGAACATTTGTTTAAGGGGAGGAAGGGGAGAGACAGACCAACTGCATCTTGGACTGAGGCACCGCTACGTAGAGGTGTTGGGTTTGGGAGATCGATGAAAGCAGAGCACGCGGGGGACGATAGCAGAAAAAAATGTGGGTCTGCCAAGATTTCACCCAGCTCAGCCACAGCCCTGACATAGCCAGTGCCGTCCCGCCACTGTTGGCTTCCCAGCCACAGCCGTCACGAAAGTCGCAGCGTCCGCCGTCACTGACTCGTCAGCCGTGCCCGAAGTTCCCATCACCATTGACACCGCCATCACCAACATCGCCTCTTCATCGACCCACCCATCACTACGCCCCGAATCCAAATTAATAAAATAAAAGAAAAAAATGGCGAACAGGTACCCTCCCTCCCCCAAACTTCTACACGCAAACTAACTCTATACACAGCTACACCATCTTTGTCGGGCTCATCCTCGTCGCCGCCCTCTGCCTCGTCGCCTACATCCTCGCTCCCAAAGGCGAAAACCAGACGTATCCACCCCCACACACTATACATCCGCATTCACACGCTAACACCCACTCCCCCCTTTCCCCAAACAGTGTCTGGCGTTCCAGCATAATCCTCGCCCTCAGCGCAATGTATATAATGTGGGGTGCGTACCGCCTCCATCTCCCCCCTTCCCCCCTACCCACCCCCGGGGAAAAAGTCAAATAGCTAACAGCTGGTTGCGTGAAACGGGATATAGCCCTCACGATCCTCGCACAACTCCACCCCCTGGTCGCACCCCGACGAAACGACCTTCGGCCGGAAAAACACATGGAAGGCCCAGGCTCTATAAAGATGTTCTCATAAGCCTCAGACCCGCCACCTGCAACTCTTCACCACCAACCTCACTCACTTCACAAAATATCCCCGGGTCCAGCCAGCACCACTCCAGCATCTACCCAATGAGAGAGATAAAGCCCACGTCTCGAGAAACATCGCAGTACATTCTTCGTGTCGTCATGTTATATTTCTGTTCTATTATTCCCTTTGTACACTACATACGTCCATATCCTATCAGCATTTTGTCTTCTTGGTATTTATCAGTTGAATTGATGTTACACACAGCACTTGCCTGCACGTGACTAACTCCTGGTATCTCACAACATGAGCTAAACAGTGCATAATGTAAATGTAGTTAGATAACCATATGCATGATATATTTACAAGTACAAAGTCAATACCAGTACATTGTAGACATTTAATGTGTAAATTGTTTCTAGGTGGTCCTCAGACCTTCAAGCAATCAATCCTGAATTTCTGCTTCTGTTTCTAAGTGATCATTAATTAATTCATTTTCGTGTTCATCGTAAGCAAAGCATACCCGCATGCATGCCACTTGATCGACTCGTACAAGATATTCCCCCTCCCCATCCCCCGAGCTGTGTGTAATCCACAAGAAACCTATAGTACCTTGGCTTCCAATCCAGCCGCTAATCCACATCCTCACCATCGCGATTCACGTACGACCTCCTACCACCCATGAACCTCTCAATCTCCACGCCAATCATCATCTCCATCGGCCCCCTTTCCCCACCCGTACTCCCACATCTCCTCTCGCCTTCCTCATCCTCCTCTCTCCCCTCACCCTGGCTCCCGACTGCTACCGAACTGGAGCTATTATCTGCACATCTCCCAAACCCACTCCCACTGCCCATAGTTGCCTTCCCGGTAGACCCCCCCGTATCCAACATTGTTTTCCCCGTCAGCCAGCTCTTCTCACTTGCTCCACTATCTCTCCTCCTACTCCGCCCTTGGCCCTGGGAGCCTACCTCGCATGACGCAGCCCTCGTCGGCATTGGTGCTCTCCTCCCCCCAATCTCACCCTCATCCTCCTCATCCTCCTGATCCTCGCCACCCTCGCCCTTCCCGTTTTCCTCCGAAGTCCCTGCCGCAGACTTGTACACATACCGCTCTACCTTCTCCCTTCTCCTAGCAAGTATGTCTTCTGAGTACTCAGAACACCCCGTCCCCATCGTCGACCCAGACCACTGAGTAGCCGGGGATGGGTTTGGCTTAGGTCCTGGATCTACACTCTGCCAATACGCAGAATCATCTCTGTCTCCTCTAAGTGGGAGGAGTGGTAACGGAGTCACTTCAATCTCCTCTTCCTCCCGGACTAGGCTAGAGCGAGGACAGATTTCGCTGATCCTTTCATGTAAGACAGTAGTGGGAATAGTCGACGCAGGGGGTAAAATCGGTAATGGCGGCGAAGGTGGCATCTTAAGTGGAGGAAGGAAAGTCCCCCTCTTAAATGAGACCGGTAATGTTGAAATACCGCCTCCGACATCACTACCCAACGGTCCAGCCAGTATATTTGCAGTATCTAACCTTTCCGGTTTTTCCCCATTATCCTCCACAATAACCCCACTATCATGTCCTTTCTCCATTATGGGTTCCTCCTCCTGGACATACTCCATAGTCCCAGTTATCGCACATTTTTCAGAATCCTTATGAAATTCATAAAACGGTATTTTCTCCTCTACAATAGGCAGGCTTGTACTCCTTGTAAAACCAAGAGCTGGAGACGTAGTCATGGACCTGTTACAATCGTGACCAGGAAACACCGGGTACGCAGTATCAAAATTGTTCCTCTGCCTGGCATCCCTTAGATACCTATCCTTCAGCCCTACCCTCGCTGAGTCCTTATCCTTCTCATTCGATACGGTAGCGACCAGATCCCTTCTATCCCGTTTAGTGAATGGTTTCGAAAGAAACGCGATAACACTGGCAGTTGTTGAACTCTTTCTCGCACGCTTCTTCTGTTGATGACCAAATTTATCACTGTGGCTGTCTTCGCGAAGCAAGCCATGTGTGTCTAGCTTTGGCAGTTTGAATGTTTCGGCCGGACCTCTTGGACTACTGCTTTGAGCCTTGGGTAGTGGTGGAGTAGGTGGTGCGGGAAAGTTCTCATTCATTCTAAAGAAAGGTGAAACCTCGTTCATGTCTTGAGTCAGTAGTGGGCGCGTGAGAATCACCTCCGGTGAAGGAGTTTGCTCAAATATAACACCTGAATGCTCCAATTCTGACGAAGTTTGGGTGGAATCCGCGCTTGCGGGCAATGTGGACATAGCTTCCTCGAAAGACAATGGCAATCCACCAAGGATGGGTGAATTAAGGGGAGTGGGCACAAGGGTTGCTTCAGTGGGGAGGAAATCTCTATCGAGACCTTGTATCATCAATGATGGTATTTGCTTGTTTGCAGAAATCTCCCGAGTGCCACCCCGAGGAAGGGTGGGCGTTATAACACCCGTGTCCACAAAAACTGTGATTTGAGAAGAAGTTGATAGTGACTTGTGTTGTCCAGAGCGTTGTGAATATTGCCTCTTGGGCAATTTGAATATCATGCGCTTGAAGACTCTGCCAAGTTTGTTTCCATGCTTGTGGCAATTGCTCCGGGATAAAGGACGGTTATCTTTCGACGTTCTTGAGCCCACTTTATTCGCCGAAGCGGAAGAAGACGATGGGAAGCGAGTGGAGCGAGGCCTGCATGCTAGGCGTACCTTCTTCTTTTGACGGCCACCTTTTGGGTCATCGTCATTGCTGCCATCAGCTTCCTCCTTTGCTTGTTGCAATATCAATTCTCCCAGGGCCACAGGAGAGGGGTAAGGTGTCTTGCGAGAGTGAATAGAAAACCCAGCGGGGCTTGAGCTTCCTGAACTCCCGCCAGCAAGAGCTGCGGGCGTATTCACATGTGCTTCCGGCTCATTCTCTGGATCTTTGTGGGGAATTGGATCGGAAAAAAAAATATGCTGCTCTTGGGAAGCAAGGCTCTGTTCAACTCCAACGTCTTTACCAGAACTTCCGACAGACTCCATTATACATTCCGACGAAGCCTGTGGCGGGTACTTTTGCTTTCCCAAGCCACCACTAACAAAATGCAACATTCTTTCTTGCCCCATAGCGAGGAGGCCTATTATCCCACTCTCCTTCCCATGAATCGGGAGACTCCGTATTACGGGGGCCATGCCCATCTCTTCCCAAGCAGCCTGCCGCTCTAGACCCAGTCCAAAGCTGTTTACAGAGGATGGGGTATAAGTGTGGGTGTAACACTGTGAAGTAGGCGTTTCAAAGACATAGCCGCGTGCTCGGGAGACAAAAGCTTCGGATCCAGATGTCTGGATGGGGTCAGCTGCGTTTGGAAGAACTGGTCGTTCATTCTTCGGCGGTGCCACATCGCCGTGGCTAAGTGTTGGATCAAACAAGCCGGGATAAATGTCGGAGGGCATTGGGGGGGGGGACAGTTGGAGTTGCCTCTACCAGACCTGCTGGGGTGTGTGCTGAAGTTCTGACCAGCTATTGGGGCCAGGATGCTGCAGGGAGGATCTGGAACTGTGCTTCGTCAGGGGTGGAAGGGGGATGGGGGGGTTGAAGGGCAAAAGACGGGGATGACAGAGGTAGGTATATGGATGGAGCCTGTAGTGGACCTACCGGCAGCTTTCACAAGGCACCACTACCACTAGGCATGGACTTTTGATTGTTTCAGCTGGTGGTTCCGTTATTTTTTATTTATTTCTTTATTTATTTCTTTCTTCCTTTATTTCTTTTCTTTTTTGATCCTGAGGAGGCAAGAACATAAGTAGGGAGGAGGATGCGGAGGCGTAGATATGGGAGGCACTGGTGCCTATCATGTAAGTACGGGCCCTAATAGCAATATTCCCATAACGGGGAATTCGTACAGCTTGTGACTAGTCTGGTTGCAGGATGTGACCCGCGGGGCGATCCGCAGGTGCATAATTTCCATGCCGGGCATGTTCCAAATATGCAGCCTGGAACAAAGGGGCGCCATGCATGCGGGCTGCCCTTGCCCTTGATTACCTAACGCCCATCGATCCACAACAGTATACTCTGCGCTCACTAGGCACCCCCCCCCCTCTTTGCCCTGATCCAACGGGCCCCGTCCACCCCATCCTGTACGTGATATATACAGTAGAGCACAAACCCCCCCCTCCTCCCGGGGCGCTGTCTGTCGCCTCACACCGTGGTACTGCTGTTAACGACCCGTGGACCCATAGACCCTCTAGACCAACGTAGACCCCGTAGACCCCCTAGACCCTCCCTTGACTGTTGACATGCGTTGACCACCCCCCGCTGACCTCCTTCACCTCTAGCCTCCTGACAGCCACATGGAATCCTGAATGTCATCCTTCCTCGTTGTGGGGAGGGAGTGGTAGTGACTACTAGTATGGAAGACTTCAAGCCACTAGCTCTTGCTGGCTAGCCTTATAATTAGACATCAATTCTTCGCCGACCTCTTCCACTTCTTTACTCCTGCGCTGGACGCAGTTGAGATCGCGTCCACTACGCGAGTCACGTGACAAGCAGAGGATGATGTCGATGTTTTGTGACGTACAGTTTTTGGCCTAGCTATGTCAACTACCCCTGCCATAACACATATCCCGAAATACTACGCTGGCTAGACTTCCTCTACAGGCCGGATAAATTGTTTCCTAACACTCGTGAATATGCTCTACAATATGCGCATACTAGCTAGTTGAATAACTCATGTAAAGCCATCATATGCACCGATCCACCTCGAAAAGGATCTAATTGTGAAGTATGACCCCTCCACCCACAGATATCATGAACTAACGAGCCTACATAGTGCCAGCACCTTGACTTAGCATCTATATTTATATTAGGATACAATATATAGGCATAGGGCTATATAGAAAGCCACTATTGTTCGGCGCCGATCATGCATAATTCAGGAATTTCGAGCTTTTGGACCATGTCAGTCGGTTTTTCAGTATTTTCATTCTCCTCGGCCATTATATCCTTTGCAGCCTCTTTACCTATCTACCTTACACAACTTCTATATCCTCTATACCCTGGGCACCCTTACCTTCTACCCTATATCCTACACTTTAGGCTTAATTAGGCTGCTCAATGATCTTTTTGCCCTATTTTTTTCCTTATGTACATATATATGTATAAGGTTTCTTGAAGATTTTTTAATAAGGTCAATGCCTATTCACATCTGCAGCTCCGGTAAGTGCTAAGGGGGGAATGTTGGAAGTCCGTAGCCTACACTTCCAGATCTGCTCTGGAAGCCTCCGTCTATTGCAGTCTAGACTCTAGAGGCCTCTGTCTATTACAATTTGGAGGCCTATTGCAGTCTGGAGGCCTCTGTCTATTACAGCAACCACATCTGCCTTCTGCAGCGGTTCGTATAATATCTTACTCTAAACTTCGACTCAACCAACCAATCACTTTCCCACAACACCCACCACGAAGCCCCTCTCCCTCCTGCTTGCTACATCTTTAAACGCCTGCACTTCCGCCCAACAATCCAAGGGCCTCCTATCCTTCCCCCTCAAACACTTTACCACCTCTCCTCTCGCCCTTTTCACCTCCTCATCTTCATCCTCCCCTACGCCGCTTCCGCCGGGGATGCTTTCTAACCGGTGTTTAACCTCGGCAACTTTATTCGCGAGGGAGACGCGGGAGAGGGTTAGGGCGTCTGTGGGGTCAATGCCGGTTGTTGCTGTGGTGGTGGAAGAAGGGGTGGAGGGAGTGGAGATTGTGGAGGAGAGTTGAGATAGCAATTCGTCTTCCCGGGACTGGAGTCGCTGAAGCTCGGAGTGGACGAGTTGTGCGATGTGGAGGTCTGAGGACTTTTGCCGGGTGGAATCGGACTGTAATGGGGTAGGGTAGGGTGGTTTAGTGGGGAAGTTTAGGACGAGAGGTGAGGCGAGGGATGGGATGGGGTACCTCGTGAGAGCCCTCGAGGGCGCTCAGTAAGTTGTGAGAGAATTGGACGGGAGTCTCCCTGCCATGCCCACCATAGATAGGTATCAGCCAAACTCAATGCTCGAGATGTATCCTCGCATTGATTGGGGTTGGTGGGACGTACCCGTAGAAGATATGCTCCGTCGGTTTACTCGGGTTGTTCCCCATCGCGACCAACTGTGTCCTAGATGCCTATATCGTACTCCACAGCTCTCCCTGGGTGGAATTAGATGCGAGCGGCAGGTGAACAAGCGTCGGGGTTTCGAGAGGCTTTGGTATTTTCGAAGTCGAATTCAGCTTGATGGTACTACATAGCGTCATGCCAAGAAATGAGGGTAATGACACTCCGCTTAAACCTGTTCGGTCGCCGGGATGGAATAGAACCTAATCCTACATGACACTAAAAAATAAGAAGATTTCGCTCGCGCTCGCATCCAAGTAGCTAAGTCATCAGCAGATGGAGGAATCGTGGGATGGAACCAACCTTATCAAGCGAGCTCCAAACCGGGGCACTCAAATTTCTTGGTTTGAGGGGGAAAGTTAATGGGCCGGATAATAATGGAAAGGAAGCTGAATCGTTTTCCTCCCCCTCCCTCCGGCTGCTGATTCTCGTGTCCAGTCTCGCATCAACCTCTCCCAATGGCTGTCCGTCGTGCGCCATATGAACCTTGTGGTCTCGCTAGACAATGACCCCGTAAGTGAATTACCTCAATCAATTCATTCCATCTACTCAGAGTACATACCCCTTTGGCGTGTTTAAATATCGACTCGTTTCTCTTATTTCCCAGGTTGTACATAAGTATCATACTATCGGTATAGCAAGTTCATCAGGTAATTAAGTCTGATCGGGCTCTCGATGCACTAACCAAATTCAGCGACTTTAATTAAGCTAGGTATATCTGCGTAGTCCATCATTACCTAAGGCAAAGTGACCACGTTTTGTCTAGCGGTTACACCTCCGACTAAAACTAGACTACATCCCATATTTACCTACAAAAGACTAAAGTTCGTTGGCAATTTTGCAAAAGTTAGTTTTTTTTACGCGAAATATGTTTGGTTGAACTTTAACTGCATACTAAGTTCAGGGTAATAGGACAAAATTTCATTACAATAGTCAAAGCTCCTTGCAAGTGCTATTATAGCCTGGCTACTCAATTACTGCACGGGAGATGACTTTGGGATAAACTGAGACCAATTTGGTTACTGTGCGTTGATATGCTTTTCGATTTTTATTGATATATATCCTCGCAGTGACTTGCTGCTATTTCATTTGGCAACTGCATAGAACAGATGTAGACAAAGGTTCTCCCTGGCGCCGCAATATTGTACGCTGGTTTGTCCAGGGCCGTCTTTAGTACTGCGCCAAAGGATAGATGAACACTCTAGTGCAGTAAAGTATACTCATAATTAGAGGCAATTCTATTTGAATTTTATTTTTATAGGTTTTAAAGAGGCTCAGCTAGAGCTATGATAGGTCAAGTACTGCAAGGCTTTCAAAATCAGATACAAGCTTCTTGGGTTACAAGAACATACGGTTAGGTAGTAAAAGAAAGGGGGGAAATCATAAAAAAAGCCAAGGCCCCAGAGTAGAGAGGGAGGTAGAAGAAGTTATGCAAGGGAGGGGGTAGTCTTTCTTCCCCCCCTTCCCAATCTCGTCCCCCCTCCCCCAGCATCTCAAACATATTTTTTATTTCCAATCAAATCAATGTAATTGGTTTTTATAGATTCAAATATATGTTGTCTCTCTTTACTTCCTCCTACCCCCTTTCTCCCCTTCCCTCTTGTTTTTTTACAATAATAAGAAACCAAAGCCCATAGGGAGGATGGGCAAACGTGTAAATCAACAAAAGAGAGGGAGGTGAGAATAATACAATGGTTGGAGGACTCATCCAGGCTAATGTAACAGGGCATGGGTCGAGGACTGGATTCCAGTCTGGGGTTTCATGGTGGATCCTTAAGAGCGTCAAATTTAGCTCCTTCATTCCGAGTTACCTCGGCTGCATATCTATGAAACTCGGTAAGGTAGGAGGAGAAGTTCCTATTTCCTTGCTTAATAGTGTGCAGCTTGTGAGCAACCTTATTAGAGTTACCAAAAGCTGTCTCTAAGATTGTAATGAGAGTGGCTAGGTTTACTCGATCGTCTCGTACATGTGATTGAACCTGCTCAATCGCATCACCTGTCAGCTCACTTTGCTGCAGCTCATCAGCAAAGTGCGCTAAACTTAGTATGGTAGTCACTGCCGTGTCCAGCATAGTAACCAGACTACCAACCAGCATAGTACTTTTTTACTTCAAGGGTCACGTCATGCACGAAGAATCTGCCACTGCTTACAAAGGGCCTAAAGAGTCGAGTTTTCGTTCATTCCTTCGCCTTTACAGTATGATATACCTATATTTACCCCATCATCACCTTCCCTCCAACTCGTTCCTACTACAACTACTATCCATATCCCCCCTGCCAGTCGCTTCTTCTAAGCAAAAAGCCTCTCCACCAACTTCTCCGGCACCCTTATCCCACTCGCGCCCGCCACCTTCAACACGGCATCCAACTGTTTCCAATTCTCCCCCCCACTCATCATCACGCCTTCGCGCACACACTTCTGCTCCAATAGCCTCAGGACATGTTCCACAGCATCATATCTCTCCTCGGAAAGGAACCGGCCTAGGACTTCTTTGTACGTCTTCATAGTTAGGCGAAAGTGAGCGTTTGCTGGGGGGATGATATCTGATGCTGCCATGGAGTCATGCGTATCATTATTTTCGGGGATATTTTGGTTATTTTTCAGTGAAATTCTCTGCTGCTGAAATTGTTGTGGTGGACCGCCCCTCTCCCACGGCCCCCCCTCCTGCCTCAATACATCCTGAAACGGCAAACCCTTGTTTAACGCATCCACCTTCCCCACCCACCACAATATCCTGTTACACACACCCTCCCTCCAATTTGTCAATTCCCATTCTCTCCCCCTCGCCTGCCTCGGGTTCATCACCCCCTTCACCTCACCCAGCCCTGCAGGGGGCCTCATCCTCGCGTACCCCTTGACTGTTTCCTCGAGGATAATCCAGTCCGGGTACACCCTCCGCTTAGCCATATCCCTCCAGCAAGACTCGATTCCATCGATATCCCCCACGGAGGCGTAGTATCTAACAAAAACAGTGTACGTCGCTGCCGTGCCTTCAATCCCCCGGTTCTGCATTATCCGAAGGATATCCCTTGCTGCGAGGATATTCCCCGAGCTAGGGTGGAGTAGTCCATCGATTAGTATGGTGTAAAAGTTGACGTTTGCTGTAATACCGCTTTGGCGCATTTGCTGCAATAGGCGGGAACATATCGAAAAAAGCGTGGTCTGGTTCGCATTCGCCTGTAGTGCATTCTCACTTTCCACCCCTCCCAGGCTCGTTGTCCCCGCCGCCACCATTGCCGGGTTTGCAGTGGTGGGGGTTATATTTTGCAAAGAATGCTTATAGAGCCCGTTAAGTATAATCGTGCAGGTGACTACATCTGGCCTAATTTCATTCTCCTCCATCGTTCCTAGGATCTTCAACGCCTCTTGAATATCCCCTAAGCTCATATGCCCCTTCAGGAGAGTATTATACGTGACTAAATCCGGCTTAATCCCCAATGCCTTGACAGCATACTCTAGGATACTCCTCGCCTCCTTCGAATACGCATTCCTCATCAACCCCGCCAGAGCAGCGTTAATTGTGTTGAGGTTCGGCCGCGTATTGTCCGATTGAGCCATTTCCCGGAGACTCGCTACTCCCTCGCGGATATTCCCCGCGATAAAGAGCGCGTGCGTGCGAGTCGTCCAGAGGAATGTATCGGGAACTACGCCCGTGTCAAGCATCTTCTTCCAGAGTAGAAGTAGGAATTTAGTATCCCTTGCCCGGCCACAGCCCATGAGGAGCGCGTTCCAGCTGTGCGCCGTAGGAGGGTAGCCGGCGCCGAGCATGTCGTTCCAGACTGCCGTGGCCGCTTCGATATGGTTCAGGCCTGCGAAAGCAAGTATGAAGAGGTTGTAGTAGTGGCCCTTGAATGGGAGTTGCATGCGTAGACCATCTTCGTACAAAGATTTCAGTTGAGGATAGTCACGCCTAGAAACAGCGTACTTGATATCCTCCCTCAACGCTTTCAACTGTGTAAAGAAGTTCGCAGTTTCAAGATTTGCTGCGGAAAGCACAACTTTATCAATAAAACCTACATTGAACCCATACGAAGTCAACACGTCCCTCAACATCGCGTCTGTCGGCAGATTCTTCACCTGCGGAAGCGTATTATGTAGCTCATGGAAGAAGGTCCCTTGTTTAGGCCATTCCCCCTCAGAAATATCTCCACTAGTCTTCCCTGGAATCGACAGTGACCGGACATAATTATACGCTGCGTAAATCAAACACCATAGTTCAATCTGCGATTTCTCAATGGTGGCTGTGTCTGCGCCCATCTGACTGTCTTCATAAACATCCATGACTTGACCTCGGAGATATGCCAGCTCAAGCTGATACGGCGGGCTCATTTTGCAAGCATGTTTCAGTATCAGTTCGATAAGAGATATTTCCCCCTGTTTCAGAGCATCGACAAGAATCCGAGAGTACATGGTGGGACTAGCTACACCCATCTCAGCCCAATCATTTGCGAGCTTAATTGGCACTGGGATGTCCGGATCTTCCCCTTCGTTCTCCATCACGAGATCGAATAGGTCAGTATGTATCCCTCCCCGGAAAAGATTTAATATAATTGGATTGACTGGGCTATTGAAAGCCGGGTCTTTTGCTAGCTTTTGGTACTCAGTCCACGCATTCGAGAGTTCGCCTTTTTGGATGGCAACCGTCAGCGGCACCAATTTCGTCGTGACGAACTCACTAGTCGGGTCATCATTAACGAAAATCTGTGCTGTCTTTGGGGGCTGACCAAGCACCCGATCTCGTTTTCCGAGGGCCGCCGGGGTGCTCCCAGGGACGAAGGGGACTCCCGTGGATTGGTCCTGAAGCCGCATGTATTCGTGGAGAGCTTCGCGTAGTGCAGTGTTTGTTTCTTGGGTAGGGGGGCTGTCGGTGGTGGTAGTTGAGGGGGGCTCATTGAGGGATGCGCGGGTGGGGTGGATGGTAGAGAAGCGGCGGATCCGGAGAGTGGAAGCTGTTCGTGAGACAGGTTGTTGTGGTTGGGGGAGGCGACTGAGGATGAAGCTGCGGCATGATGCACAGAGGGGGGCATACTATGTGGATATTAGAATCATGATCAATTGACCTCCGAGAAGGGTGGGGGCACTCACCGGCGGCCGAGACATCTTCAGCGTCGAGGGAAGCCTTCAGCCTCGCCACTGTCCTGGAGCCTAGCCTGGGCGCTGTGTAGGTCGAGAGGTTTGCAGGTGGTGGGAGCTGCGAATCACCTGATATTTAGCGGGAACATTTTTGCGCCCCCACCGACATGTGACAAAGATTCCCACATTGTGACGTTCAGTTATGACGCGTCACAAACTACAAAGTGTTCAAAATAGGCGGAGATATAATAATAAACAATTACGTAGTTACTTCACTTCCATGGCTTCACCCTCAAATCAATCCAAGCTTCTTGTCCTATATATGTCGGGGGCCGGCAATACAACATCCAGGCCTGGCATTTTTCTTCCCCCCGTACCACCCCCCCCTTGTTTTTATACTTATAAAAATAAGGGAGGATACAGACTACCGGGGAGGAGGACCTCCCCGGACCCCTCCCTATGCAGAGAGTAGGAAGGAGTCCTCTTCTTTCATCCACTTTACTAAGTGGATGAAAGAAGAAAAAGGAAACTCAAGCTTGCTTCCTGCAAGCTTGAGTGAAGAGGACTTTTCAACTAGTTAAACTAGTTGAAAAGGTAGGAAAGCCACTTTCCTTTCGGGTGAATGCAATTACATTCACCCTCCCCTTCGAGCGCCCCGCACGTTTTCAACATAAAAATGAACATATATATCTAAATTTCCGAGCTTCGCATGAATGTGCTCCGGCAACTACCTACCCACCTACTCAGGCACCGGCTCCACCAGCGTGATAACCCCTTTGGTCTAGATTGCTATTACAATCCCGCCTCAGATTCGATAGCTATTTAGAGTACTCACTCCCAATAGCAGACCCACATAGATATGCCGTGTGTTACCCTGAAATACAGTTGGAGGCAATTAATTAGCTTGGATAATTGGAAAAATCGACTAGACTCCCGCTACCATCGTATCGTTACCAAAACAAGCTACCAAAACAGGTCTATCATCTTAGTCTGGTTACTACTATCATCTATTGTAACAGGTACCGGAGCCAGCCTCGCGCCTATTGTTGCCCAGTCGCTAGAGTACCGCTATTGAAATTATAGCTCATTCAGTCGACATTGAACAAACTTAGATTATTGTACCCTTGGTAGAATATCATAAGATTTTAACCCATTTTATTTGATTCTATGATAAGTTTTCCTTAATACTTGCATCTTTATTAAATTATGCAATAACACACCCATCTCTTTGTTGGTGAACCTGACGCTCTATAGCAGCCTTGTGATACACCAGCGTTCCAGGTTGCCCTTCCCAGCATTACCAATGGAAGTCTTAGTCTCGCTCCCTTCTACCGACCGAAGCTTGGTTTATCTCTTTCACTACTACACATATCTTATGTCTCTCTCCTGCACGCTCTCAAAATCTCAGTCTCTTTCTGAGAGAAGTGTCAATCTCAGTTCAACTTCCGACGAGAAGTGTCTTCTGGCTTAGGCGAGATCGCGCTTATTTTTCTATCGTACTTGTATTTTATGCATTTCCAAACTTGTAGTTTATTCTCACGATATAATCTAAATCTAGCTAAATACACACACTATCGCGTCACCCCAAGATCACTCCCTAAATCAGCCCCGCATCACATCACGGTGCAAACATGACTGGAATTCACCGAGTAATATCCGCGTTCCATGAGCATAGAATTGTTTGCTCGCTTAATTCTATGCTCATTTGCATGCGGATATCTAGGCTGGTGTGCTTGCTCATTTGCACGCGGATATCTAGGCTGGTTTGCTTGCTCAATTCTACGCTCATGGAACGCGGATATTAAGGGGAATTTGCTCCGTGAATTCCAGCCATGTTTGCAAATGAGCATATAATTGAGCGAGCAAACCAGCCTAGATATCCGCGTGCAAATGAGCATAGAACTGAGCGAGCAAACCACCCTCGATATGAGCGGGCAAATGAGCATGGGTATCCGCGTGTAACTGACCCTTGATGTCCGCTTCTACATAAGCCCATATATCATCATCCAAAACCTCCGTATTGTGGTGCAAATGAGCAGAGAAAATAGCATGTATTGGGTAGCCTTGCAGAGGAATGACAGGAAAAAATCTTTAAGTCCCAGGCGGCCACACTTTGCAAATTAGGGACCCGCCAGTCCCCTACCGCACTGTATTAGAACCTGCTCCCAACGCTGTCTTAGAACCTGCTCTAACCGCCATAGAAAAAGCCCCCTGCCATCGGATTGAGCTCCTCCAGCGGTTCGCTCAATCTAGTATGGAGGGGGAAATAGCCGTATGTAGTATATATGAGATTTGCGATTCTGTCGGTCATCGCAGGCTTGACTATAAGCAATTCTAGAGCTGTTTCTGCCAATCATTGCAACGGTGATTCTGCCGGGGATTCTATTGGGGATTCAGTAGGGGATTCAGCTGGCAATTCAGCTGAATATTATATTGTATAAGTAATGGAAGCACCTGATGCTGTCGATATATTCTGAGGGTGCAAATATAACGCATGGGAGGAAGCAAGAATGTGGTGACGCATGGGGCGCAGGCCATATATTTTGAGGGCGCACTTGTGACGCATGGGAGGCAGCAATAATTTGGTGATGCATAGGGCGCGGAGGTGGAAAGAAAGCTGGCGGAAGAAAGCTGACGGAAGTGCTGGAGAGGTGGTGTACTTAGCTTATCAACTGCGGCAGTTATCTCGCTTATCTAACTAAGGCTTATCAGATCTTATCTTATCTCATCCTGATTTATCTCATCCAGTTAGTGTCTTGACACATTTTCCTAATTAGGAAGGTCTTGGCACGGTTCTGGCTCCTAGGCAAATTAAGGCGTGGCCTAGTTAATTCCCTAATCCCGCAAATTACCCCGGTGTACTGGGCTGTGTATTCTAACAAGGAACTGGGGTTATTTGGACAAATGCATGAATCGCTAAAATCCTGGCGAGAAACTCCCAGAGAGGTAGTCAATCCAAGGCCATCGATGGTTTCGGGAAAAATATCCTTTGAGGTGTGTTTGTACTAGTGTACATTCCTTGTCTTGTGTAGCTGCATGTGCTATTTATGCAATAGCATGAATTACATATTCATAAGTGGTGAGTGCAGTGGAAAGTCGGCGGAAAAAAGCCTTAGTTTATTACCAAGTAGTTAGGGAGATCTAACAAGTAGTTAGGGAGATCTAACAAGTAATTAGAGAGATCTAACAAGAAAGACCATGACCATTTTTCCACACATACAAACACCGAACACATTATTGGATGAGATGGGATGAGATAAGGAAAATATGAAATGAGTGAAAGAATGAGAAGCACACCAATCCCCAAGGGCCTTCATGTGACGAGCCGGAACAGTATGTCTACTGATCCAGTGCCTGAGCTTGACACTATGCATCCGAACAAGTTAGCAATTGCAAATGAACATGAATGAGTGACCGATTACTCATTATGAGAACTTACCATCTGATAATATACTCCCTTCTTGCGGAGCAATGACTGATGGTCGCCTTTCTCCACGATTTTACCCTCGTCGAAAACAAAAATAACATCAGCCTTTTGCACAGTGGACAATCTATGTGCAACCGCGATCATGGTCCTTCCCTCCCTCGCCTTCTCAAATGCCTCTTGAACAATCTTCTCTGAAGTGGAATCCAAACTAGCTGTTGCTTCATCCAAAAGTAACAACCTTGGGTTGCGAATCAGAGCTCGGGCGATTGCCACACGTTGCTTTTGGCCTCCAGAAAGACCGACGCCTTTACTGCCACACATGGTATTGTAACCCTCCGGGAGTGAAGTGATGAAATCATGGATATAAGCCTGTTTACAAGCATCCTCAATGGCTTCTTGTGGTGTATCATCTGGCACTCCAAGGCGTACGTTGTCCGCAAGTGTTCCTATGGATCACAATCAGCTCAATTCACCCAGAAGAATGTTCAAGAGCAAACTTACCCTGATATAGCACTGGCTCTTGAGACACCAAGCTAACAACCTTTCGATATTCTACAATGTCCAAGTCCTGGATATTTTGACCATTGATAAGAATTGCTCCCTTATCGACCTCGTAAAAGCGTTCAAGCAAGCTAATAGTTGTTGTCTTTCCACATCCAGAGGCTCCGACGAATGCCGCGAACTGTCCCTTTTCAATCTTGAGACTAAGGTTCCTAAACACTGGAGTCTCTCTAGTGGCATATTTGAATCTGACGTTCCTAAACTCAACTTCACAACCCCCGGTGCTATCTGCTAGTGGTGCAGGCAGTGCCGGAGGGGCATTCCTGATGCTGTCTGGCTCCCTCATAGCTAGAATGCGGCGAGCAGCCTGAACAGCTTGTGCCATATCTGAATAAAAGAGTAAGTCTATCTGCATTGCCAAAAAGCAATTCCAACAGGCAGGGGACAGTACTTGGGGTGAAAGAAAACCATTGACCGGCGGCCTCCCCTCCTTGAACCAGACAAACATAGACAGTGTAAAATTGCTTCGCAGAGTACTCTCTCCGTGATATCAGCAGCCCACCGTACCTGGCACCATAGTGAGTAAGCTAAGCTTTTAATAGGCCTTTGACGAACTTACCAAAATGCTAGTGCCATTGCCAACAAAACAATACTTTCGCTCGCTGAGAAGAAGATCATTGCTACCCTAGTGTCACTCCATGCTTGCTTGACATGATTATCAAGCAAGAGTCGATATCTCTCCTCAATGCTCCTTTCCATTGTCAAGCTCGTTACAGTCCTGTAATTGCCCACAGCTTCCGCCGCGAATTGGGAACTCTCTGCGAATACAGCTGCAGTTGCCTTCTCAAACTGAATCTCTATTCGGACTCGGAAGACGGTAGCTAGAAAGATAAGTGGGAAAGCTGAGAAGAGACAAGCCAGAGAAAGCTTCCAGCCGACAGCAAGTGCGAGAACTGCGCAACCAACGATGCTCACCATAGCTATAGACAGCATCCCCAAATTCATTCCCATAAGTTCTTGTAGCGCATTTGGATCAGAGTTTAGGCGGGAGGTGAGAGTGCCGGCAGCATTTCCTTCTTTGTCAAAATAAGAAATGCGCTGGCGAAGCACCGATTGGAAATATTCCTTGCGGTAATTGGTAGTAAGATGCTGTTTCGATGTTAGATCATTAGCCGGACTAATAAAGGTTTATGAAGCCATACATGCTGGAGACGAGTGAAGCAATAGCCGACACCACCGTACGCAAGAAGAACTCCACAAGCAGCCACGAAGAACATAAGCGCCCAGAAATTTCCGGTTTTGGCAACAACATTTATGTCATCTACCTTGGTGAAGGCTTCGGTGAACGAGGCGAACATGATTGATTGAGCAGGATATACGGCACCTGGGTCAGGTTAGTAAAGAGTTTAGAACACGTCCAAAGGGGAAAACTGTGACACACCTCCGCAAATAGATGAGATGATGGCAATCATGTAGAGCTTCCAATGCGACCGTTGTTCCCATAACAGCAACAGGACGACTTCCCATGCACCCATTTCCATTGCTTTACGTTGTTGCTCTTGTTCGGGGTCATCTGTTTGTTCACGAACGGCATCGCTGGCCGTTGATTTAGTGGTAGTGACTTTTCCAAGATCCGCAGTTTCGAAACCATCATCCAAGTCTTCCAAGGCTACCTGTTCGCCCTCTTTCGCTCCCACCAACAGTCTCTGGCCTTCAACAAGTCTTCTATATGCGCCATCTTCGATTGCCAACAACTCTTCATGTGTTCCTTGCTCAATGATACTTCCTTTACCCATGACTACAATTTTGTCCGCTTTCCTGACAGTTGAAAGACGATGAGCGATCATAATGGTTGTACGAGATTTAGAGACTTTGTCAAGAGCAGCCTGAACGATACGTTCACTACGAGGGTCAATTGCCGATGTTGCCTCGTCAAGAATTAAGATCGGGGGCTTCTTGATAATAGAGCGAGCAATTGCAATCCGTTGTTTCTGGCCACCAGAGAGTCTGACTCCCTGTTCTCCAACTTGTGAATCATAACCCTATCAGGATTAGGAATTAGTTTTTATGATGCACCGACTGCTCCTCTGAAATATGAGCCTCACCTCGGGTAGTGCATCAATGAACTCTCCGGCTCCAGCTTCAATGCATGCCTCTTTAACCATCCTTCGCTTCTCCTCTTCCTCTGCATGCTCCCAGCGGCTTCCTAGCAGCCCATAACATACATTCTTGTATATAGTGTCATTGAAGAGAACCGGCTCCTGTTGTACTAAACCAATTTGCGTCCTCCACCACTCCCTATTAAGAGTAGAGATGTCGATACCACCATCCACGTAAATTCTTCCTTTTGGTAGTGCAATTTCTTCGTTGCTTTTATCATCATTGGCTTCCTTTTCGGGGACGGCGTCTGGTTCATACCACCTTTCCAATAAACCAACAATAGTACTTTTGCCACTCCCACTGCCACCAACGATAGCTGTCGTTTTGCCTTCTTCAAAGAGAACATTCAAGCCGTTAAGGATCTTCACATCTTTCCTGCTTGGATACGCAAAATGAACGTCCCTGAACTCAAGGCGATGGATCCAACTTTTACCCTCTCCATCGGGGCCATCGAATTTCCTTCCAGACTTCCTCTCTTCAACAAGTGCATCGGAACTATCAATGACTTGGAACAATCCATGAGCTGCCCCGGCTGCCCTCGACATATTTCCGATAGGTGGTGCAATTTGTGAAAATGCCATCACTCCGATCAAGACTGAGAAGAAGACGGTAAAGATTTCTCCAACACCGCCACCAAGCTTTTCTCTCTTGAGCATTAAGATACCATACCAGAAGCATAACCCAAACCCAGCGTAAATGACAAAAAAGGCAGCACTGAACTGTACAGCCATAAGAGGTGCCTTTGTCATACCGATTTTTTTTGCATCATTGAGGCAAACCATGTATTTCTTTGAGAGCTTTGGTTTGGCATTAAAAGCGTTGACGGTGCGAATCGTTGACAAGCAATCCTCTGCAACCACAGCCGCTTTAGTATATGCCGCCACTATCTTCTTCTCAATACCAATGTCCATGGGGACTGTTGTGCCATAGATAATAGTGGTGACTGGCAGAATCAATGCCGTAATCAAAGTGAGTTCCCAACTACTAATGAAACCAATCACAAAGGCCGAAATCAACATAGCTGTGTATTGGATAAACAGGCCCAATTTCTCGGAAATTCCAAGCTGAATAGTGTTGGAACTACTGGTGATCGCCATAATCACAGAACCTCCTGAACCCGAGTCACTGCTGGCGAAATTGTTAAATGTGGTTGGTGCTCCCGAGTCTTCCACGGACGCTGGAGCCGCTCCACCATGGGCGTCAAAGTAAGATATAGGTTGTGAAAAGAGACAAGCCAAATAGCGAAGCCTTATTTTTGCCGATATGTTGATTCCAGAGGTTTTGAAGCATGTTAATGAAATGTAGGTCGCAAAAAATTTGCCGAGGAAGAGATATACGAAGTACAAACTGTTTGTTATGAGCTTCAGAGCGAGATTTATTTAGACATAAACATACCAGAGTTGATCAACTGTCTTTCTGAATTGGTGCGGAGTCACATTGGAGCCCGGGGTCAAGAATGACGTGAATTCCGTGGCGAGTTTACCGAATGGTATGACCATAAGCGGGCTATGAATTCGAACTGCAGTTAACTTTCTGCACCATTTACCTCCTTATCATGATATATTTCTAATTTAGTATATCATGATATTCCAGAAGAAAAATTGTCTGAAAGATCTCAGTCTGAAAGGAGGTTATGAAAATAGAAAAGTATATCACACTCACAAGGCAATGCCCGCTCCAATCGCAGAAAGAGCACCAACAACCTGAAAGACCCTATCAATTGGGCTTCCATGGCCTAGAATCCTCTGAATTACGGATTAGTTTTAGTGGCACTCTTGACAAAATAGTTAGGATGCATACTAGAAAATTGCCAAATGTTTGACCTTCAGCTTCCTTTTTCTTTCTTTCCTCCTCCTCGAGTTCCTCCGCAGTTCGTTCAGTTTTCTTATCCTGCCTTTTCTTCCTAAACCACCCATTCTTTGGCACTGGGTCGGATGTCTTCTCTGGTGGGACTTTTTCTGCTTTAAGTTCTTGTTTCTGTATCCCTTCTACGTCGAGGTGGATATCGCCGGCAGACCCATATTCAGCAGCGGGTGCAATCCCATTACCCTGAGTTGCACTCATAGCTGAAGCTGTGAGTAAAGGAATATAGGAGAGACCAATGAAGAAGATCACTGGCCCCAAAAAGGTCTCGGAAATGAAGTATACAAACCAAGTCTCCGTGAGAATGATAAGGAGTGAAGTTTAAGGAATCGGAGGAAGGAGTCACCGACTAGATATTGATTTCAGGGCAGATGATAGCCGCGCCGAGCGCTGTTTTTCATCATGCCCTGTTCTCTCTCTCACACATCGATAAATCTTATTGAATGGCAGGGTTCCCGGACCCGAAGACCGGATATCAATAGGAACTAGTTTGACATATTAGAGTCACTTCTACACAAATCTTCGTTAGGTACCCGTGCGTGAAACTTTTCCGCTAATCGGCTGTGTAACATCACAGGGATCAATCGCTTCATCTTCAGATTCCTTGCTAGAGTGTGTGTCTCAGAACGTAACCCATACAGATACACGTCGCTGAGCCTCGAATTCACGTACGCGTGCTGCGGGTCGGGTGCTGCGGGGGAAGTAGTTTCGTTGGCACCCTACAAGTTTTCGAACTGTCGTTCAATTAACGTTAGATGTACCTAAGTTGCCGCTAAGTGCACGAGGTCAAGCGCTACCAGTAAGCGGGCCTGCACTTGTAGGTTCTGCAACTTAGTATTTAGATCGCCGGGATAAGCCTGCGTCCTTACAAATAATAGGCAGTCTTGTTGGCGCAGATACCTTATGTATTTCGAATTTCGACCATTCGCTTAAGCCTTGCCAACCAGACTACTTAAGACTTACTGTTTTTATTACCCAAAGGATGAGGCTGCCTTTCAGTAACCATATTGGGATTAGAGCAACCACAATCAAGTTAGTCACGTAGGTACTGATGAAAGGAGCTCGTCAATTTGCCCAATACCATCAGAAGCTCTAATGAGTCACTATTACTCATGAAAGTTGCATCATAGGGCGAAAGCGGAAGTCGTTTTGAGGTCGGTGCATTGTTCTTCCGGCCTGTTCAACTCGCATATATTCTTATAACCTAGCGCGTGAAAGCTGACGCATAACGCCCAGTTTCATTGCATACACCAACTTATTTTAACGTACTGGTATGTAGCTAAAATAATAATCCCGGTCGCTAGTGCCAGTCCTCGAATATAATTTTACTCAGGTCTTAAAATGGGTTAAGACTCATAGATCCATGTACGAATAGGAATACGTATACATGTTCACGAAATCGAATTAAAATCTAGTTGATCGAAAAGAAGCGTATGATGTGCTTCAGTATTGATTTTGGCGCATGACGCTGATCCTGCAAGAGAGGCGCAGTCAGATTCTGACAATTGCTGGGGGTAGTTTGATTAATCTCCTGTACGTATTTTCGGCTGCGTTGAAATTAATATTGTACTCCTTGTTGCATAGAGGTTTGCTCAACTGACTACCTTCTTAGGGAGTCTGGAGACGAACTAATTGATCATGAGATTACAAGTAACCAATCGTAATTTATGCTGATTGAGTGCAATGGACAGCACATTTACAATTGAGTCACTCTCTTGGCATTGTCAGTTCAAGTAACAACCAGCTGTGACGAACAATTTGCAAGGTTTTTTTTAGAAGAAACTCTTACGTTTTCTTTTTTCCTTTATGAGAGCCTTTCCATCACGCTAGAGCAACAGTCAAAATATATGATGATAAATTTAGCATTCACTCAACAACTCTTTGGTTGAAGTATTGAATGAAGTTCTGGGAAGAGACTAGAAGGTATCTCCACGTCTCGAGTCTGCTGTCATGAACACCCTTGGTTCCCAGGGGGCTTACATGCGCCTGGGGTGACAACACTATAGTTGTTCTGGCCAATTGGCCAACACGGGGCGCAATTGGCAGTTCGAGGTAGGCATGGTGGTGGTAAGTTTTTTAACTATTGAGGGCCCAAGTTCCACTTAATATCACGTGAAGACTGAGCCAGCATATCCAATTTTTAGTGCTCATAAGTGGTTGCACTGAATTGAATGGAGGATGCAATAATTAACAGCGATAGCATCATTATTATCTATATGCAATAATTGCACTGGGCCATCAACAATGATAGTTGGTGGGGAAGAAGGGGAGCCCTAATGTACAGGGACGTCTCTGCTGTATGGTAAATAGTAATTAGGCATAGGTGTGATGGCGTGAGAGTCATAGAATATGTGAGAACTAACGTTTCAATGTACGCTCTCAGGGAGCATAAGATCTGAGCCAAGATCATGGTCAGGGCCGCCTGGGGAGAAACTCTAAGTGTCAACCAAAAGCCTTAAGGAAAGAAGAATTTCACTCAATAAATCATCAATTTTTTTGTGATCACAATCATTCAAATCAAAGTAACGTGTAGGTGGTGGAGAATCATGGCAACTCAATATACAGCTAGTTATCGGACTAGTCAAAGCCTGGCTCATGGATGGCTTATGGATGACGAAATAACTCCATAGCGCAATTAACTCAATGCCGGAAGGGATCTGGCGCAGACTAATCTGGCGGATGGGGAAAACTCCCATGCAGCTTGTGGCTGAGGATCTGCCTCTAGGTACTGGCATTTGGCCAGGGGGTCGACACACGCTCACGGCTCACGAACGATCAACCATAATTTGGTTGGCGCAACACCCTCCACAGCATCAACCATATGGTCAAATTCGGCCAATATCTAATTGACATAGTTGCAAATGCACTAACAAAAATCTTTCCACGTGAAGCTCTAGAGCGTCCATGCAAAAGCGATTTGTCTAATACATCCAGAAACAAATTGTACAACTTTATCAAAAAGAATCACACTAAGTGAATGAGACCTTTCCTCCTGAAACAAATTCTGCAACTGAAAAAAAAAAAAAAAAAAAAATCAATCAGTATGGTGTATGTTATGCGCTGCCTGGCCTAAATCAATCATAATTCTAATAGACGTTATTCCTACAGATTTAGACGATCTACCCGATGTTCCTTCCTGCTTGTTTCTTTCTAGAAATTTTACCTAAAAGGAACAGTTGAGTACAGAACAAGAAAACCAACCCCGCAAAAAGTACACAAACACATCTAGACTCATTCTATATCAGAAGCTGGGACGGTATATTACTTCAATCGGGCAACCAAGGGAGGGCAGTTTTTGTTTTTCCTCGTTGAATACTTTTTAGTATTTATTTTCTTAACCTTTGTTTCTCTTTTGTGTACATGACCATTTCATCGGGGAAGTGTTGGTACTACTGTAGGTACATAGATGGATGAGTGGGCTTGGCATGATATACTTAGAGCTTGATGATGGGATCGTCCCTTATCCCAATGATACGAACCATTTCGTTCATGTCAATATCGGCGGACATGTAAGTCAATGCACTCTTCTGGTACCCTAGTAATATTCAGAGGCTCGATATATACGGACCAGTTGTTCAGACGAACCCTAGTTAACCCATTTCAGTATTGACTACCAAAAAGGTATTAGTCATATTCTTTTTTGTGCTGCAACCTATCGACTTACATACTTAATGTTAGTACAGTAGGTAGAGGATTAGTCTACTTCGGGTTCCAGGATAATTAGGTACCCCTTTATCAGGATACGTAAACGAGAAAAATACAACCAAAAAGGCACCTGCCATGTAGAGAGACCTGCGATGCAGAGGGTGGGAATATCTGGATTCAATTCCCACATAGTCATTAATTCTTTTGGTCGACACTGACAGCCCTTTTTATGAGCCCTCCAGCAAGTTTTATGGAAGTGGCCCACCCAGCCATAAGCCATCCTAAAAATTATGTATCCATGAACAAGGGACATGTGTGCGTATCTTCATTGCACAGTACAGTCAAGTAGAATCATAAAAAATAAACAAAGAAAATATGTGCAATCAATGGCGGTACTGCTCGATATCAAAACAACTTCCCATGGCATAGACTAAAACATCCCATGGAAAACCTCGCCAAAAAGATAATGAAGCGAAATAATAGAAAAACCAGCTTGAATAAGCCCCATCACTCCTCCCCGATTAGTTGAAAAGGTTCAACAAAGTAGATGGTATACTGACAAGGTTTCAAGGGTGTAGTTTACTCTTTCCTGTTCTGTCATCTCTTCTTTTTTCTGTCTTGTCTCTCTCGGAACACTGCCGCTCTTTGTAGCGATGATTGAGGCATATTGTGATCTGAGGTAGTGCTCAAGTCTTTACCCGTTCATTTGGCACTCACCTTCTCGTCTCCTCCGGTCTCATAGGTTGGAATTCTTCGACGTATCCACCTTTACTGCTGACTAGATAGGAGCTTAAGCAATTAATTACTGCTCGACAGAGTCTTCACTCAGACTCAGACCATGTATCTGAGTCCCCGACAAGTTCAACCTCAGTGGTTAAACAAGAGAAACTTGACAGAGTAACAAAGTAAGTAGATAGTATTATCCTTCAAGGTCAAGATATCAGATTCTCCTGGTGTGGTCATCAGTTGTGGGAGATGAAGACTAGATCTTTTTATTCTATGACAAGGTTACTGGCAGATCGAGCTATCTCTGTATTCCTGACGTTAGGTCGTATGACCTCATCGGGTAATCTTGGTTAATTTACATTTTTATTCCAAAGTACTCAGCCTAACGAACCAGTTGTTGGTATATGGTGAGCGCAAGGAGCCGGGGCTTATTCCTCTATTACTGTTGCATAATCTTACCAAGACTGAAAGGGCTGCCTTGGCTGTTGTTATATGTGTAGTGAAAGGACAGTTTGGAGTCGACAACAATCCCTAGAGTGGTGATGGTGTTTGAGGTTTTGTGGTGGGACTCCAGATGGATGTGAGAGTCCTTAACCCCATCCCATTCTGGATGGTCAATAGCTGCTGAAATAGTGACGGGAGGTGATGGTTAGTGGGTTTACAGTATGTAGCTGAAAAGTTGAGATTTGGGAGGTTTTGTAGGCTTCGACTATCTATCTATGACTGGTTCTCTTGTTTTGGATGCCTACGTATAAAATGATTTTATTTAATTTAGAGTGGAAAGTGAATGTATGTACAACCAAGGGGAACAGAATTGTCATTCACAAATACACCTTCAACAGCTTCTGTTCCAGTACTATTGACAGGTCGTCAATAAACAATGTTTCCTAAATATATATCCAGACCATCAGTTCAAAAGACTCTACGAAAAGAAATTTGCATAATAGTATCACCAACCTTATAGACACAGACTGTTATCTACTTTTGCGCGTTAAGCTTAAGCGACGTCTTGATAATCAAAGCAAAGCTTCTGTCCACTGAAATCCCCTTATGGAGAGATCTATACACCAAATTGGTGATGTTACTAATCAAGCTGTAAGTACAGTATTTTTTATTTTTTATTTTTTATTTTTTATTTTTTATTTTTTATTTTTTATTTTTTATTTTTTATTTTTTATTTTTTATTTTTTATTTTTATTTTTTATTATTTTTTCCAATACACATTACTCCTATTCGGCCCCAGTGAGGAGAAGGCTGTACTAGTACACTACATGTGCCCTGAGGAAGTAAATTTAGAGTACTCAGCCGATTATCATGCGAATCTAGGAATAAGGTAATATAGAAGAAAAAGAGGTGGTTTAATACACCACTAGACATTTCCACCCAGTCTTCTGATCTCCTTTATTACGGTCTCAATGCCCCTCAAGGCAGTACTGTACCTTGCGACTAATGCCTTCATATCACTTCCTGCACGGTCATACCTTTTAAGTTCTTGCTCGACCGTGCGCTGGCGAGCTTCTAGACGGGATCTTGTATCCACAAGGTGGTGGCTATAATAAAAGCTGTGGTTAATATCTAATCTGCATGCATTTCGTTAGGAAGAAAGAAGGTGACTAACTGATAATTCTCCAACGCATTCAGCGACTCCGGGTTATAGATAGCAGCCAACGCCTCCAACCTCATAACATTCAATTTTCCCTCCATCCCTTCCACCACCCCTTCCAACACCTCAGCCTGGCCCCTCACCGCTCTCTCTACAGTCCCAAACTTCACCTCCTCTAGCGACCTCACTCCCCTCTCCCCAACCTTTTTCCACTCTTCTCCAACCTTCTGCGCCAGCTCAGAAAGTTCTAATCTCAACCTCTCTACCTCCGCCCTCTTGTCTACCAGCAGTGCACATCGATGTGCTGCATGCGCAGGAAGAAGCTCAATTCTTTGCTGTCTTGCGGCTGCTGTCGCTGGTGGCGGCTCGGTAGGAAACGCGATAGTTGACAGGGAGATAGCAAGTTGGGTAAGGTGATGCGAGAGTGCTTGCGCGATCAAGGGAAGGCAAGTCTGGAAATCCTCAAGTTCTTCGAGTAGGAAGCCTGAATAAGAAGCGGAAAGAGATGTGGGCTTAATAGTATGTGTTGCAACTATGTCGATGATATCGTTTATCTGTCCCCACTCTGGTCTGAGTAGGCAACCTATTAGTTCAATTTCCTGGAGTCGACCCACCTCATCTGTAAATCCATTATTCTGCCCAGTCAACTTCAGCAGTGAGTCCTTCAGAATCTCCATGCGCGCTAGTTCCGCACGATATGTTCTCAGTTCCTACAAATGCGGGGTCAATCAGCAAAGATGTAGGTACCTGAGGTCGACCCTACGGTACCTGCTCAAGCGAAGCTGTAGCTGCAGCCTCGGCCTCCCTTGTTTCCCGAGTAGATCCATCATGAGGGTTTAGTATCTGTGTTGTAAGCTGAGTGTAAAGCTCTCTGAATTGTGGGTTTTTGGCAAGAACTTCTGCAGAGACCGGGGGAAACATTGGGAGCTACAAGGGGCGTTGAGCTGTCGTGAGTTTCCATCGGGAGGCATTTTCACGTGTGATAGACAAGCGAGTCTTGGCAACGGTGTAGATATATGTAGAGTACCTACAACGCTGTTATGGAACGCAAGTGGTAGGTGTCTGGAGTTACCTCACCAAGGAAGAAGAATTGAATGTCCACTTTGCTACCGAAGCCGGTGAACCGGCGAAGGCAGATGCGAAGTTGATGGAGAGAGGACTATTGCGGACGGTCTTAGGTGCAAAAAACTCTATTGTTGAGAGTTAGTACGAGATGGCTGGATCAAGAGAGTTTATCGATATGAAGCGGTTTGGCGGTGAACAAGGGAGGGTGGATTTTGCAGATTATGGTAATACACCACTGGCATCTCACTCCGCAGCCAGCGTGTCATGCAGAGAAGCTAATTTGTGAATTGTGTGAAGATACTATTTACCTCCCAGGTGGTCACGACAAGTCAATGATCCCATATTTCTTCTCTAAACCCTTGGACTTGTCAACTATATCCCCTCCTGTGTCCGCAGAACGTCTTCGATAACCAGCGACGGGCAAAATTCAACTGGTCCTATCGCCAAACCACAGCATGTCATGGCAGCAATCTGCCGTGGTGTTCTTCCCCTTGCGTTCTCACAATACCCAGCCGACTATCCCGACCCTACACATGCCGGAAAGAGTGTCCTACACAATCTGGAAACCTCGACTTTGCCTATGTGGATGGAAAGCGTAGCGTGGGGAGTGAGTCAGGTATGGCGAATGGGAGAGTACTACAGGACGTTTTCCGAGGGCGTAGCAGCACATACTGGAGAACAGCCACAAAGTAAGGGTGGAAATAAGGGTGAAGTTGAGTATACAGCAGATATCGTAAGAAATGACAAGCAAGATACGAGTTCATTGCTGACATCAGGTGGCAGATCAAGAAGGTTCTCGATGATCCAGTGAACCAATACAAGGGTGGACCATTGGGTTCTGGGTTAGTTTTCTTCCCGATACCTGCACAAAGAAAAAAATTGCTAACTATACATAGTTCATTTACCCACACCGATCCTACTTACCACTATATCTCTGCTCGTTACCCTGGTGATGCTAAGGATTTGGCTATCGGAATTGCCAAGGAAATCCGTGTTGCAAGACAAAGATTTGTAGACGAGATTGTAGCAGGGTCCATAGCGTATAGTCTGGCTTGCACTAGCCCCTCCTTCGCTACATAGCGTAGTGGTTCAGGGAAGAGCAGATGGTAGGAGTTATAGTTGTAGGAGTTATAGTTCAGGGAAATTCATGTATCTTGTTAGCATGTAATCCATTTCAAAAAGGCGAATCTAGCTGTGATATTGCCATAAGTGTGCGGACTCAGCTTTAGAATGGCTGGACCTCATGTCGTACGTACCTTGCTATCCGTTCACCAGACTACCGTTCACCTTAAGATCTGGAATAGCAAGAGGGCCACTAGCCTGCCTCTCTGATCACTAAGCTTCGCCAGCACTCATACCACGAAGCTTTGGGGGTATCGTGGACTCCACAATGTGGTATGTACAGCAGAAAATTTGTATGGGAATAACCCCTGTCAAGCACGCCTCGGTCTGATTCCTCTATACTGTAAATGGACCGGAAAATCAAAAATCATCAATGGCTGCACTTGAATTTGTTTCTTTTATTCGTTGAAGGGAAAAATTTATAACGTTTCTAATTTTTTCAGAGTAATTGTTGATTTGTCGCTGTTAGGAGTAAATATCTTGTTCTTGCGGCACACACTACGCTAGGTTATGTCAATTACGGAGCGCCTTGGCAAATCAAAACTTCAAAATTGAATTGACCAACCCCCACCCCAACCACCCGGAATCCTCGTAGAAGGCCATGCCTACCTGATCAACAAAAATAATGTAGTCCGGATGTGCTCACAGGTAGGCTAATTGATCTTCTGCCAAATATACATGAAAATTGATATCCTAATAATTTATCTCCTCGCTCAATGCAACGAAATCTCCCCAAGCTAAATATATCGATCCCATTTCCCAACTCAATTTAATCCCAGTGTTTTCTACCAGTCAGCAATGTCTTTAGCAGCGCCTCTATTGGTTGTAGGAGCCTTGACAGCATCAACTTTCACTGGCTTCCTGTGCTTGCTGAGGTACCCAGCACCGTCCAACCATGGCCATTCTATGCTTCTCTTCTTCTCATACTCGGCAATAAGATTGTCTTTCTGAAGGGTCAATCCGATATCATCAAGACCGTTGACCAAGCAGTGCTTCCTGAACCCATCCACGTTGAATTTGCAGAGCTCTTCCCCAGCGCCGTTTCTGATGGTTTGGTTCGGAAGGTCGACCTCCAGTTCTTGCCCAGCATTGGCCTCAGTGGCCAAAACTGAGAGAGTGTCGGGAGAGCTGATGATAATTGGGAGCATACCGTTCTTGAACGTATTATTGAAAAAGATGTCAGCGAAGCTTGGAGCGATGATACACTTGATGCCAAAGTCTAGGAGCGCCCATGGAGCGTGCTCTCGGCTACTACCACATCCAAAATTGGGGCCTGTAACGACAAGAATTTTTGACTGTCTGTAAGGCTCCTTGTTAAGAATAAAATCGGGGTTCTCGGTACCATCTGGGTTGAAACGAAGAGCCCAAAAAAGAGCAGTGCCGAGCCCCGTTCGCTTGATGGTCTTCAAGAACTGCTTAGGAATGATGGCATCGGTATCCACATTGGCAATGGGGAGAGGAGCCGTAATACCCTTGAGCACCTCAAACTTGGGAATCCCAGTAGGCTTCTCACCAGCAGCATGGGCGTTGGTGGAAGATGGAGTAGAGTCCTGAGGCACGTCAGCAGCTTTGTCGAGTTCCTCGTCCGACACCAGTTCTTCGTTCTCAGGAGCGATGTCAATCTTTGGTGAGCCTTCCGCTTGAGCAACGTATTCGTTGGACATCAGTTTGCGGATGTCAGTGATCTTTCCCGTAACAGCAGCTGCGGCGGCCATGGCAGGTGACATCAAATGCGTCCTTCCTCCGGCGCCTTGGCGGCCCTCGAAGTTTCGGTTACTTGTAGATGCACATCGCTCTTTAGGAGAGAGGATATCGGGGTTCATCCCGAGACACATACTACACCCAGCTTCCCTCCATTCAAAACCTGCATCGACGAAGATCTTGTCAAGGCCCTCTGCTTCTGCTTGCTTCTTGATAAGCCCAGAACCTGGAACAACCATGGCTCTCATGATGTTCTGAGCCACTTTCCTTCCTTTCACTACCTTGGCTGCAGCCCGGAGATCTTCAATGCGAGAGTTGGTGCAAGAGCCAATGAAAACCTTGTCGACCGCAACCTCTTGCATAGGAGTATGTGGCTCAAGGCCCATATATTCCAAAGCACGGATCATACCAGCCTTCTTTATGGGGTCAGTCTCACCAGCTGGGTCTGGAACAGCTCCTGTGATGGGGACAACATCTTGAGGAGATGTTCCCCATGAAACGGTGGGAGGAATCTCCTTCGCATCAATGTAGACCTCAATGTCAAATTTTGCATCTGCGTCTGTCTGAAGAGATTCCCAGTACTTCACAGCCCTATGCCATTCGGGAGAGTCGAACTTAGGTGCAAGTGGTCGTCCCTTCAAATATTCGAACGTAATTTCATCTGGTGCAATCATACCAGCCCTAGCACCACCTTCAATGGACATGTTGCAAATTGACATCCTCGCTTCCATACTGAGAGACCTGATAGCAGATCCGCAGAACTCAATAACTGACCCGGTACCACCAGCGGTACTAATCTTTCCGATAACATGTAGGGCAATATCCTTTGAGGTGACCCCAGGTGCAAGAACACCATCAACTTGCACCTTCATATTCTTGGATTTTCTTGAGATGAGGGTTTGTGTAGCAAGAACATGCTCTACTTCTGAAGTACCGATACCAAATGCCAGAGCACCGAATGCACCATGTGTAGATGTGTGGGAATCACCGCAAACAACGGTTGTACCGGGAAGAGTGAAGCCTTGCTCAGGTCCCACAACATGGACAATTCCTTGTCTTTGGTCACCCATACCGAAGTATGTCAAGCCAAATGCCTCAACGTTCTCTTCGAGCGTCATGCATTGTAATCTTGAGTCCGGCTCATCAATGAATGTCTTCACATTCTTATATCTATTGGGCCCATTAGCACATGAACTTTATGACTCTGAGGTCCACTGATATACATACGTTGCTCGACTTGAGGTAGGGATGTTATGGTCAACTGTGGCCAGAGTACAATCTGGCCTTCTCACACTCCTCCCCGCATTTCGAAGCCCCTCGAACGCTTGCTGGGGAAAAAGAGTTATTTCTCAGAAATTTGTACAGAGAATGTAAATTTGTTTGGCTACAACTCACTGGTGATGTAACTTCGTGAACCAAATGCCTGTCAAATATTATCAGCTTTTCTCTTTCCTTTTCCACTCGAACTTGAGTACCTGTCAATGTAAATAGTGTCATCGGCAATCAAGTGCGCAGCATAGACCTTGTCGTAGAGAGTCTTGTTTTGAGCCGAAGGCATCGTGACAATGTTTTAGGGATTAATCGAATTGATATTGATTTTCCAGGGCTATACACTCCTTATAAGTATGGAAAGGGCAGGAGGGAATAGAGGGGCAGTATAGCACAAGCCTCTCGTAGAGAATCTAGTCCAAAACTTTTTTGGGGGGGATGGCGTGAAAGATAAGCTATGTACTTGGCGGAATATTACTGCCAACCCGCTAGTTATAGCGCTCATCTAATACAGCCATAAACACAGCGAAATCATAGCTAAACAAGTACGTTCTCCATCTCAGTGAAACTACATAATACATCCCTGTTCATATATAGGATTAGCCAGACTAATATAGGATATGTTCCGGCCCAGTCATCAATGTAGACTTTTGATCAGTAGCCCCAGTCCAACCAGACTACCCCAGTCCAGTCGGTTGACTCACACTAATTGGACTAGACTGGGCCAGGGACGCTGGACCGGGCGGGTGAAGCTAGACAAGGTTAATGAAGGTTAAGTGGGCCTGAGAAATGAGAAGTGCGGACAACCCGAGGTAGTCGGGCAAACAATTAGGAGAAAAAAAGACAAGTATGGAAGGAAGCAAAGATATAAAGCCTGACAAGTTTCCCAGTAGTGAGGAAGTTCAATCCTGTTCTCGATCCCAAACTCTTTTTGCCTGACGGTCCCAAACTCCCTTTGCCTGACTGATATTCTCGGTCTCAACGTATAAGCAACTCAAGTAGAAATTTCGTAAGTATTTCTCAATAGAAACTACTCATGGGGTACTAAAACATCATTATGGTGCACGCCATCTTGAAAAAGTTCCTATTGGTGTTCTACCTACAATTGCAGACAATCCAGCTATTACTAGGGGTATTCAATCTTAAGGAAATACGGCGTACTTTTCGTACGTGTACGATCGTCTTTAGCTCGCCAAGAGCCCCCGGCCAACCGTAATTACGATTGGATTTTATATGGAGAGTACGGTACCGTATTTCCGAAATATGTATGGGAGGTATTCAAACTTGGGACCGTATATACGATCGTACTTGTCGGACTTGAACAAGCATACAGATCAAAGATTGAATACCCCTATTACTTTGCGTGCTGCAGCTAAAGCTACATCTCGCAACCCAACAGGATCTACCCGAGCACATTGCAACTGCAAAACTGCCTGCACTACTAAGCGCTGTGGTTGTATTAAGGCAAGTCGTACTTGTACCATTCACTGCCATCCTCGAGGCACTGGTAGTGGAATCTGCTGCAATAAATCAAGCGGAGTGGATGGAGGTGGAGATGAGGCACAGAACATCTAGTTGATAGCGAGGTGGAATAGATATCGTTCATCATTTATTTATGTCTTTTTTTCATGTATTTTTTTTTTTTTTTTTTTTTTTCATAGTGTATAGAATTGAATAGACCGGACCCGCTCGACTGCGGGCCAGTCAATTGGTAGGGCCACTCATCAAGGGACCAGTCCAATCGCGAATAGGCCGGGCTACTGACGAAAAACACATCATTGATGACTGGGCCGGAACAGATATAAAATAGCAAATTGGAATGCAGCACCTGGTGATAATACTACACCTAATCATGGATGAGGTTATGGGATTGCGAGGCAGATGGAGTTGGAGTAAGCCTATTGTGTAATACGTTATTTCGTGACCCTCTGGAGGGTCGTTTGCAACCAGACTACGGAAATGCCAACCAGACCAAACGTTTTCTCCATAATTATTAGATCGGTCATCGCAAAAACCAAATATACAGGCCTCACATCCACGCTGATTGAATATACACCGTCATCATGCCGTCTTCATGTAAAGATATACGTAAGCTGATTCCTTCAGTTTTTCTACAACGGAACTAATAGTTCTCCAGGCGCTGCCCTTGCTGAATGCCTTGCCAACTCGGACTGCGTCTTTGTGCATCGAAACAAGCCTGCCGACTGCCTCCGTTACCCGCTCTCCGAGACCTTACCAACCCGGTGCCAGCAATTAAAAAAGGGCTACGGTGATTGCAAGCGGGGGATGGTAGATATGCGAAAGCGTTTCCGTGGAAATTATCCGATTGCCATTTCAGCGGAGTTGGAAGGTGTAGGGAAGCATTCTCATGAGAGTGGGGGACAGCTGTATGCTGGAAAGTCGCATTATGCTCAAGAGAGCTCAAATTCTGTAGAAGATGCTAAAGCGGAGAAGAATAAAAAGGGGTGAGTAGAGGGAAAGGAGATAAGCTGGCATAATCAGAGATACACCACAAGGTTGAGGAATCGCGGCGGTGGGCACAGGTAATAGTTCTGCTACTGCTACCAAAGGCACTCTGTGCACGAACATAACAAATCTCAAAAACAACTTTATACACATTGTCTATGACCACATTCCCCGTCTCATATAGCCCCTCCACTCTCTGTCTTTCGCCACAGTTCTCACTTTTCGCTACCCACTAGGCCCAATCCTTTCACCCCACCAACACTACTCTTCGCTCCCGCTACCCCCCCTGATTCTCCTTTGCTGAACCCAGGGTTGGCAATCTCGTGTCGAATATAGGCTGCTCGGATAGCTCTCACTTTTTCAATCTGTAGTAGCGATTCACAAGGTCAGATTGCACCGTAGGTGCCAGGAAATAATTGGCTGGAAGAGAGAGCATGCTGGCCTCTTTCTTGTGGTGAAGGCACTCAAAGTAGTCATCTCGCTGGGGAATACACTTCCACTTTCCCTCGGCATTTCCGTCCGCGGTGTTCACGACATAGCATGCAAGCAGGTCTTGCCAGAAGGGGAAACACTAAAATGAGACACCCGCAGTAAGCAACACCATAAGGAGTGTGAAGCAATTCCATGAGCAAAGCGTAGGGAGGTATGGGAAGAGGATCAGGGGTAGGGAGTGGGCTTCAGTGGGGCGAGCGCATGTCTGGATATGACGCGATAGCGATTCCGAAGCTCAGTAAATGGGGAGTTCGACATACTCTGCTCACACCTAATTAGGAACCCCCGCAGCAATTAGTATATTATTGACTGCAGAGGCGCCTCCTTCGGAGACAAGTAGGCACAGCGAGGAGGGGGGTAAGAAATGCCATTTCTCACTCACCACCATTGAGACCATATCCGGATGCCATCTCTTCGATAAAGCTACTGAATACGGTCGTGTAATGCAAAAAAAAGGTCAACTGGCTCGTTCGGGAGTAATCTCGGCCTTGACGAACATCAATTTTACAATGGTGGGATTCGGTTGGATGCTTGGCATATATTGAGCGTTGATAAGATTAGATCAGACTGGTACAGTACCCAGAATTCACTGGTGAATAATGAACAAAACCATTGATTTTCATTGGATATACAATGTGAGTAAACTGCGCCGAAAATTACGCTAATTCTGCTCCGAACCGGCGCAGGCCCATGCATCGCATGCAGCTTGGCATTGTCGGCTCCAAACTGGGTTGCAATGGCAATCAGCCGGTAGTGATGAGATTTAACGGAAGCGCTTCAAGCCCGCCGACAGGGGTCCCTATTATAGTCTCGCTGGAGCAAGGGTAACAATATGCTACACTCAATTTAAGCAAGCGGATTTCAACATCACAATACCGAATACAAATATAGAGAGTAGGAGAATGCATATGCAAACACGAACATAGAGTTCATTAATGACTATCACCATTCACCACGACTACCGCTACTACCACCACAGCACGCAAGATGTCGGAAGCTATGATTACAGATGCTTTGCACTACCGTACTCTGTTGTTTGAGCTCAGTAAACCAGTTACTATTCCTGCTGAAAAGTTTGATGAGATATGGCTGTATGTAGACTCAGTTTACGCATCGCTTTCAGGGGAAGTGCTTCAATGCAAGTCCGGAAATGCCAGTGTTGGCTTTGAAATCAACAAAATAAAGTCACTGAAGGCAAGATCATCAAAAGATGGAACAGCAGTATTCGGGATTATAAGCATCTATGTCATGTTCGGATCAAAGTCTCATGACCTATTGATGGTATAGCAGTTACAATTCAGCGGCTTGATGAGCATACCCATACTCATGATATTGAGGAGAGTTTTTAAAGTTCCATAGGCAATACTTCTGTGTCCATCTTAATACTGAAGTCAAAGTACTGACTACGGCACTGTGAGATACATACTTAATGAGGTATGTGAGACTATGGGTACTTGTTCGGGTTAAAGAGGAGGGTGGCAAGCGGAATGCTAGAAGAATGAATAGTGTTATTCGAGTACGAGCGTGTGTTGAGCAGCTGCAACAGCAGCTCTATACAATACCTGAGTCAATGGATCATCTTCAACTGGAAGATACAGTACAAGAGTAAAAAGTGGAGGATGGGTGAATCATGTACAGGCAACATTAGGTAGTCTGACCAGTTTGCGTGCTGAGGATATTGCTAGTAAAAAAGTTGTTGATAAAATTGATTGTGTTTGCATACTTGCGTATGCATTCTCCTATTCTCTATATTTGTATTCGGTATGGCGGTGTTGAAATCCGCTTGCTTATATTGAGTGTACCGTAGCATATTGTTACCCTTGCTCCAGCGGTACTATAATAGGGACCCCTGTCGGCGGGCTTGAAGCGCTTCCGATTTAACCTCCAATCCCTCCCCACCAACACCATACACCTCACATTATGAGAACACGACCAAATTCATCGGAAAAATCTCGAATTTATTGCCACCTCAGTCCTATTTTTAGTCCTATTTTGTATATATTCTATTACATGTCAGATATAGTTTGCGGGACACCGGTCCTGCCAGTGGACTCCGTCACGTGTGCTGCATTAATTCAGAGCTCTTGTTCCCTCTCGTTGTTGTAATTACCGTCGTTCCCAGGACTTTCCCTGTTCCTGTTTATTTTTCCCTTTCCAAAGATCCCATGAGCATCGTTATTGCCGTGAGCTCTAGTCTGGTTGGCATGGGCTTAAGACTAGGTATGTGAGTTCCTAACGATAACATCAGTTTCGAGTCATGGGGCACAGCCAGAGGATCTGGGGTTGTGTATACAATCTTCCATATGACGTTAAGGAACATCTGGTTCCTGGTAAATTCTCGCCCCGCCCCTAACCCCTAAAGGACTGGGGGTCACGAGGCTCATGGAATGAATCAGTATATATATGGTACTACATTCACATGATTACACGAAAGAAATATTCAGTATACTCATGCCGGGGATTTTACAGGTACTTAGATCCGCCTAGCCGAGTAGGCGAGTACGGGTAGCCGTTTCTCTCTCATATTAGGGAAGAACATCATGGATTGGTAGAAATATTCCGTATTCGACTTCAGCAATAGGAACAATTGAACCCCCAAGGATTCGCACTATAAACGTATACTATGAGAAGTGTCAAGGCAACTCTAGTGAACCAAATCACCATATCCACTATCACTTGAAGTTGATTTTCTTCTCCGGCACAGCCCAAGTTATGAAGGCTTTGGCCTTGATTTATTCCTACCACGCTGACATCGAAATAACGTCCTGCCCAGCAGTCAAGTTTCCTCTATAGAATGAAGCCAGCTGGTGAGACGTATTCCTAGCAAGTGGTCTTCTTTATCTAGTAAAACCAGGCCTTGTCTTTGCCTAATACCTCCTCTGGTATCTGGCCTGCAGCTGACCCTAAGAATATCCTCATATCCCCCAAATGTTGTGTCACCGGATCCCATTGTTATTAGACCCCGTAAAATGATGGTAATCACGCCTCGTTATCACGAAATCTCCACCCCAGTAGCCCCATCACTGGCCCTCGTACAAAACGTGGACAGCGAGTCATACGAATGTCTTCGTATGCCACTACCCCTGAATGGAGGCATTGTGGCTCTCGCCTATCCAAACAACACCCCCCACTACATCAATCCCAGACTCCCTGCCGAACGAGCCTGCAAAGGCAAGCCTGGTGCTCTGGATGCATCCGTCTGAAGAGAAAAAGCAACCTCTTCGCTATAACAATGACACGATTCTGTTGCTTTCTGCAAATAATCGAGAAGCCACACGAAATAGAGTTATTTTTTGGGGAGTATGCTTGAGCGCCGAATGCCCCTAAGAATCATCTAAGGTAGTAGAGGTCATAAATGTTTCTGCTATAGTCAAGCTGCCGATTCAATGAGGGGGGAAATGTTGTTGGCGAAATACTTGTCTGAGGTAGGGAATGGATAATCGATAGTCAATTCAAAGAGAGATTGGATCCTCAACAGTTTGTACTGTTGGGCCCAGTTCATCACACTTGTCAACGAATTCTGCGCTGACCTATTTCTTGTTAGCACCAATCATGCCCTGAAATCAGGCATGAGGGAGTTACCCTTAGATTCTCTCCTCGGCACAAAGCTCTGCCCACCACACTTTCGTTCTTTTCACGCACGAGATTCCTCAGTGCACTAATCAAGAATTTCGATATCAAGGCAATAGAATAAGTGTCTGGAATGACAGATAGAACCTAGATCAAGGGACAACTATTAGCATGCTAATTCAGGGCTGTGTTGACATAGATACTCACATGAACGGGATCCATCCAGCCACCCCATTGATCTAAGAGCATCTCTACCCATTGTTGCCTTGCCATCCAATCTCCCATTTTGAGAGCCTCCACCAGTACCAAAGCAAATAGTTTTTCTTGATCTTCCCGAGTGATGTTCACATTTTCCACCTGTGCGCCTGTTTTCCCACCGCTGCTTTTACCAGACTTCCTCGATGACGGCCTTGACTTTCCACCATCAAGGCAATACTCAATACTCCCATCGAAGTCTCTCAATTCATGAACGAGAAAGTGCAAGGCTGCATCATGGTTTCCAGCTCTACCGTAAAGTACAATCATCTCAGCCACTAGCAATTCCTTGAATGGCTCTAGTTTTCCCATCATTGTTGAATTGTCATAGGCGGACCCTATTTGTGTTGCTGAAGCCAGGAGATCCAAAAACGTCAGTCTTTGAGTCCACCAATCCGCACCATCTCCGGCAACCGTAGCGGGGAGTACATTCTCTTCTAAAAACTTGCGATAGGTTGGCTTCGGTAGGTCGAGGGCTCGGTAGGCCTCGTACGAAGATATGAGAGATGCAGTTGTTGGATTGGGGGAAGACAAAGGGTTGGTAATTGTGCTAAGGTATATCGAAAGCAATTCATTGGAATATGCATAATTCTTTGCGATGTATCAGTGCTAAGAAATCTTTAGAGTGGTTTATTGAAGATACCTTTTGCTCGACCACTAAATGCTCCACATATCCGCGCAAGGCAACTGGGGCATATTGTTTGAACATCTCCAAGACTTCTTGCACATCCCATTTTACTCTTGCTCGTTCGTCTGCAAATACCTTAATACCTAACCTCTGATTCCTGTTTGCCAGCCATAATCCGTACTCTTTCACCAATTCCCGATCCTTCTTAGCGAGAAGGTAATCCGCAATTCTATCCTCCCCCTCCCCAAATTCGGCCAAGGCTTTTTCATCACCACTCTCGAATAGCCTCTTCCACGTCTCGAGAACTTCCCTACTCATTTTCTTTGACTGATACAAGATAGAGAGCACATAGAGGCGTTTAAAGTTTTCCAGGAGATAGACACACCGATCAAAGCATTCTACCGAAGAAGGATAGTCACACATTTTGTAAAGTTCCTGGCGCACATCAACTTCTCCGGCCATATGTTGTAGAGCGGAAGGGGATCGGGTGGCCTCTAGAAGGAGTAAACATCGCATTAGCGCAGCATCAATGGTCCAAAAAACTTCTTTCTCGTTGGCTTGTGATACGCTCCCAAATCCCTTCTTCTGCCGCCACGCAGAAAGGTAACGCCTGAGAAGGAGTAAGAGGTCCCTCCGCCCATTCCATTCTGACTCCTTTTTATCATCGCCATCCCGAGTGGGCTGCTCCTGGGATCTTCGATGTATTAAAACCATATCGATCACTTTCTTAATGCCACTATAAACCCAAACACCATTCTTTCCTTCCCGTAACTCTTCCTCGAAGCCAGAAAAGAGAGAAACAACAATTCTGGGATCAAGGCTACCATCAATTAAGGCTCTTTCCGTGGCAAGTAGCTCCGTAGGGAATTGCCTCTTATCTTCCTCCCGAGGTAGACTGAGAAACTCTGTTAGCAAAAGTACACCGCACTTCTGCTTGATATAGGCTATTTCGTGGAACATCCTCTCCGTAGTTGGCTCCAGTCCATGCACATCCTTTAACACAGACAGAATCGTGGCCCTTCGTTTGTCTGTCTCTTTTTTAGCTTCCGGCGTCGTCCCCTGTGGAGGTGAAAGTACGGGTGACGGCAGCCGAGAGTCAAGACGTACCACCATTGGACTGGATAATAAGCGCCATACTTTCGTTCCGCTGAAGAAGACCACGTTTCCTCCAATTTTAGATATTCGCTTTGCAGCTTCTAACTCTTCGGCGATTCGCTTAACCTCCCATTCCTCGAGCTCTCCTCGAGTATTGTCTCCCTCGCTCGTGAGGAGCCGTACTTTATCAAATCTAAGCCTGCTCCCAACCTCCGTGGCCACAACCTCGTTGAGTCCCATAACCCTTGCGATACCAGCATTCGCTCTTGTAGACCCTAAGGGAACCTGAACAAAACCGCCGTTCGCAGATGGGTCTGGATCATCGCCTTGTATACGTATCACCTCTAGTACCCTGACACCCATACTACCAGCCTCATCAGAAGCAGGGAGAAGAGCAATAATGCAACTTTCTTCAAGAATAATTTCCTCGGGGTATTTGGTCAATTGTAAGGTTCCTCTTGTGGGGTCTCCATCAAAATTCACGAACATTCCCACGCCAGGATCAGCGGGAGACGTCCCGGTAATTAAAAGAAATTCATTTGGTGTTGGTGAAACTATATGTGGCCTCAGTGAAACTTGAATAGGCGGCGTCACCTTCCCCCGCGGTTTGGTTGCTTTTTTTGTAGGATGCGAAGAAGTAGAACTGCCTGGCGGTGTGGGATTTGGGGTATTACTCCGCGAACTCACTGCAGAGCGTGGGGCTACCGGAGGAGCGGGCAATTTTGACACTTTCGATAATGTAGTATTCGGAGATTTCAACCGAGGTGTCCCACCTATTGAGCACGAGGATGAAGGTGTTTCTGTTCTTGCTGCCTCTGCTGCATCCTTTCCAGTTACACGCCCCATAGACCTAGATAATGGTGAATTTCTCCCAATACTACCACTGGGGCGCCTCTGGATACTCCCTGTGCTGGAAGCCCTAGTATGTTTAGTGGCTGGATCAATAGGCACACTTAGTCCCGAAGGCGCCCCCCCAGACAATACCTCACTCCGTGGTCTTTGCTGAAGTGAGCTGTTTCTGGTTGGATACGGCCGGCCAGCTGCTGAAGAAGACGCACGCCTACCAGAAACCGTCTCACGAGAACCACTGTCATTATCACTGGCTTCAGGCGCAGAAGGGGGCTGTGGGGAAGATGATGATCTCATCTGGGATGCTTCCTCAATTTCTTCTTGTGCCGATGTAGATGTGGTTGAGTCTGCTGATGGGGAAAAGTTGGAAGATACTATTGGAAATAAAGGGATGATGCCTCCGATTTCAAGGTGTAGCAGAGAATAATCTGTAGTCGTGGCCACGCAAGCTATGGGGCCACGCCTGGCACCATATATGAGGGAAGGGCATTCAATATTCTAATAGGTTCTAGTTAACTGCCAGAATTCCAAAAATCTGTGGGAGAACAGAATAGTAATTCACCTTTACTAATCTGGGCTCCTCATCCTTAACTTTAACCATTTTCACAGCTTTCTTTCCCATCACCATAACCAATTTTGAATTATCCACAGCAGCCCGACCTGACCTTCTTCCAATGCTCCCTGCCTCCGGAGTATATTCATTAGTTGACATAGCTTCTGCTTCTCTATTTATATTATTAAGGTCCAGTGCACCAACAAAGCTGGTACCCCCCACCTTCACACTCCCATCATAAGCAGGGGAAAGCTCGGGATAGCTCCAAAATGATAGAAGCCCAGTTGATGACAATACCAGTATTTTACTAGGCCCCGGTAGCAAGAATATCTGTTTGATGTATGGATTCTGGCTTAGAGCACCGGAGGTGAGGGGTGGTTGGATACGAGAGGCCAAAATGTAAGACGGCTTCTCCGAGTGGAATGAAGGTGGATCTAGGCTCACTGGCATTGGTGTAGTAGGCCCTGAAGGAGGGAGAAGTACAAAATGTAGAATCTCGTGAGCGGAGGTTCCCACATATAGATTCTCCTCTGTACAGACAATTTCAGCAGTGCTCCTCAACACTACTTAGTTTTTCGATCATACCTCTAGCTTCCACACAGGTAATTGCAACCTCCGTTCTCTCCGGAGTTTCCAGGGGCAGGTCATCAATGAAGTCCACCACCATGTACGGCCCCACCACTGTGGAGTCCCCCACCCCGCCTCCAGTTTTGACCCCGCCTCCGTATCCAACCTCGCTGTCTCCTGAGTGCGCAAGTTCCATACTTCTCGCCCCAAAAGATGGTGTATGTGGCAGTAAGATGCGATAGCAATAGCATGTGCACAGTGGGGGGAGGTAAGAAATGTGGAGTCAGGCCTTGGCGGCATACCAGGCAACGTCGCAGGGGAAGGATCCTTGTCATTCATCCTTCAGCAATCAACATCAGAATAATCACTGAAACCTTGCAGACGCCATCTGCAGCGCTAACTTGCAGCTCTAAAAACCATCGCCAGGCCTGCTCGCAACTCTCACTGACATCTGAAGGATGGCTACCACCGGAGTTGAACCCCGAAGCTCTCTGGAGACGAAGCTCGATGAACTTCCGGAGGCATGCACCGATGGCAGTAATGCCTTCCAACGTGCTGTCGCAACTTGGAGAAGTGAAGAAGTCCCCATGCTTGATTATCCTCTCTGGGAAGATTGAGGGGCTGATGATGCTTTGCTTTCTATAGATGTGGACCTCACAGCCCTCCAGAAGAACTTGGACAACACAGCCAGTGAAATAGTGAACAGCCAAAGGGACAGCTTGGTGGAGCGAAAAGAGCTTTCCCAGAAGACCAAAGAGTTCCGAAAGATGGACGAGGAAGGTCGGGCAAGCGAATGGAAAGGATTACTCAAATGTAATAGGCAAGACCAACGAAATTAGAAAAAAATTCCACTAATATAAGCCTACAGCTTATCAATTGTTTATTGACCACCTGACGACCCAGAAGAAAGCTACGGAGACATCATTCCTAGCCATATATTCTGCTCTGTCCGAAGCACCTGACCCGTATCCGCTACTGGAAGCAACCATCGATAATCTCGTGTCGTCCGAAGATGTCACTCGCTTAACATCTGAAAACACTGCCTTGCGAAATACCATCTCTCGTCTAACTTCACAGGTCTCCCACCTAGAGACACGTCTAGAGGAACAAAAGCGGCACCAGGAGAAGAAAGACAAGGAAAGGGCTGAAGAAGTGTCCAAGGCAGAGGGAGTAGTTCGGGGCATTTTGGATGAGAAGTCCAGGAATTGGGAAGCAAAGGAGAAAGGCTTTTTAGAGAAGATTTCGGATCTGGAAGGCCTCGTGCGGGAGGTCAAAGCCAGCTATGAAGTTGCTCAAAGAATGAGTCGACATGGCGATTCCCCAGTAAATGATGGAAAAGAGGGTAAGGAAGACCGCGTCCGAAGTAACTTGGCTGAGCTTGAGATTGTCAGTCGGGACCTCGAGAGAACAAATCTGCGATTAGCGGAGGTGGAGTCTCGAAATGAGCAGCTTCGTCTAGAGCTTGCTCATGCAACAGCACCTTCTTCTGATGGAACTCAAGCCACCAAGGAATCTCAACAGGCAGATGACGAGGATGATGACCCTCAGATGTTACGACTGCAAAATGAAAACTGGGCATTGATGAAAAAATTGGACCTTGCTAAGGAACAAGTGGAAGATGATAAACGAGAATGGGACAGAAAGATCAAAATACTAGAGAGGTCCCTTGAGGAAGTCAAAGCAGATAAGATTGTGTTGAAGGCGAAAGTGGACCGCTGGGGTGATTATGAAGAGGTGAAGAGGGAATTGGAAATCCTTAAGGTAGGAAAACTGCTGGGACTCGCTGTTTGAAGTTATCTAAAGTTTGTGCTTCAGAGCATTGAGTTCGCTACTGGTGATGAAGACGAGGATGATGAAATTCTAGACTTCTCTAAATCCCAACCGGATACCCGCACGAAGGATACATCAGGAGGGAAGGAGACTCTCGAACAACTTCTCCTCTGCAGAAATAAGAAACTCAGCAATGAGCTTACCGTCTCACGTATTTCTCATCAGGATCTTACTTCCCGTTTACAAGCTCTCCAGAAGACATTAGATACTACCTCTACTGAATTGAATCAAGCCCGTCGGCTCAATGTCAGGCTCGAAGATGATTTGTATAAGCTTCAATCCGAGTCTCATACAACACCTTTCTCTTCTGCCATATCTATGGCAGGGACTCGTTATGCACCTTCAATGTCCCATGGTCGCGGTGGCAGGGTCTCACCTACATCATCCATCATTTCTGGATTCTCGCCGGTGGTGGGAGGGCGCGGAGATACTTTAGCATCATTGAGGGGTGAACCTGCATCAAGCGGAGAAGGCATTCTACCTATGATCACTGCACAAAGAGATCGTTTCAAGCAGCGTAATTCACAGCTGGAAGATGAACTGGCGAAAGCAAATAACACCATCTCATCTCTACGCCAAGAGATCGTAACCTTGCAAAAGGACAATCTCCAGCTTTACGAGAAGACGAGGTATGTCTCCTCATATTCTCATTCTCGCCCATCCGCAGATACCTACGTCAACATCGGTGGTACAAGTGCAACTCCGGGTGGCACTACCTCATCTTCATTCTCCCAAGCTGGTATAGGTATGCATGATCGCTATCGGGCCGCATACGAGGCAAATATATCCCCGTTTCAAGCCTTCCGGGGCAGGGAGACAGCCAGAGCTATGCGGAGGATGAATATTGTAGAAAGGACAATGTTAGGTTTCGCGAAAGTAGTATTGGCGAATAGGTTAAGTCGGAATCTATTCGCCGGATATTGCATTTTCTTGCATGTGCTTGCGTTTACAATGGTTTATTGGTCTGGGTCGTGCGGCGCGAATATACCTACCGGAGAAGGTAGTCCTTTAGGCGGGGCGAAGGCAGCGTCTGGAAGTGACTGGGTGGAAGGCTTACCGGTTAGGTGAGACTTTCCTCGTCTTGTTTATTTTCTACTTCTTCCCTTTTTTCCAGAGCAGATGAAGCATGTTTAGATGCCTGTATATGATCATGCATAGTAATGAAATGAATATTTATGTCCAGCATGAGTCAGCAAGTCTACAGTAGAAGTACACTTACAATATAAGAAATTACGACCCTAGATCGGTTATGCCCGCCTCTCCTCATAGTCTAGGGCAGTTCGTTCATATAATGGGATTATAATATAGCTATAGTCATGTGCACCCGACCTTCCTCTTAGAATAGAGGCCCCATACCCATATACGAGGCTCACTCAGGACCAGTGTTTATCTTTTGATCCAACTCCGCTCGGTGGAATTCCGAGAGTGGTTTCTAAACTGGCGGTTTGAAACTACTACGACCAACGATCCCGAGCTATAAAATGATCAGCCAAATAGATATCAATTCATTGACATGACAATTAGTCTGGCAGGCTAACTCTCAGAGTTACACTCACCTCTATCCGTAATTACAACACAACTCATAGGCAACTACCATTTACGGAGGGTGTTGTGCCAACCAGACTACTACCATTTGGGCACGAGACTACTACCATTTCAATCCTATAAACCCACAATTGGCTAGGCTTAGCCTAGCGATCTGAGCTAGCCGGATGATTGTCTTATCAAGATGTACATACTAGGTAGTCTGGTTGGCATAACACCCTCCACAGTAGTCTGGTTCTGCGAGGGTAGTGCAACCAGACTAAGGTAACGGTAGGTAGTCATATGTAACAATAATAGACTTCTTGGCTTACTCATATGTAACTCTGCGTATACACGTGATCTCCAACCTTGATCTTCATTTACTCATCTTCATAACACAAAATAATCTCAGTCCCATGCGCCGAGTCGTAGTAACCGGCCTGGGCGCCATCACGCCCTTAGGCGTAGGTACGTCGCTTCAATATACTATATATACTCCCTTCACTTCCAAATTCCAATTGCACGCACTAACCTTCTAGCAGGTATCCGCCGCACCTGGCAGCGCCTCCTCGCCGGCCACTGCGGCATCGTAAATATCCTCGACAGAGACGAGCGAATTGCGCAGTTACCCTGCCGGATTGCTGCTGTGGTGCCTATGGGGAAGAAGGTTGATGGGGGGTGGGATCCGAGTGAGTGGTTGGCCCCGGGGGTAGGCTTCTCCATTTCGAGGATTATAGGTGGTGCTGTATTGGGGAGAGTCTGTGGGCGAAGAGGGGGGGAGGTGATCCAGTGGGAGAGGGATGAATGCTGATAGGTGGAATGGGGTGGGGTTATATATGTAGGATGATCGACGAATGGCACTATTCTCACAGTATGCGATTGCGGCGGCGGAGGAGGCATTGGGGGATGCGGGGTTGCTGGGAAATATGAGTGAGGAGCAGAAGGATATGGCTGTGCGTATTTGTGTCTTCCCGTCCTAGTCCCTCATGCGGGATTAATGAGCGGTACTGATATGTGAGGTTTAATTATAGGGTGTCTGTATAGGATCTGGGATTGGGAGTCTGGATGATGTGTATAATACTTCGGTGACGTATGAGAAAGGTGTGAGTCCCCTCTTTCTCGCTTTGGGCTTTGGGGATTGAGGGATACAAAGTAGCTGATATAGGTGGGTTTTAGGGGTATAAGAAGGTCTCGCCGCTATTTGTTCCAAGGCTGTTGATTAACATGGCCGCGGGACATATTACCATGAAGCACGGGTTTCGAGTAACAACCCCCATCAACCAACATACCTCAAGCTATACGTAATCTAAATCTAAATCCTCACGTTACTACAGGGCCCCAACCATGCGGCTTCAACGGCCTGCACCACCGGCGCGCACGCCCTCGGAGACGCCTCGCGGTTCATCCTTCACTCTGACGCTACCATCATGCTCGCTGGCGGCTCCGAATCGTGTATCCATCCACTCTCCCTATCCGGCTTCTGCCGCGCAAAATCCCTCTGCACAGCACACAACTCCACCCCGCACCTTTCCTCCCGGCCTTTCGATTCCCTCCGCTCAGGATTCGTCATGGGCGAAGGCGCGGGGGTGGTCGTCCTCGAAGAACTCAAACATGCGAAAGCTAGGGGCGCGAGGATATACGCTGAGTTAAAGGGGTACGGGTTGAGTGGGGATGCGCACCACATGACTGCGCCACCAGAGGACGGGGCAGGCGCGGAGCGAGCGATGAGGGCGGCGCTGAGGAATGCGGGGGTCGAGCCGAGGAGGGTGGGGTATATTAATGCACATGCCACGAGTACGGTACTGGGGGATAGGGCGGAGAATAGGGCCATCAAAAGCGTGATGTTAGGACAGGGAGGGGTGGAGAGAGCGGGATTGGTTAATATCAGTAGTACGAAGGGGGCTGTGGGGCATTTACTCGGGGCGGCTGGGGTGGTGGAGGCGATTTTTTCTATTTTGGCAGTGAAGGAAGTGAGTTCCTTCTTTTATTACCGGGGAGAGTTCGGAGTATGGTGCTAACGATGGGGTTGGAGTAGAATGTATTACCGCCGACGCTCAATTTGGACCATCCGGGGGACCCACCAGAGGAGTTTGACTGTAATTATGTACCGAAGGCGGCGCAGGAGAAGGACGTGGATGTTGCTCTGACGAATAGCTTTGGCTTTGGGGGGACCAATGCCAGTTTATGTTTTGCTAAATATGAATAAATATGCAAACAAACATGTGTAAACGAAACAACAATCACGATAAACCAGCGCTGCCAGCGCCATTAATTAACCCAGTATCAATTCGCCTGTCAAAACCCAACAGGACCGTTTAATCACAACCAACCTACCAACGGACAAATGAAAGAAATAATAATAGCCAGCACAAATCCCGTCTTCCATACCGCTAGTTCAGTAATGCCTACAAACCGCCAAATCATCAATATACAACGGCGCCCCCTTCCCCTTCCACTTTTCCGCCGCCCAGTCTTCCCCATCACTCATCTTCCATTCCCCCTCCAGCGCCACAATCTCCAACCTAAGCAGGTAATAGAAACTCAACTCATACGTAATCTTCATCCGCGTTTCCCCACCTCCCCAAACTCCTCCCCTTACATACCTAACATCAAAAAACGTCGCCTTCGCCGTCCTATCGGACGATGTATATCCCTTTACAATCACACTTACCACCCCACTTAACGCTCCCTGTGGGACGGGGAAGGCAGAGATCAACATGTCAACTAAACTAAAGTAGCCCCCTTCAAAAGTGATAAATCTCTTCACTGGCCCGTTGAATGGGGCGGGGGATACGGGGGAGTATAAAGAGAGAAAGTAATCCCCAACAAGTGTATTATTGTTACATGTCCTTGCCAAGCGGCTCTCGGGATTGAGCGAGTTGGCTTCGCAGTGAATGAATGAGAAATTTCCACTGAATTTCATGCCGTAGTAGATGAATGAGTCTGCGGGCGGATCCGGTTCCTGGGGAGATACATTGGGAATGGTAGGGTCGATGTTGCCCCGGGGGAAGTAGTCATCGAAGATAAGAAGCTTGTAGGCGGAATCTGTAGGAGAGCAGTTCTGGACTTTGGGGATTGAGTCGCGAGAAGCTGTACAGGGAGTGCCAGGGAGGGTGAATGTAGAGGTAACTGTTAATGTTGGACAGGGGGGCATGCTGTATTTGACTACGAGAGAGCATAGTTCTTCACTGCCATTTTATCAGCTTCCCTGGTCTTGTAGTTATCACATAATGGGGCCTATACGCAAAATCCGCTTCATTTACATATCCCCCCCGCTTCTCTAGTTTTTCATCTCGAGGCTCGAAGTTCCTTATGGCATCTTCTCCATGGTTTACCGCAACCCAGGCGTTTGCTTTCTCGTCTCTCCTTGCATACACCACAGGTACGAGTGTAGGTGTGCATCGGCCCGTAACTGTTGATGTGACGTATTTTATCATAGTAATAAACTGCACTTTCACATCGGCTTGATCAAGTCCAAGAGCTTGAACATCTTTTAAAAACCCGTCAACGGACGTTGGCGTAGGGGTGAGTACAGGAGTCGATATCGGACTGTCTTACTGCTTAGCCGTGCTGATATAAAGTAAAGGGTCAAGCTCACCTTTCCGTCCTTTCTCCTTTTGTCACTGCCACCCCAAACACCCCACGAACACTTATCAGCACAAGGCAAAAGCAAAGCCGCAATATCAACATGTTGAATGAGACTTTACAAGTGTCAAAATCTGAAGCAAAAGGTCCAGAACTTCACATATATACTCCGAATGTAGTATAAATTGATATAGCTATATATCAGTTGAGATTACCTCGGACATCACCCTGCCACAAGAGCCAATACCTTTATCCCATGCAGTTACCCACCTGTATACATGCGGAAATGTTAAATCTGTATGCATCCGGTCGTATTGTAGGTATTGTAAGGAATCAAGGTTTGTGGCCCCCTGACATGGTTGGTGTTTGGAATTTGAAGGGAAAAGATACTTATATTCTTCAGCCTATACGATGATGCCAAAGTTGAACTGGGGGATCTGGGAATAATAGTACATTGAATTACCCACAGAGAATATTTCGCAAAAAAGAAAGGGTATCCGTTGTCACATGCCCATATTCAGACTCATGGTTTCCTGCAAGCTCTCAAGTATCTCCCACCACCTCACCAGCCATTATCGTTAAGTTGCTTTTCTGTTTATCTTTAGCATTAGCTGCTATGAGGCAAGGTCGACAAAGCAGGGGTGATTGGGGAGACTGAGACTTACCCAAGTCAATCCACCTTCGGCCCTTACCCTTCTCCCCATCTATCGCTATTAGTCTTTTTACCCACTCCCGCACTCTCTTCATTTCCGCTTTCTCATCTACGCCATCGCCTTCCTCATCCTCATCCTCATCCACTTCTTCTTCTTCACTGTCTTCGTTGTCAACAGGTTTGGCTCCTCGCACAGGTTTGCTTCTCCTTAGCCGCCTCAGCAGCCCGACTAACCCCACAAGTGATGCAAGTAGCCACTTTTTGCTTGCATCAGTTCCACCCATGTCCAGCATATCAGTGAGATCTTCCATTTCTGAGCTCACTAGCGCTATCTTTATCCAGTGAGGCATATTCGGAGTAATGACTTCATTCAGGTTGCTATTGGAAGGAGAAGCATTTGAGTGTATCAACCACCTATAGTATAACCACAAGGACTGGTCCTGAGGCTTCGTAAGAATGGCTTTCTTTAAGAAGTTTATTTCTATTTACAACTTAGCGATTATCAGAGATAGGTGGAACAATACTCACCGTCTTCTAAAAAGTCCATCCGCTCTTGCTTTTTTGCTCCTCGCTCTTCAAGAAGCCTTCCGACAAGCTTCGTCCTCGAATGCCACGCTGAATAGTTACTCATATTGCTCTTAATCATGACTGTAGTGTATTCAAATTCCTGCTCCACCAAGCTCATGCCCTTCCCAACCATTCCTTTCTCTATGGCTCCAACGACGATTCTCCTGTAGGCCCAACCATGAAAGTTCCTCTCATCTCTGCCGAGCATCATTCCCACAAGCACCAGTTCTTCTGTCCATAGTCCTTGAGACTTCTCAAGCGAAAGGTATATGCCAGATTGAGACAGGACCCATAGCCGGTGATTCCAAAGCGCATAGCATTTCGGGTGAGATTTAAGAAGTGGAAGGAGGTGGATCAGTTCTCCTTTCAGTATCAAGGAAATAGACTTTTCCTCTTCACTGTCTGGGGCTGGTTTAGGTGTGACGGCTGGAGGCAGTATACCATTGAGGAGGATCTCTCGGCGATAGTTCCAGATTGTGTAGAATTCGGGATTCCGCTTCAGAAGGGCTGAAGTAAGGGCGAGAGTCGCATCATTGTAATTCTTTTGAGACCTCTGCAATGCCCAATATCAGCACCTTCGGTGTATGAGATGTGCATACAATGGATATACGAACAGCACTCTGAACCTCAGCGACTAAGCTATTATATTCGTTGATCTTTTGGAGCTCTTCTCTGCGGAGAGCAGCCGTTCGGGTCTCTTTTGAATACGAAGTACGAGTGATGCCGTGCTGTGCAGTGCAGTTGTCAGAGACTGCCGGCAAGGCAAGGAATCTGAGCTCTCACTCACACTTGCCATGTAGATGTAACGCTGTACCTTCGTGAATCAAACGCTGTCGACGCCGTTGCATACAAACCCGAAAGTTCAACCTCACCCAACGGCTGCTTGGCATGCCCAGCATGCCCACCACTGTGTAAAGTTTACATAACTCCTCTTATCATGTGATTGGCACTCGCGGTATAAAAAGGGTTGAAATCAAATGAAGCCTTTGTACTCCGTATAGAAAGATTTAAAGCATTCTTCATATAAACACAAGAATTTGCTATGATAGGCAAGCTACATAGGTATTAAGCAATGATATTGATAATAATGGTGCTTGGGTGGTGCATTTCTCAGTTGGAATCAGCGGATACGTCATACATAGGTCAAGTTCAGGGTAATGCCTCTGTGAAGACTGTGGTAGTACAAGGTGCCAATCCAATCAACAAACCCCCTCAGGAAAACAAAGAAGGGTCCTCAACGAGCAAAGTATTAGTATTTGTAATGGAAACAAAGGCAAGCCCATGTTTATGCATGTAGTTAATAGTAGTCTACTTACTGCGTCATTGGGGAGGAGTTTAGATACTCATTACGATATCGATGAATATAGTAGAGTAGAGGGTCCTCTACCTGCCAACCCGCCTAGAAAATCGCCTCGAAGGAATGTTTCACGAAACATACATGCTTTTTAATTGTCATACCTATCCATACATTTGTATTGTATTATTTACGCTTAGGATTCTGGATTTCTGAGATTCTGGAAATCGAATGGGGGCGAGAGAAACAAACCTTATTTCCTCCTCTTGAAGATCTACTCTTTTACGCTTTTCCTTGGGTTTTTTGGGGGCTCCCTTGGAGAAGCATCCATCATTCGTATTGGCTCAGCTCTTCAGTCTCGGATTCCTGCAGCGTTACAAGAGTTCCTGTCCTGCCTGCCTTCCCTGGCGTTGGCGGTTTCAATACGGCCTGTGCTGGACTCGGGGCTCTAGCGACCTTCATCAACGCCTCACAGACACAGGGCGTGATCAGGCTGGATTCCCAGTCCAAAAAGCGGCAGCAGGCATCAGACACGTACAGTACCTACAGTACCTTCCACGTTATATTTACAGCGACAGCCTACTTGGCTATATCGATGCCACCGAAAGGATCCGGAACTCGTAGAGGTGCTCGGCCCGGGGCTCAGCCAAAACCCCGGAAACCACGGGCAACAAATAAGTTCACAACCGCATCGCAGCAGGAGCGAGTCCGAAGGGAGTCTATTGGGGAGCAGATTATCGTCCGGCCTGTGCCTCAAGGTGCCAGTGGTACGCTCACAGGACCTGCGGGCAGTGGTGTGGTGGGCCAGGGTTTAGCTGCAGCTCACACGGATCCGGCTGGAGAATTGCAATTGACCGCTGCTGCAGCTATTGAGGACGTTGTAGATACAACATCAACTTCGACTGCTACAACTGCGACTGCGCATGCTGGGCCGAGTATAACCACGAGAGGAGCTGCTGGGAAGTGTATTGAGGCTGGAAGTGGGACTGGAGTTGGGATTCACGGGAGTGGGATAAATAAGGATATTGATACGTCAACCGGAGGCGCAACGACACATACATATTCAGCTACGACTACAGCTACAGGTACAGCCGCGAAGGCAACATCGATACCCGGGAGAAATCAGGGGAAACGCACTGGCAGCGTTGACGACTCAGCCATCGCGCGCGCGAGAGCAAGAGCCTTCGATTCCAAAGTCGCAACTGCCGGAGGCACAACTACCCCCACCACTGCAAAAATCTCCGTCACCGCTGCCCACAAACCCAGAAAACCCCCCAGAGCCGACCTCGGCCCCGCCAGAATCACCCTCAAACTTACCGCCCCCCCTCCGGCACCCCCACCTCCACCATCATCAATAACAACAACCACCTCCCTAACTCCGCACTCCCGCCTCTCGTCCATTTGCTCCCGATCTCGAACCCACACACCCCTACCTGTACCTCCTATCATATCCTCCTCCACCACAGGAGGAAAGACGATGCCGCCCCAACCCTACCAGTCCAAAGTCAAGATCCAGCAAAAGTACCATATTATCGGGTTCATAAGCTCGGGGACGTATGGGAGGGTGTTTAAGGCGAGGAGCAGAGATCCGGAGAATAAGGGGGAGTTTGCGATTAAGAAGTATGTATTCCTCATCTGGGGGATGGGGCGTTAACTAAATGGGAGGGGGTAGGTTTAAGCCAGACAAGGAGGGTGAGGTGTCGTATACAGGGATATCACAGAGTGCGATAAGGGAGATGGCGGTAAGATATAAACTTCTGCTGATGGAAAGGGGGAAGAGAGGACAGGTGCTAATAAATGGTGGGGGATAGCTATGTAGCGAGTTAAGTCATGAGAACGTTATTCATCTTGTGGAGATAATACTAGAGGATAAATGTATATACATGGTCTTCGAGTACGCCGAGCACGACCTCCTAGTATGATAGCCCCTCCTACCCTCTTCAATATAACTACAGCTAACCTCTATCCTCCACACACAGCAAATCATCCACTTCCACTCGCACCCCGACCGCCCACTCATCCCCGAACCCACAATTAAATCCGTTCTCTGGCAACTCCTTAACGGTGTCTCCTACCTACACCAAAATTGGGTTTTACACCGGGACCTGAAACCCGCCAACATCATGGTGATTGGCTCTGGCGAAGTCAAAATCGGAGACCTCGGCCTTGCGCGGCTATTCTGGAAGCCCCTGCAACCGCTATTCTCAGGGGATAAGGTCGTCGTGACGATATGGTACCGGGCGCCAGAGCTCCTCTTGGGAAGTAGACACTATACTCCCGCAATCGACCTTTGGGCGGTGGGTTGTATCTTCGCAGAGCTACTTGCCCTCCGCCCCATCTTCAAGGGCGAGGAGGCAAAAATGGATAATAAGAAGAATGTGCCGTTTCAGCGGAACCAGATGGGCAAGATCATCGAGATCCTAGGCACGCCGACAAAGGAGCGCTGGGCGACGATCCACCAGCAACCGGAGTACGCCCAGCTCCAGGGCTTTAAGCCTACCCCTCCGCAACTTGATACGTGGTATTCGCAGATCGGCGCGACGAATAGACTGGGCTTTGAGCTGCTCCAGGGCCTGCTCGAGTATGACCCCGTCAAGAGATTGACTGCCTCACAGGCACTAGAGCATAAGTATTTTTTGGAAGGAGCGAAGTTGTCGTTGAATGCCTTTGAGCCGGCGGTGGGGACCCCGCCGATTGAGTATCCACATAGGAGGGTCTTTCAGGAGGATAACGATATTTCGCAGCCGGGGACGAAGAGGACGGGAGTCCAGGATGATTCATTGGGTGGGCAGAGGAAGAAGGTGAGGCAGGATGGGGACCGTTAGGGGGGTTTGAGTTGGTAGGGGGAAGAGGGAGAGGGAGAGAGAGTTGGAGTTGGAGGGTATGTGAATACGTGTTGTATGTAATTTGGCGTTGTGATTTCATAGCGTGGGCGTTGGAATTTGCATTTTGCTGTCATGGGAATGGAATAGGCTTGTACGAGGGGGTATGGAAACAAAATGTCAATGGCTGCAGAATCGTACATGTGGAGGATAAATGGCCTTTTTTTTCTTTTTCTTTTGTCATGATATACTTACTCGTTCCAAGGAAGTCTAGAGCAAGTAAAAACTTACAAACTCCGCCAGCCCATAGGGAAAAACATTATGACGATTTAGACACAGGTCGGTTGCGGGGATCGAAGGAATCGAAGAATCATTCTATCTTGGGTGGCTACTGGTTAGTCTGGCTTGGGGTACTGGTATTACTGTAATATGGAGCGGTGTACAGACCTAAGTAGAGTAAAGTACAACTCTAGTTCGTGTATTATTGGTCTAGCGGAGCTCGTACTTTAGTCATGATTCACTTGAACAATTATTTGCAACCTCTTCACTCACAAAAAGATCATAACGATGCACCAAAAAATTTCAGAGAAGCAGATATCATTTCACAAACACTACTGAAGTAGGTACATACAACCTGCTGGACATGAGCAATTCCTTCCAAAGAAAAAAGGGGGGGGAAGAGTCTCCCAGAGGGATACGTCTATCTCCAAGGGGGGGCACCACCCCCCCCAAAAAAAAAAGATTTCGTGCGAAAAAAAATCTCGGGAAATGAAGTAAAAGCACAGGGTCATCGAGTGGTGAAGAAGGGAAGCCAAGTCATTGGGAATGACTTCCGGAGGGACGGGATCTTGATATTGCATTTATATATCCGACGAAAATTGCCAGGGTAGGTCGTTTCTCGGGTAGACTTTGGCGGGGGGAGGCCCCAGAGATACGTGCAGCAGCAGATGACTCAGTGAAGAGCTCCGCATGGGGCAACGTGTGGTCCGCAGTTGGTCGATAGAGGACCCAGTGAGGCCCCACCCAGAACCGGGAAAATAGAGTACTCAGTAAAGAGCTCCACCGAGAGGCTATACAGAGGAATATCGAGGTGGAGGTGAAGAGGGGAGGGCCCAGCGCCTCTCTGTGTATGTCCACATTATATGTTTGTGGAGACCATAGAGAGCAGGGTGGCTTTCCAAAAGTCTGGGGAGGAAGGGGGGTTTATATCCCCGCTCTGCTCAGCACCCATCACCGATCATCAATGGAGGATATCGCTACAAATAGAAATTCGGTGGTTGGTTCACTGCCCGTGGTTCTCATACAAGAAACGTAATGAGTTGTGATACATGGATAAGTAGAACGACTGTTATTCGCCAGATCACCTGCATCACGCATAGGAATCAATTTGTGCTTGAAAAACAAGGAAATATCCAATAATGGGGTGGTGGCGGCGGTGAGATATAACAACCAGACTATGGAGAAGAGGAGTCGAAACCAATAAGGGTACTCAAAAATAATTAGAATTTTACGCATGCATACTTGGAAATTCTAGCTACCTTCTAACTAGCGCCTACTAACGAACAGGGATGGGCTAACGAACACCCCAAGCGACTCCAGCTACAATTCATGATATAGCAGAAGGTGCCAACCAGACTATAGCAGGAGTTATGATGAGAAGCTTGTTCCGGCTTAATACATAACTATGGAAACAACAAGATGGTCGCCCTCACATCTCGGCAAAATTTACTCCATGCCAAATAACACACCTTCTAATATGACCTCCCCGATGACCCCCCCTTTCCCCCTCTACCCTACCCTTAGGCCAAGCAACCTGCTAACAAGTAAATAGATACTACGGAGAGCTCAACCAAGGGTCTATATCTATGTTAGAATAGCTCTTATAGCAAAAGCCTAAGATATAGTGCCAGTATATGGTCGAAATGAGAGGCAACTATCTCTAAAAAATAAGTTAATTCTGAGAATTCTTATTTAATTAACAAAATCCTCTCCACTTATGCCCCACTGCAACCACCTCCCTCCGACGCCCCTTCCTGGCCTCCTCAACCACCCATGGTGAGGTCTCCAATAGAACCAGGAGCACTGATACCTCTCCTCTTGGGCTTCAATAGTCCCTTCGGGGGGGGGGGGGGCTAAGAATAAATTAATTGTTTTAGGAGAGGTGAATACGGGGTGAGTTTGGTGGAGGAAGGTTTCGGTGGAAGGATCGTAGGAGTTGGTGGTACCATTCCAGAGGTTATCTTGATCTTCGTGACTATGGAGGGTAAAACCCGAAGTTATCAGGGAAGCCCCCCCCCACCATAGAGTCGGAGGAGTTCCCCGCAAAGTCGGGGAGTATCGTTGGTATACAAGTACCAATTAGGTCGCATATTGGGTCGACGTGAGCGGAGGTTGAGTCTTCGAGATGATCGAGGATTTAGTCAACGTTATACTGAAATCTTGGACCTTTTTCTGTGGGAGATTCTATACGTCCGAATCATATAAGTATCAAAATGAATAGTTGTTTTCTTTAGAAACTACACCGGTTTTGGATGGGTAAACTACTAATATCAGACCTCCCGGATCGGTAGCTAGGTTCGGAAGTACTCTATACCTTCTCTCGCCCCCGGAAAGCCCCTTCTTGAACCTTACGGTTTTTTCGTATCGTTCGTATATAACGTCCTTTCTATTCCTAAAGCCTCCGAAATGCTATACGATCTAATTCCAGGATACCATGAGCTCTTCTCGTAGCGGAAAGTTACTGTAATAAAAATCTCTAACCTTTTTCCACAGTATAAACGAGCGTTCATTAGCTACTACCTTCAACAACGTTAACTTATCTTCCCTTCTACTCATCCTACTTCAAGTTAACCATCTAGCCGTTATAAAGCTTGAAGATCGGAAAAAGGTTAGAGATTTTTATTACAGTAACTTTTCGCTACGAGAAGAGCTCATGGTATCCTGGAATTAGATCGTATAGCATTTCGGAGGCTTTAGGAATAGAAAGGACGTTATATGCGAACGATACGAAAAAACCGTAAGGTTCAAGAAGGGGCTATTGTTGGATCTTAACAGAGTCGTAGAATGGTTTGACGAAAAGGCCGAAGGTTGGATGATAGAATTCGCTTTAAAGGTTGGATTATAGCCTGGGGTCTCGAGAGGGTCGTCTACGGGCTTGCGGGTTGGTTCTTCGGGAGCATCACGGGTCAATCGGGAGCACATACCAATACTCCCCGACTTAGCGGGGAGCTCTTCCTCCGACCCTAATGGGGGG
>ML121548.1:210763-317617 GCA_003788615.2 Terfezia boudieri ATCC MYA-4762
GTAGTTGTTTCCATAGTTATGTATTAAGCTGGAACAAGCTTCTCATCATAACTCCTGCTCTATCATGAATTGTGGCTGGAGACGCTTGGTGTTCGTTAGCCCATCCCTGTTCATTAGTAGGCGCTAGAGGGTAGCCTGCTAAATCAGAGGCAGCGGATAAGACAACGGCATGCCGGCAAGAGCATCGTAGTCTGAGGGGAAAGGGTTGACATTCCGATCACCATATCTCATAATCCTTACGGATCAATTCTCAGAGATAACTTCTTCTAATCTGGGTTCCTTATGTCGTTGCTGATACCGTGCGATCCAATGCCTCTGCTAAGCGTGCTGCAGACTGAATAGATAGATACCTTTGGCCATTTCCAGGCACGACAAGATGCCTGCAATTACCTTATGGAGCCTAGCTCCCTATATAAAGATCGGCATCTATCCCCCAGTCGTGTCAAACCATGATCCTGGTCGTGCTAGACCATGACTCACGGTAGTCTGGTTGACTATATGCAGCGTGCCAACCAGACTAATATGCAGCGGCATCCCCCCATTGCATTCAGCATTCCTCCCATTGCATTCAGCATTCCTCCCAGTCCACTACGCTTCGCTCCTGGGCACGAGACTACTTCGCTCCGTTCCCTTCAGTCACCGGTATAGGTCTCTTCTGTGTTTTGGTTTATTGAGATAGTTTTTCTTTAGTGTTTATGTTAGTTAGGTTAGTTGTATTTAGATTTTATTTAGTTTCTACTTGAGGACCCCCGAGATTTATTTATGCTGTATTGGGCTCTGCCCCTGACGTATAGATGTACCCCCATGATTTATGGCATGAGACTACATGATTTATGCTACGAACGGAGTGAGTGGGATGCTTAATAAGAATTATGCTACACCTCATTACATTTCAAATGGGAATTATGAGATCGGCCGATCGATCGATCCGCACCGGTGTAGGTATACTCCAGGACGAAATTCTTCTTGATGACCTCATATAGGTTCTGGTTGCGTTATTTCAAGCGGGTACGTGCATATTGCATACGGCCTCCATCATTGAGCTAGGTAGAGCCCCAATACATACCCACCAGTCCTTGAAATGAAGTAATACCGGAATTTGATACCAGTATTGGGAGGGCGCTGCCGGAAGGGGAGAGGGGGGGGGGGGGGGGGGGGGGGCCGGGGGGATGGGGGTGGGGGTGGAATTGTCCTATCAGAGTTGGGGAGGGAGCCTCACCAATGATACAGTACAGTTGATAAAATTTAGGAACAGGCTCAAAATTGCTCAATATAAACAATGCTACAGAGGTATCTAAATAGATGTAAGGTACACAACACACATCTTATATTGTTTATATCGCAAGTAGTTGTATATTCGTTACGTCTAGAGTGTAAGATTACGATGTTATGAGCGGAGGAATCTTCAAATAGAATAGAGAACTATCGTATAACTAACTATCCCTTTGCCTAGCAAGATAGCCTATATGTTATTCGAGTTGGCCTGAACACAGAAAGAGACAACTCAGAGTGGCATATAGTCCATATAATAACGCTGTTCAAATACCAACCAGAGGATTATGTTTGTGCCTTAGTACAGATGACCAGAACAGTAACAATCAGTGGATTTTTCAATCATCTTGATTGCTAGGCACATGCCAGGCATCCTGTGTTATTTAAGGCCATGGGACATATCCACAAACCATCGCAACGTGCAGCAGCAGCAGAGACAAATGGAGGACCGATCTTTCAAAATTGTTTGATGAGGTTCAGATTCCAATTTTTTAAATGGATTATCTGCCTTGGGTCCAAGAGTCTGTGTTTATAAATTCACGAAGTCGATGAATGAAACTCGATCCAGCCTCAATATTCAAACCAACACTAGAAACAGTCTTGTTGATGTGGCGCCAGCAGACTAGTGGAATATCGACATAATGTCGACAGAGGGGAGCAGCAGCTTAGGGATATTGTTGGTCATGTTACAGCAATGTGCAGTGAAATTTGATGAGTGTAAAAAGTTTGTTAGAATAGAGGACAATTTAATATAAGGGACTGGACTAATTATTTGTATAAAATTTTGCATGAACATAAGGGTTTTCTAAAGTTGGTTCAGACATGATAGATTAGTTTTCTTTTGAATGATTTCATGGGTTGGAGTTGTTTTTGTGATGTCCTGCTAACCTGGTTCCTCGGTAGTGGGGAGTTATTGGGCAATTAGTCTGTACCAATAAATCACAATATATACAGAGAAAATAATGACGTAAAATGGGAACCCGTTGCTGTGTGAGTATGTACAGTACGTAGATGCATGAAAATGGTCGGCCTGTATGTGGAATATTTCGCTCTACCCACCCGCCGCCTCTCACCCGTTCTACTTCTTATGTTTCTCCTCCAGCTCCTTCCTATGCTTTTCCACCAACTCCTTCTGCACCTGCGGAGCCGCGGGACTATAATGGCTGAACTCCATCGTAAACTCCCCTTTCCCTTGGGTCGCCGCCCTCAGCTGTGTACTAAACCCGAACATCTGATTCAGGCTACAATTCGCATAAAGCGTGAAATCCTCGACCCCGATATCCGTTTCCTCGATAACCGCGTTTCGCTTGTTCATCAAGCCGACGATGTTTCCTTGGAACTCGTTGGGCGCGGTAATGACAACTTTCATGAGAGGTTCAAGAACGGTCGGGCGTGCGGCCATAAAGGCCTTTCGGAAGGCTTGGGAAGTGGCGATTTTGAAGGACATTTCGGAAGAGTCGGTCATGTGCGTGGCTCCGTCGTTGATCACCATATGCGTACCGAGGACGCGGTGCCCGAGGAGAGGGCCTTTTTCGCAGGAGCTCATGAAACCCTATTGGGGGCGGGGGGGTTAGTGGGTTCCATTTGAGCGAGTTTTTGGCTTTCATGTGGGGGGGAAGGTAACCTTTTCACATGCGTATAAGAACTTCTCAGAGATAGATCCACCAAAGACTTGATGCTCGAATTTATTCTCGAGAAGACTCCCAGTAGGTTCCATATACCCGACAACCCTAGCATAATCACCGGCACCTCCAGTCTGCTTTTTGAGTGTATGGTCGAAGTTAGTTTTCTCCATAATTGTCTCTCTATACGCCACCTGCGGTTGTCCAGTAATACAGTCCACGCGATACTCCCTCCTCATGCGCTCAACATAAATATCTAGATGTAGCTCTCCCATTCCAGAAATAATCGTCTCCTGACTTTCCTGGTCAACATGGACTCTAAACGTCGGATCCTCCCTCTGAAACCTTGAGATAGCCTTTGAAAAGTTGGGTGTATCCTTTGTGTTCTTTGGTTTGATGGAGAGGGAGATGACTGGTTCCGGGACGAACATAGAAGTCATTGTGTATGCTACACTCCCATCGGTGAATGTATCTCCTGATGCACAGTCCACGCCAAACACGGCGCAAATCTCCCCAGCAGAGATTTGGTCCACGTCTTCCATTTCGTTGGAATGCATGCGGACAATGCGGGGGACTTTAATTTTCTTGTTGTTTCGTGCGTTGAATACATTCATGCCCTTTTTGAGTGAGCCTTGGTAGACTCGGATATACGTCAACTGGCCATAATTCCCTTCTTCGAGTTTAAACGCCAGCCCCACGAACGGCTGTGCGTCGTAAGGGAGGAGGGTAAATGGAGCTTCCTCCCGTCGGCGATCGAGTGCAAGGTTCTTGACCTCAGATGGGTTGGGGAGGTAATCGCATACAGCATCTAGCATAGGTTGGATAGAAGTATCTCCCAGTGCAGTACCCATCAATACAGGGGTGAATTTCAAAGAGATGGTAGCTCTCCTGATGGCGGCCTTAATCTGTGCTTGGGTGGGTGTTTCTTCCATTAAAAAGATCTCGGCAATCTCATCATCCACATCTGCTAACGTCTCAATCAATACTTTCCGTTTCTTCTCCGCAAGCTCTCTAACGTCTGCTGGGATTTCGTCGGACTCAACGATATTAATCCCCCGGGGTCCTTCGTTGTATATAGCCTTCATCCTGATGAGGTCAACCACACCCTTGAATCCATCCTCTTGCCCAATAGGGACTTGGATCGCCGCAGCCGCAATCCTAAGTTTCTGATTAATCTGATCGACCGCCTTCCACGGATTCGCACCCATCCGGTCCATCTTATTAATAAAACTCAACCTCGGCACATTATACCTCTTCATCTGCCTATCCACAGTCGTAGTCTGACTCTGCACTCCCGACACCGCACAGAGAATCATCACGGCCCCATCCAACACCCTCAATGCGCGTTCAACTTCAATCGTGAAATCAATATGTCCAGGAGTATCGATCAAATTGATATGGTACTTCTTATCACCCCCCCCCTCAAGGTCCTTCCGCGTCCAGTCGCAGAATGTGGCCGCGGATTGGATGGTGATTCCTTTCTCGCGTTCAAGTTCCATAGAGTCCATTTTTGCGCCGACGGCGTCTTTGCCACGGACTTCGTGGATGGCGTGGATTCGACCGGTGTAGAAGAGGACTCGTTCTGTGCATGTAGTTTTTCCGGAGTCGATGTGTGCCTGTGATAGGATGATCACTACAGTCAGTCAATTGATTTCGACGGGCGCGGGAGGGGACGAACAGCAATCCCGATATTTCTGACTCGATCTAACCGAAGCCTATCCTGCTCTGGCATCTTCTCCAACACGTCGGCAACATCTACCACCTCCACCTCCGGCCCTGTATCAGCTTCGGCTCTGTAAGAGCCAAGGTCAGTTAATTCTAACTCTCCAAAGAAGATATAGGTTAGTTATCTAGGTGCACACCTACGCCACGGCGGCTGCCCCACTCTGATACCTCATCCCCAGGACCCTCCTCAATCCGGCAAAGGGCACACTTCTCAATGTAACCCCTACACCAGGAAACTGTGTCTGCGCACCCACAGCCTTCCCAACAACACTTGTGAGCTGCGTTATTCTCGCAGTCCGTGTGTGAAGGGACCTGGAGCTGGTACGCAGCACTGGCAAGGAGGCGGATCGGACCGCCTGAAGACCTCTCAGACCTCTCATCGTGAGTAAACTCAAATTCCTGAAAACAAATCCCCCAAAAAGCAGCGGTATCTAAAGGTTATAATCCGTGGCCAAAAAACTTTGGCCGAAAAAATTACGGACGGCGCCAAGAACAAGCAATACAAATTTTAGAGTGATGCAGCTAGCCTGCGCTTACCGTCACATCTTGCGAGGGGATAGGTAAGAATCGGACAATAATCAGAGACTTTTCGCACATTTTTTGTAGAGGTAGGTGGCAAGTGAAGGTGAGGTATAATCCAGATGGTAAGCGTAAGGGGTTGCGGTTGATGGATTTTCTGTCGTGCGAAATCAAGTCCAACAACATCGAGACCAGTTGTTGAGACTTCAGCACTGGATACTAAAGGCACAATCCAGTGGAAGGGCCAACCACGAGAAGAAGGACACCTCAACTTGGATGAACTGTCTATCTGATGAGGAATGGGGAAACTACTGTACTCCACACAGCAGGATGTTCAGCGGCCAGTGGTAGTGTTGCAAATACCAGTTACTCTATATAAAGGGACGAGATAGTTATATCCTTAAAATAATAGGTTACAAGTGGGTAATAAATAACATTGATATTATGACCAAGTAGGCACATCGTATTGTATTCACAAAAATGTCTTTTTGAATATTTGAGTTTGCTGGGCCCAATTCGAAGAAACACGGGAAGGTGAACAACTAGTCTGGTTAGTGAACAACCAGGCATTACCGTCTCAATAAAGTATAGTCTCGAACCCGACCGCTCCTAGGTAGGCACTCTTTTTAGTCTGGTGATATCGTTGAAAAAAAAAAAAGTAGGATAAGCATTGTATGACGTGAGATATCAGATCAAGCAACGTTATGACATATATCGGAAGAGAAAATCATAGTCCATTGCACTTGCTTTTATATTTAATCTCCATGCTCGTAGTCCCATCGATGGTACCATCCTGACAACAGTCATCCTTTGAGAGAAGAAGGATCTCACAATTCCTCAGGCTCTCAATGTGGCGGACCGCTTAATAGAGTTCTTTCCATCTATTAGTAGCTGACTCTGACCTAAAGTCCGGGATCCTTCAAGTGCAATTTTAAGGCTTAACTCCCAGTCGCAGCCCTTGATCAATATATCGAAACTTCCAGCGCTGTACTGATATAACTCCATGATATATTATCCCCCTGTTAGATTCTCTATAAAGCCAGTTCTACAACTTCGCCTTAACACCTTCAACGAACCTCGTAACATTAGTCTCATAAGATGGAGTCTTCAATAGCACTAGTATTGACCTTCAGGTAACTCTTGTTAGATTAAATCTGCAGAGAAGTGGTTTCATTGAGGAACTTACCTGTTTCAAGCCTAAATCTTTCACAGAATTAACCCCTAACAAACGCATACATGTCTCCTCAATCTCTTCTCTTAGAATCTGAATGACCCTGCCAACCCCTTCCTCCCCATACCCTGCTAACCCAAACAGCGCCGCCCTGCCAATTCCCAGCCTTCGCCCCAAGGCATAACGCCTTGAAAATGGTAGTGCCTCGCTTGACTCCTCCATCAATGTATATCTCAATCTTGTCAAATACCTCCGGGCAATATTTCCTGATTTCCATAAGGGTATAATAGGGGGGGACGCGGTATCCATTACCCTGCCACCATGATTGCTAAGCAAGATCCCGGAGCAAGAGGATTATTTGCAGCAAGGAGTGCGTCTTCATGGGTTTGAATTCCCTTCAATATAAATAATTGGCAATGAAGTCTGACTCCTCAGCCACTCTAAATCCGCCCAAGTCAGGTTCGGTGATGTTCCAGCAAACAACGCCCGACCTAGACCTTCCCCCGTATTTACGGAAGGATTAGCCACGCCTTCTCCGGAGATGGCGGAAGTTTTGTTTCCAAAATTCTTTACCCGTTCATCTGCCTCTCTTTTCCCTGGGGTGGGTGCATCGAGAGTGAGTACAATGGCAGTGTAACCTGCCTCGGTTACCCGTTGAAGGATTTTATTGGATTTTTCCCATACGGTCTGCACGTATAACTGGAACCACTGGTTTTGGGATGGAGAGGCTCGAGCAGAGGCGATTTGCTCGAGGGACATGGATGCATTATTGGAGACCATTTGGAGGATACCGTTTTTCCCGCACGCGCGGGCAATCCCAGCCTCCCCATCTAGATGCGCGAGTCTTGCCATCGCAGCTGGAGCGACAAATAAAGGTAAGGACGAAGGCTGGGTACCGAGCAGCTTGATGAAGGTGTCAACATACTCTGCATCTTTAAAAATCCGGGGACGGAGGAGGATGGAGGCGATTGCAGAGGAGTTGTGTTCTTTGGTGATGAGGTCACCGGATGCGGAGAAGTAGTACGCCCAGGCATTGGGGGAGAGGGTCTTTTCAGCGGGTGAGGGCGAAGTCGGCAATGTTGAGCTGGTTTGAGAGGGGGGGCAGGGGGGTATGAGAGATTGGGTTCTCTGGTTCTGAGGTAGTGTTGGGGGATGTAGATGCCGGCCGTTGTGGTGGGGCTTTGAGTATGGTGGAGGAATCAACTGGACTAAGGATTTGAGACTTGGAGAGGGTTTCTTCTAGGAGACCTGGAGAGTGTATTGGGTCGTACTCTACTGTAGCATCTTTCCCTGCGAGTTGGAGGATCACATTAGCACCGCCGGGATGGGAGTCAATGAAGTCTGGAACACTATAATACACCATCATCCTCAGCCTCATACTTTTCACCATAAGGCCATACCTCCGCAACACTGCCTTCCAAGGCCTTGACCCTTTTCCCTGGGCAGCCTCCTACCTCTTCTGCGGACTCTCAGGGTATGGCAACCTCACCTCTCTTATCTCCAATTGGCTGGAATATCCTACCACCCCGGGGAGGGCTGGACAGGCTGTACCCCATGGTACAACTCCGAATGGACTGACCCTTCCTACCTATCGCCAACCCCCACCCCGATTTTCATCATACCAATCCCCGGAAGATATCGCAAACCGCCGGCTCTACATCTTTTCCTACTGGGGGATCATCCTCTTCCTGGGCATAGCCCTTTTTTCACCCATCTCCTCCTCTTTTGAAGTCGATACTCGGAGAAAGATTTTCCATGGGATGGTAGTGGGTATGTTTTTGTTGGTTGGGGTTGTAGATCCTCCTTTAACGCATCTAGCCTTGTCTCTTGTCCTAGCGATATTTGGGCTCACGGATTTACTCAGAGCGGTTGCACTCCCGGCTATCTCTGTAAGCATCGTTTCTGCCTGGAACCTTCCGCGGGGTAATATATCCTTGCGCCTCCACTCCTTATTTGTGCTATAGCTGGATGTAATTTCCTATTACCCAGAGAACGCTGGAAAATGAAGTCTCGCTGTGGTGTTGCCCAAACCAGAGGTCCGAATCCGTCCAGTGTACTGCTCCTGCAATGTTTGCCTATGAATGTGCCCAATAAGATGCAATTGCGATGATGTTGCATCCTTCGGTCCCAGTAATGAAGCGGATATGGACCCTTCTCGAGAAATCAAAGCAAGATAAAGTTAGTTACTAGGTCCCTAAGCATAATGATAAAAAGAAAGAGGATATTTGAGAAAAATATAACGGTAATATTTTAATTTGCAAAAAAAAAAAAAAAATTTTTTTTCTGGTTGCTTTCTGATCAAAAACATAGCAATACATAAAGCGGCGCTATCATATCACAAGATCCTGTGACATGTGATTTGTTGTTACTCAAGGCACATTAGACTGCAAAGAAACTAAGCAACGTGATCATAACATAAGGTTTTATTTACCTAATTCATTGAGATATCACCTAACCTAGGTAGTCTGGTTGCACGACCCGCTGACAGTGAGGTTACAGGTGGCAAAAATAATCATACCCTGCATAAGATGCATGGAATATCATACTCCTGAACCCCGCATAAATTCTCCAATATGCAACGTTTGGGTCTCTGTATGCAGGGGCATGATTTATTTTGCCACCCTAAATCCATTTTATAGTAGGCCAATAAACCAAGGAATAAACTATTCCTACTATTCGACTACTCTTTGCATCTATACTGTGCATTATTAATATACATTATTCCCCGTCCGGCCAAAAGTGGCCATCGTATAAAATATGTAAAAAATTGAGTTTGCAGGAGAATAACACGAAATTTTTGTTGAAGAAGTTCAGAGTCTCTATTCTGAATTTTTGAGGTAGGCACTGGGCAGGCACAGTGGCCCACAGAGTTGAAGCCCTTTCAAAAAAAAAAAAAAAGCAAAAATAGCACTAATTTGTATGGAGAATAACGTATTTTGGCAACTTTTCACTTTTCATTGAACCGCTGGCACAGCTGATGGAATTAGGGACTTAATAATCAAGCTTAAGCTCTATCCCAAAAAAAATCGTCACAGAATTCAGAGGATAAGTACAATTATGCAGGTATCTACGATAGGCATTTCTGGCTATATTGGCTGTGTTTTCGATGTTCTCACTAAGAGGATTGTACATTTTATGATCCTCCCACGCTCCCGCTCAACAAGCCATTTCATCATTTACCTCCCCCTCATATTGCTATGTTTTTTTTTTTCCCAAATGCCCTTTCCCAGAGTGCTTCTTCTCGTTTACTTTTTGCAACTGCGCAACGATATCGTTTTATTTTATTTCAAGAGGTGCCGGGAGGGGCCGGGGGAGTGGCCGGGGGAGTAGAATGAGATATAATTTCTTCCATCTTGCATTGCAACACAGCCATTGTCAGTGGGAGGAATTTCTTGGTCAAGTTGCAAAGTCGGGGAATAAGTAGCTCTTTTTCGATTGTGAGGCTGTAGAATGAGATTTAACCTAGACATAGTTTGAGCCTCATTTAGTAGGGGAAGACGGGAGGGTGTTGTGCCAACCAGACTAGGAAGACGGGTTGACGCCCGCAGAAGAGGACCGTATAAGGTGATTTTTCTACATTTTCTAGAGCTACAGAGGAAAAAGACAGGACTGTGAAGGGCGGTCATATCAAAGATAAATGCAGAACTACTGTGGAAATGAAAAGTCCAAAACCAGCAATGCATTTTTTAGGTAATCGTTCATTGAAAAAAGAAAGGAAAGCGGGGTGTGTGCGATGCATGGTATCACATAACATCATGTCAATTCATCCGCTCAATAAAATAAAGAGTCTTTCATTCTCACATTCTCACTCCCTCTAAATTACCACCAACTCCCTCGCCAATAATAACGTTACAAAAAACAACCACCCATAAAATCAAAACAAAAAAACATCTAACCTAGCCGAAACAAATAGAACTCCATGACCCAAGGATGAAGGAACCCGAATAATACAGAACAAATACATACACTTCAATATAAGGAAATAATAGAATTCGTTGTGCCCCTTCGTACTTCAATTGGGACGGCAGCCTTGGGCCGTCACCACCTCTTCTCTCTCCTCGCTCGTTGCTTATTGTCCCATAGCTCATTGCTCATTGCTCATTGCTCATTTGCTTGCATAGCTCGCGCTTACAAGAGAGACTCACCAAGAGCACACCGGATCAAGGAGCATCCAGCCCTGATAGTAGCCTCCGCGCCTGGAGAATCCGCAGTGTATCCGGGAGCAATTGGGTTGACCTCCACCAAGTCCATTCCGACAAGGGCACCCGTGGCGTGAACACACTCGCAGATAAAGTCGCCCTCCCGCAGAGTCAACCCTCCTCGAACGGGAGTTCCTGTGCTGGGAGCCCACATAGGGTCTAAAGCATCGACATCAAAGCTGAGATATGTCGGGCCAAGACCCTCATAAATGTACCCTCCGCCGATTCTCTCCTCACCCTTGACACCCTTGATATCAGGCCTATCAAGACCAGCAAGGTGCTCCAGCGCGAGCTCGACACAGTGGCCAATTCCCCACCGGTCGATGTCGTGCATGGAGAATGCCTTGATGTTATTGTCCCTGAGGATCTTTTTCTCCGGGATATCGACATCACGGAGACCAATGTACACGAGACGCTTAGCTTCAATTGCGGATCCCTCATGCATGAGGTCTTTGAGCCAGGAGAAGATTGGGTCTGGGTTTGCGATGCCAGTGAGGAATGCGCAGGGCATGCCGTGGATGGAGCCGGAGGTGGAGGTTTCAGGGGTGTTGATGTCGGCGTGGGCGTCGACCCAGATGACATTCAAGCTACGGTTGAGACGCTCTCGGATGGCACGGGCAGCACCGGAGATGGATCCGATGGCGATGGAGTGGTCCCCGCCGAGGGTGAGTGTGAGACGGCCTTCTTTTGCGTGAGAGTAGACTTGGGAGGAAATTTTCTTGGTGGCGGCGGAGACGGAGAGGGGGTTTCTCATGTTTAGTTGGGGAGGGTCTTCCTTGGGGAGGTCCTCAGCGTAGGTGTGGATGGTGTTGTCATAGTGGAGGGTGTAGCCAAGGGCCTCTCTGAGGTCATCGAGGAGGCCGGCTTTGACGAGGAAGTCAGGGGCTACCTCGACACCGGGTTTACGCTGGGGAGGTGTTAGTAAGAGTGTGCGAGATTGTGGGGGGAGGAATTCGGCAATGGGGAGGACAAACCTGTCCTCCGGAGAAGCCGACAGAGACGAGACCGAGCTGGTTCCCTGAGGGGAGGTAGCTGGGGATGACTAGGGAAGGAGAGGTCATCGTGATTGGAGGTGGGGGTGGGCTGAATGGTCGGGGAAGGAACTTTCTCAGCGGAAAGCGTAGGGTATATAAGTAAATGTGAACCACCTGTTGCAGCTGAGCTGAGCGTCTGCACGATACGGAAACTATGTCAGCATGGACTTGAATATCTATCTGTGATTACAAAAGTCCTCGACGGGGTTCACTCGAGCAGAATGGAGACAGTGCTTACCGTAAGGTTTGACCTGATAAGAAGCCTGAGCCGGATGGAGCGAGATGTGGAGGAAGGTCCTGCCCGCTTATATACCCAACTGGCTGGTGTCATCCCTTCGGCACCCAACCGCCCACTCACAACCTCCTCACCCTCCCCACCACACAAAGGCCTGGTCGGCCCGTATGCTATCTGGCCGCTCCAGAGCCTGCCCCACGTCCCAAGTCCTGACTTCACAAAGGCCTGCGGCAATTGGCTTTGTTTCACGTACACAAAGCGCCAACCAGACTACGAGAGGCGTGTCTTGGCACGGCACATCTCATCGGACCGCAAAGGCTAAGGCCTCAACTTACCCTGGACCATCACCTAGGCCGGACCCAGTTTCCTCTAAGTGTTAGACCGGACCGAGTGACATCGCGGGCTCGTCTAAGCCTGCCGTTAAGTGACTAGGCTGCCGGCGTCGGAAGACATCATGTGCGTGTACGGTGAAGGCTTTCCCTGCAACTTTGTGGGAGTGGCGATAGCGCAGTTGGAAATTGATTGAGCAAAATACGTTTGCAAGGGCGAGTTGCCGACCGGGTATCATGCTCATGCTCATGCTCATGCTCATGCTCATGCTCATACTCTACTGTAATAATCTATGCTGCGCACTCATGATGCTTGTTTCTTCTGGAACATCCCCAGCCCTTGCAGGCACTTCCGTAAATACCCAGCACCCATGCATGCCAGTGGAACAGATGCGCTGCCCTACGCCATCAAGAAAAAAGCATTCCTTATGATACGGCAAAATCGACGCCAGGCACATGTCGTGCCAAGGCCGGGGTTAATGCAGCCCAGGTCAGCTGGCGAGACCCGAAAACATGCCAACGTTGGAGCCGAGGTTGGAGATGTCCTTGTGCTGTGGCTGGTACCTACTTGGTACTTTGTACGGCTATCTCCACAACTCCGTCCAAAACAGCTTCATCACCGCGGGGCTGGCAGCTTAGGAATACCCAACCAAGTCTTTCCGCACAGTGCCATCACTGAGCTTGTAGCTTGAGCCGTAACCTGGAGCTATATACACACACTTCAGCCATGTCCGGAGCTTCTCTCTGCCGCCCCAGCAGCGCCCTTTCGTCTCTCCAGAAACACGCAACTTCCGACCGCACTCTCCAACAAGATCGGATACATGCCCAGGCAGGCCCTTCGATACCACAGGCAAGAAACCTCGACATGCCTTCAGCCTTTGTTCAAAGCTAACATCTTTCGTCCAGGGTTTCCGCTCATCCCACGCCTCCAGCCTCAACGATGAATTCGACTCATTTTCCACCGGCCCCACAGACTTCCTCCACGCACCCTCCTGGGCTGCCGAATTTCAGCAACTAAGAATTGGCCAACCACCACTCCAACTCAACATTCCCCAGGGCACATGGGCTTCACCAGCACCGGCAGCAGCTTCCTCATGGCATACTGAGTTCCTATCAACCCTCTCCCAGCCGAAGACAGCATACACCCCTGCCCTTCAGCAACAGCTCCTACACTACCAACAGCAGCATCAACAACATCCGCACTTTCTGCAACAACATCGGAATTTTTCGCAACAATATCAACAGCAGCAACAACAACCCACCAATCTCCCCGGTCCCGTCCTCCGGACGCATTTCCCCTCCGCCTATGACTCTCCCAACTACCTCTACGACACCCAAGATACCTTCTATCCCTACCAGCACCATCGCGACTCCCTAATTGGTGAACATCTTCCCCCCCTCGAGTCCAAAGCCCAACAAGACTCCAATGCTGCCTTCGCCCTCGCATTCGATGAAGCCCAACGCTGGCAGCTCGAGTCCTCGCAACATGACGTCCTAGACTCCATATCCCCATCTGCTCCCGCCCCTACCACCGACAGTGCCTCTGAAGAAAAAGGGAAGGGAAAAGATCAAGTAGATTCCGATGAACTTAGTCGCACAGCGGGAGAATTGCTGGAATCGTTGGCCTCTGAACAGAGCCAGAAGTTCAAGGAGAGTAAATTCATGAAGCTGATGAGGCAGTTGAGGGATAAGGAGGTTAAGGTTGAGGGTGGGGAGATGGTGGAGATTGTGGGTGTGAATTGAGGTATGCGGGGGCGAGGAAGGGTTTGGGAGGGTCCTGAGGGAGGGTAGAGAGCTGCGGAATCGGGTTTTTTTTGTGTGATTGGATAGATGGGAAGATATGTAGTAGTGGTAGAAGGAAGTTTTGGTGGCGAGTGGGCGGAAGAAAGTGGATAGTTTTGGCAAGTGGATGGGCGTTATGGTTTAAGAAAACTGCTGTTTGGTGTTTGTACAATATGTATTGAGGCTTTGGAAATTTATATTTTGGATATTGTTGGACGGATTCCTTTATTATGTGTCTATTGGATTGACTCTATACATAATATTGAACTCGTAGTTTTTCAAACCAACTGCAACAGATTTGGTGTGTTACACTGAGTTATAGAAGTTGCATGCAAATACGTATATAGTCCACTGAGGCCATGATACATAGGAGCAGCGTCTCTATATCTAACCAAGTTAGCTGAGATATAAAATCATTTATCTAGTCTCGTGCCCAGACCCTCAGAGAGGCATTTACCCTGGCCGAGGACTGATGATTCGACTTCCATGAAAAAGCGGCTAGCAACTTATTCTTACGATTTTCAAGGCGAGTTTAGGCTTGAAATGGGCCTCTATCCAAAAGTTTTATAGACCTGAAAACCAACTGTGCCCGTCCAAGCACACCTAACCTTGCAAGAAAAAAAGGACCATTTGAAATCTCCAGTTATCCCCTGGGGCGAGAGAACTCTAGGAGAACTCCAAGATCTAAGCAGAGCTGTTTGGGACTTGCGGAATGGGTGGATTCAAACACTTGGGCGATATTGCCAGGTATGCGGAACAAGGACTTTTGTATGTTGCTCTACCAGCTACATATCTTGTTGCGTGTAAAGTTTGTGATGTGTAATGTTTTGTTGTTTCATAGAATTGAGGCTTACGTACATACGGTATGATTATTCAATTAATCTTACAGAATTGGGGATACGGAATCAGATAAGCCTTTTTTTTTTCTTTTTTTTTTCTTTTTTTTTTTTTATATGTATCTTTATCAGATTCTCGTGACAACCCAAGGATTGTTGGCCAACTTACTGAGAGGTTGCACTGGTAGTGCAATCAGACTAGGCATCCCGAGTGGTACCGCAATGAAAAGCTCTCATGATCCTGATGCTCGGCCAATCGTGATAGTTGGACTCATAAATAAGCAAAGTTTTTATATTTTTTTTTCGTCCCATTGCTCAATACCATTTGCGGTAAGTCATGATGTACAGGAAATAGTTGAATAAGTAGCTCTGATGCTCACCTTTTACCTCCCAAGATCTGGGTATCATGATAAGTTTTAAGCGGTGATTTCTATTGGGATGGAGGCTGCTCAGGAGATAGATGGAATTGGCGCTTTCGGAGCATAAGTTTTCGAGCTCGGACTTACATAGTATGACAGCAGCTCATTTGGAATGTCTGGTTAGTTTTTGTTAGCGGCTGCAACTTAGAAACCTTACAACTCTAGAATACCGTAGGCATATACATAAGTACTAAGTATGTAGGACATCTGGGTCCATTAGGGCATCCCATTCTTTTGTGGGGGGGATGGAAGTCTATCTCATACACTGCCCCTTCACTATAAAATTGCTCGATTCGAGCTCCAACCTTTATATGTCATAGAGGATTTTGTATAAGAACTGGGAGTGGGTGGAAAAGAAATAAAAATCGGATAAGTCTATAGCAGGATCGGTGCTGGAAGGCCCTAGGATCTATGTATATGTTCTGGTCCGTTACGGGATTAAATTGTTCAATGCCCACAACACCACAGCGGCCACAGCGATGTTATAATTACTAAATAGGGACATATCCGATATGAAGGTTTATTTTGTAGCAACATTTGGTCAAAGAACATCGGAGATAACATAGGCGACCTATCCAAAAAAAAATACTCAGTAGAGGTATACCCGAAATGAAATTTATTATGTAGAGAAATGTTCTGGTCCGTTACGGAATTGAAACCTTTAGTTCGTGAGAATTTTCTTCAACGCAACACACTTGTTCAACGTAACATATTGTGCATACTGACATTACCAGAGCACACTGCGGAATTACCAACATACCACGACATTCCGGCCCTTATCATAATGTCAGTTGGTCAGAAGATAATGGTGCTATTGATTTGGATCAGATTCACCCCCTAGGTTTCACTCGATCTCGAAGCGCAATTATTGAAGTAAATCCCAGGTGACCTTTGAGAAGTAATTCCTTAATATCCAATTCAAGTACATGGTAACTAACAAGAACTACCTAGGTATCGCAGAATTAAAGCATACCTGCGAGGCCCAAATAACTGCGATGGAAGGAAAGTAATGATGGGAAACAAGTGGCTTTGGAGCATGATGTAACATGTTCGTGATACTTTGCTGCATGCAGAAAAGAACAAGACCTATAGTACTATGAACGAGAGGTATCATGAAATTACTCGTAGTGAAGTTTGAGCTTTTGTTATGTATAAAATATAATAGACCCGGTTTCCACTCAATTTGCCTTCGTTCATCGCTCAGAGTGTAGATATATGCCATCCCGGAACGGCCCGGCAATCTCGCAACGGCCCAGTCCATACCGGTATGGAATGAATCCCGGAACGGACCAGAACATATATACTGGAGGTAAGAACCCCACTCTAGACCATACACAAATGCCAATGTGTAGTAGCCTCAGTAGCCTGCAGTTAGGAGTGGATATCTGTACCATAGACTTGAATAGGGTGAAGGTGAGAACGGTGAAGTTTTTTATGCGAACGAAGTACCAGAAAAGCCCGAACGAAACGTCGTGCTGTGCCAAAACTCTAGTATGATAACTACTCCTTACAAGTACCCCGAAGAGCCCTCGGGTAGATCTGGGAATTTGGGTCTCTTGCCCTTCCGTGGTAGCAAACTTGACCACTCACAGGTAGATAGATTAATAATGAAGTCTCAAAAATCGACAAGGGCACACCCCCTGTGGAGGCGGCTTGCCAGTTTATCGGTTTTTCCACGAACAGGGTTATTGAAGAATGGTACTCCCGGAACTGAAGAGGGGAAGAAGAGCTCGTGGTTATTTTTATGTGGAGAGATTAATATAAGTCTGAGTATATTTGGATGGGTATAGGAACGTATATGGAGAGCCGGAGGTGGACGTCGTGGCCGCGTAGATTTGATATCTGGAATAAGCACACTACAATGCTGAGAGTAATTAACGTACAACATCAGGATTTTAGGGTAACAATAGTTGATATGGAAGCTGTACACTAAAATTGCGGTGGATCAAAGTTGCACGCATAAGGACGTTTTAAATATAATCTGTCTCCTATAATCAATAATACGCTCGACCCTCTACACCGTAAATGCAACCTCTCTAGACCGTAAATGCGCTAACGAAGGGGAGAGAAAGTCGCCGGGCGCAACCCTTGCACCCAGACGCTATAAAACCGCATAACGCATAACGTGTAATCACAAAGCGCAAAAACAAACTCAAACGCCAATATTGAAACATTAAGCACCCCCCTTCCCCCCTCCTCCCCACCAGAAAATAAAAGAAAAGGAAAAAAAAGGAAAAAAAAGCACAAACCACCGCTGCCAAAAATGTAACAGAAACCAACAACTCCCTATAACTTTGCCTCCTTCTCCTTCTCCTTCTTCTCCTCTTCCGTCCTTACCCGGGTCAATAACGCCGGACCAACTTTACTCCCGTTTGATCTTCCTAGCTCCTTGCTAATCCACTCCCCGATTCTGCTTACTCCCTCTAGATCCACGCCCGTCTCCATACCCATCCCATGCAGGAAATATATCAAGTCCTCGGTACTCACATTCCCCGTTGCGCCCTTGGAGTAGGGACACCCACCCAGCCCGGCCACACTCGAGTCAAACGTCCTCACGCCTAGATAAAGCGCTGTCATAGCATTAACCAGAGCTGAGTTATAGGTATCATGGAAGTGGCAGGCGAGCTTAGAAACCGGGATTGCGTATGGCTTGCTGAGGAGGGTAGTGAGGAGTATCGAAGTCAATGGCGGTGTACCCATGCCATTAGTATCCCCCAGAGAGACCTCATAGCATCCCATATCAAGAAGCTTCTTTGTGACTTCCGCGACTCTAGTCGGTGGCGTAGGACCATCATATGGGCAGGAGAAAATCATAGATATATACCCCCGAACCCTAATGCCTCTATCATGACAAAGTTCTAGGACAGGACGAAACCGCTCCAAAGACTTATCAATACTGCAGTTTATATTCTTCTGGCTGAAACCTTCACTCGCACTTGCAAAAATGGCAACCTCTTTGAGATTTGTAGTTCCCAATCCCAACGCACGTTCTAGACCCTGCAGGTTCGGCACGAGGTAGGGGTACGTGATACCCTCTGATTGAGCTCCACCTGCGGGATGTTTATCAAGGTATTGCAAGATCTGTGGGGTATCCGCCATGTGGGGTACCCATTTGGGGCTCACAAACGCACCGGCTTCGATTACTAAGAGCCCGGTCTGAGAGAGCTTTTCTATTAATGCGAGTTTTGTTTTGGTGGGTACAATGGTTTTCTCATTTTGGAGACCGTCGCGCGCGCCGACTTCAACGATTTTGACGAAATTGGAATGCAGAGCCGGGTTTTGCGAGTATTTAGTTGTATGGAATTTGGGCGTATCGACGGTCATTGCGGAATAGGATCTGAGGAGGGAAGGACGTGGTGCGCCTTCTGGTGGCAGTTTGAAGCTCCTGTTGGAAGAAACAGCGCCTGCGGCAGAGGTGGTAGTTATGTATGTTTGGCTGCCTTGCTTGAGCGAAGAGCGAAGTGTACGTAGAGAAGGTAATCTAAAGAGCATCATCCGCAAAAAAATCTTTAGGATATTTTTTTCCTTTTTTTTTGTCTAATTCCCCTTGCGGCCGCAGGGGGGCGCAAGGCGCAAGGCGCCAGACAACAGAGAGACAGACACGGGCAGTTGGTTTAAACCAGCTCGGCAGGACGCAAAGTTGAAGCGCAAATAAGAAAGCAAGTAAATTAGCAGGCTCGTACATAGGCTTGTGGTGTGTTCTATGGAAAAACCTATGTAGGTGCGCTTATATGACTAATCCTGGCTGTCATTTTTTCTTTGTTTTTTTTTTGAAGTCTAGGTATTCGTCTGTGGAGCCTAAGGCTATGACGGTCTCTACCCACGGCTACGTAAACGTCCGCGTCTCCCGAGCCAAGAAACCTATACAAGAAATAACCCCTGCCTCCTCCCCCACGCCCAATATCTGGGCCTCCCTCCCCTACATGAGTACTGGCTATCAGCTATTTTGCTTGCAAAAAAATATGATACCTGATCTTTATTCCACTGGGTATGCAAAGGTTGATCAGAGGAAGTATCTCCAGAAGAATCTATGGAAGAATGAAACAAACAATAAAAGGAGCTTGATAACAACACCCCTCAACCTCACCTCCACAAATCAAGATCCACCTCCTTGTTTAATATTTCCCAACTCTGATGAGAAATCTATTAGTATATCCATCACTTATACTATCAAATCAGTTATAAGGCCTATAGACACTAGGAGTAATACGAGCCTAGGTCCTGACATACTTCTTTTTAATATCCACCTTAATGAAACTGGATATCATACTTAAGTGAACATCACTATCAAATCATTTGATTACCTTTCTCATGAACTGAGGTGGTGTACAGTTGTTGTTGGTAGCAAATAGCAAACGATAGGTATGTTTGCAAGTTCAGGGTAGCGAGGTAGAAAGCGGGGCGCAGAGATGAGGAGAATAAAGCAGAAGTTTGTCTATTATTTCGCAGCAGCTAACGTAATGGATGGGGTTGCGAGGCGGATGGGGTTGCGAGGCGCTTACCAAATAACCTAACATTCAGATGAGTTGCGAACAGCAGAGATGGTGGAAATGGAAGGTGACTATAGTAAGGGTATTCAAACTTGATTTTTTAATTCAATAACCTAAACGACTTTCTGATCGGTCAGAATAATTTCAGGTTTGAATACCCCCATTTGCGACCGTTTAAACTGGGGCGTTTTAGCGTCGTTTAAACGGGCGTTTTACGGCAATTTTAAATGCCGTCTCGCGTCATTTTAGATGCTGTCGTACGTCATCTTGGCGGTCAGCTGACGCGCACGTGGTTATATCAGCTGACTCACACGTGAGTTGATGTCATGAGGGTGAGGTAAGCAGAGCCGCACCCGCACCCAAGAAATGTGGGAAGCGCTTCAAGCCCGCCGACAGGGGTCGGAGCAAGGGTAATAATATGCTACACTCAATTTAAGCAAGCGGATTTCAACATCGCTATACCGAATACAAATATAGAGAGTGAACATAGAGTTCACTAATGACTATCACCCTACTACCACCACAGCACGCAAGATGTCGGAAGCTATGATACCAATCTCTACAGATGCTTTGCACTACTGTACTCTGTAGTTTGAGCTCAGTAAACCAGTTACTATGGAAACTATTCCTGCTGAAAAGTTTGGTGAGATATGGCTGTATGTAGACTCAGTTTACGCATCGCTTTCAGGGGAAGTGCTTCAATGCAAGTCCGGAAATGCCACTGGTGGCTTTGAAAATCAACAAAATAAAGTCAGGGAAGGCAAGATCATCAAAAGACGGAACAGCAGTATTCGGGATCATAAGCATCTATGTCATGTTCGGATCAAAGTCTCATGACCTATTGTCTATTGATGGTATAGCAGTTACAATTCAGCGGCTTGATGAGCATACCCATACTCATGATATTGAGGAGAGTTTTTAAAGTTCCATAGGCAATACTTCTGTGTCGTCATATCTTCCATCTTAATACTGAAGTCAAAGTACTGACTACGGCACTGTGAGATACATATTTAATGAAGTATGTGAGGCTATAGGTACTGTTCAAGTTGAAGAAGAGAGTAGCAAGCAGAATACTAGAAGAATGAATAGTGTTATTCAAGTACGAGCATATGTTGAGCAGCTGCAACAGCAGCTCTATACAATACCTGAGTCAATGGATCATCTTCAACTGGAAGATACAGTACAAGAGTAAAAAGTGGAGGAATGGGTGAATCATGTACAGGCAACATTAGGTAGTCTGACCAGTTTGCGTGCTGAGGATATTGCTAGTAAAAAAGTTGTTGATAAAATTGATTGTGTTTGCATACTTGCGTATGCATTCTCCTATTCTCTATATTTGTATTCGGTATGGCGGTGTTGAAATCCGCTTACTTATATTGAGTGTAGCATATTGTTACCCTTGCTCCAGCGAGACTATAATAGGGACCCCTGTCGGCGGGCTTGAAGCTTCCGAAATGTGCAAACCTCCGAACCCTGTGCTTTACCCGCTTATGCACCCCCGTTTCACACCCTTCACCCTAGTCTTTGGAGAGGCTAGTGCTAGCCAGACTACCTTCACCCCCATTCTTGTAAAACTCTGCCTGTAGGTGGTACTTGTCTTTCTCGATACCTTCCAGGAACCACTCTATCAGGAACTTACGTTGGCTTTTGCGAGGCATGCTGTTGCTGTTGCTTGTTGAGATTTTATTGTATCAACGACTTAGCCGAAACAACTCTGTCGGGATCATATCATACTCGACATCACATGACAGCATATAATCGTCACATCACCTGAGCGTCACCCACCCCCACTTAACGAGATCGTTTAAAAGCACCCCTGAACGGTCGTTATAAACCCGATCTGAACGGGTTTTAAATAAACGACATTCTGACCGATTTTTTTGAATTAAAAAATCATGTTTGAATACCCTTATTATAGAACGCCATGCCTCCGCCCATTAATGGCAGGAATGCAGGAAGCTGAAGTGCGCACAGCCAAATCACACAGCCAAAGGCTACCCCACAAATCAACATTGCGCAGGGCCTACGCTACCATTACACCATCATAACCCTTTCTGTTCAACAGGTTTCAGTGCTTTATAGGTCCTTTGATATTGGGCGAGCAAGGATATACTAGGTATATTCCACAGGAATACTTGCTTAAATGCTTCTAACAATATTAATCATCCTCTCTTAAAGGAGATCGATTATGTTAGACATCCCTCCAGGCGTAATAGACAAGATGTATGAAGTCACTTCATCTAACGGACAAGGAGAATATGTGCGGACGTGCAAGAGTATGTGTATCTGTATATCTCTATCTCCACTATATGTACTGGAAGCTCCATCCTATATATATATAAGAAGCATACTGGTATCAAGAGGTACTGTACCTAGATGAGTGTGTGACATCGCTCATTTCAATAGTCTGGACCCAAGAATCAGTTACTGAATATCCTCAGCATATTCCCCAAAATATCAGTATCCACCCGGCAGCAGTTAAGCATTACCTACAACTGCCAAAGACCTGACCTCTTCGCCTAGTTGGATCCTAGAACGAGGCAATGCCTCCTTCCTCAGCATCAGCAATTGACTACAAACCGGATAGGTTTTAATTTCCAATTTGCTTCTAGATTCTTCCATCACTTATCAACATTCGCTAATATTTTCTCAAACTCAACAATCAGGCAACCATCTCCGTTCGTAATCCTGATCATTACTCCGAACATACAATGATATCCAAAACTATAACTCCAAACTACTTCTCATCCTAAACCTAGGCTGAGCCATTCAAAGACATGTTTCCTGCCTTATCAGTCAACTCATTGATATTGATCTGTATCTGGCTGGCATTAGTCCCTAGGGCAACTGCCACCGACGGCATTGGCGCTACGTTGCCCGACGAAACTAGCTATTTCGAGGCGAGCGATACTGTATAAGCAGAAAAGGTCGCATCAAATACTTTAGGCTGAGATACTTACCGACGATGCTGCTGACAGCATGGCAATCAAACTCGCCTGTGCTGCATCCTCGTGGATACCCACTCCCCACACTGTCTGACCACCAGCTAAACACTCGATGAAGGTAGCAGCCTTTGTTTCTGTCCCAGAACCGATGGCATGCTCCTTGTAGTCCTTGACATCAAGATCCATGCCAATTGTCTTGAGAGCGTTAGCAAGGGAGGAGATTGGACCGTTTCCAGTACCCTTGATACTGCGTTCCCGACCATCTATCTCAATAATACCCACAAATGTTTTTCGGGAATTAGCACTTTGCTTTCCAAGACCGACTGGGGACATAGATCTGTCGGTAGAGACTTCGTAATCGACAAGGGTGATACGCGGCTTGCAGTCTCCAGTAAGGAAGTACTCCTTCTCGAAAAGATATTTTATTTCACTTGGCTTGAGCTCCCTGTTAAGTGCCTCCGTCTCGGCTTGGACCACTTTACTAAATGCGATCTGAAGCCCACGGGGCAAGTCAAGGTCCAAAGTACGCTGAATGACCCACGCAACACCACCCTTTCCACTCTGGCTGTTGACTCGGATGACAGCTTCGTACGTTCGTCCAATATCGGCAGGGTCAAGAGGAAGGTAGGGTATAATCCATCTGTCATCATACGCACAACCTTGATCCTTGCGGATTTGGAAGCCCTTCTTGATAGCATCTTGGTGAGAGCCAGAGAAAGCACACACAACCAGTTGTCCTCCATATGGTACTCTTTGATTGACTGGAATCTTGGTAGACACCTCCACGAGGTCAATGACCAAGTTAAGGTCAGAGAAATCAATGTTAGGTGAAACACCTTGTGTATAAAGGTTGAGTGCTAGAGTGACTAAATCGACATTCCCGGTTCGCTCCCCATTTCCGAATAAGCATCCCTCCACTCGGTCTGCACCAGCCATCTGGGCAAGTTCTGCCGCTGCAACAGCGCAGCCTCGGTCATTGTGAGGGTGCAAAGACACACAAATCTTTTCTCTTTCTGAAATGTTGGTGCAGAAGTACTCAACCTGGTCCGCATAGATATTTGGAGTTGACATCTCGACAGTGGCGGGAAGATTGAAGATGATTGGGTTCTCGACAGATGGTTCCCACGCCTGCTTGACGGCTTCGCAAATCCTGATGACAAAATCCGGGGAACTGTCGGAGAATGTTTCGGGGGAAAATTCGTATGCCCATTCTGTATTCTGAGCATCTGGACTGTCCTTTGTGAGAGATCGGGCTAATTTCGTGGACTTGACTGCCAATTCGAGGGACTGTTCCTCAGTCATGCCAAATACTATCTTCCTGAAGCATTCGCTTGTGGCAAGGTACAAGTGAAGAATAGCCTTCTTCGCACCCTTGACAGAATCGACCGTCCGTTTAATGAAGTCCTCTCGGCAAGGGGAGAGAACTTGGAGCCATACGTCGTCCGGCACCGCACCAGGTGTCTTGATTAAACGCCGAGTGAAGTCAAAATCTGTAAGCGATGCGGAGGGGAATGAAACTTCAATTTCCTTATAGCCAAGCTCGACCAGTTTCTTGAAGTATGCCCATTTTTGGTCACCATCCTGCAAACCTGATCGTTAGCAATTGGTCCGCTCAAATGCAGGCCAATTCAAATTACCGGGAATACCAACCATAGGATCGACTAAGCTCTGGTTTCCATCTCGCAAATCTGTAGAGAGCCATCGTGGAGCTTTGGTAATAGTTCGATTTGGCCATTGCCTGTTTGGCAGGTGCATAGGCGGAAATGCCTTGTACTTTCTCGACGGATCCTTGAGCCTGTTGATTGCCCTCTCATCAGTATAGTCCATTCTTATGAACGGGAGATGGGAAGATCATGAGCCAATGTGCATATAGACTGTAAATTAAGCTTACATAGGCATTTTGAATATAGATGAATGAATAGTCTGATATGGGTACTCTCTTGCGGATTTGCTCTGTTTAATTGGAATATTGTGATGAGCAGCCTTTATTGTAGCTCGTTTCCAGTCTCTGAACGTTAGTTTTGTGCCACTAGTCTCATGCCAAGTGGTGCCACGACATATGATTTGTAGAAGTTCTTTTCCTCCTTCCGGTTTGGGAACCTTGCATATGCAATGCTCATGCGCCTCATGCAGCTTGGCATTATTCAGCTCCAGACGAGTTCTAAACGGGTTCTAATGACAATGCATTTTATACTAGCCATGTAGTGATTTGTTTTACCTTTACCGCTCGCCTCCTACCTGAGTAACTTCTTTGGGTGCAGAACGTCTTCATTGTCCCTATGTTGCCTTATGCAGTGTCTGCTAAAGTATGCCAAGGCTACTTCGCCTATGCGGAGAAACTTGGCGTATGCATCACTAATGCAGCAGGCTTAGCATACTCCACAAGACATATTATGGACGTAATAAGCCATTTAGGTATATTCAAGGTATGGCTATTTTCAGGGTAGTCTCGATCTTTTCAGGGCAAAGTACAGGCAACAGTAAGGGTAAAACTCATCATTACATGGCGGCATTGCCATTGCAACCCGTTTTGGAGCTGAATAATGCCAAGATGCATACGGTGCATATGCATTGCATATGCAAGATTACCAAACCGGAAGGAGGAAAAGACATTTGGTGTCCCGTTCCGGGGGGGTTGTGCCAACCAGACTAATTTGGTGTGAGCCTTAGCCTCTCCACGTTTAGGTTCTAGTCTCATGCCAAGGTTACCTGTAACTGACCTACCGTATGACTAACATGCCAACGGAAGGGAAACTTTCGACTGCCAAGATTAGTCTCATGCCAAGCCTCTACGAGCAAAGTTAGCTTCGCATTTGCTGAGAAAGATGTTGCCAGACGGGCTGCAAAACTTCAAAATTTGATTGAACTGTTCAAGACTTCATGGATAGCCACAAAGCGTATTAGCCACACCAGGCAGGTATGTCGTTCAAATATGTATATGTATGTCTCTTTGAAAGGCATAGAAGCCAGAGAACCATACCAGACCTGATCATGAAACAAAGTTCTGAAGATATTTTCATGATTTTGCCGCGCCTACTGATCTCCTGAGTAAATAGCAAAGTGGCTGTGGTCGTTGCATTTGTATCGTTGTGATCTGTACTGTACTGTACTGTCTACAGTATCTACAGTACATACAGAGGGCTGTAGTTACTTAGGGTTGCTACTTATATGGTTTCGGTATCACTCGGCCACGTCCGGTGAATATTGGTCAGTCTCGCGGAACTTGCAACGTATCAACTTCTAGAATTCATAATGACGATGAGTCGTATAACAACCCTGAAGCTCATTGCCATTGCTGAGACGTTGACCCCGAGTTCTCTTATTACTCACAACATACTTCATTATCGTAAAATTTCCACAAAATGAGGCAAAGAGCGACCTTCATAGTCAAGCCGAACACCCCACCAACGAATCCTGAGCAATTTGTGCTCTCCCCCGGCTCCAATGCATATTCCACCAACAATTTAGAAGTCAAGGACCTACATGCGGCGCATCAGGAGAAATGGACTATCGCTCGCCCTGATATACCTCCGAAGGTGGTGCAACCAGACTCTTCCTAGGCCAGTATTGTGAGCTTACCCTACGAGTGACGCAGGTCTGGGATGTCCTAAAGTCTCTGTCTGAGCTTCATATCCGATGGAGCACCCCAAAGACGTACGATACGATCAACCCCTTCTCATCTAGGGTCCCTGCGGGGCTTCATATTCAAGCTGCCCCACTGCCTGAGGAAAATACGTAAGCACTCCCATCTATGCTTTGGTAATGATGGGATTAACTCGTTTCAGAAATGAGCTTTGCACATTGTTGAGCTCTGCTTTTTCGACTAAACCCCTCTGTAAGAGTCTCAATGTATGTACAGTTTTCATTCTGCTTGGACGGCTTTACTAATTGGTAATAGGAGACATTCATAGAATTCCCCGGGAAGAGGTATTACCTGTACTCAAATATCCCAGAGGTATTAGGAAATGAACCGCAACAACTGAATGAATTCCTGAAGAAAATTGTGTGCAATGGAAACGAGTCATGCGTGGCAGAAATTGAACGTCTAGCGGCACCTGACTATATCGACATTGACTATAATTCCCGAAGTCTAGGCTCCCGAGCACTTACTATTTCTGCATTCTGGCACCGATCTCCGGAAGGAGGGGAAGGGCAATGGAACCATAAAGTCCAGCAATTAGCGGATGACCATAGGGCAGAAGTTGGAATACTGGACCAACGGCCATCGTTAACTGATGGGAGGCTCACCTTTGGTGGAGTGCTGACGGTTTTGGGCGAAGACCAGCAACTTAAACCAACGTTCTTCTCGTTCCCAGCACGACATCAGCAGAATTCAGGGTCTTACAGCGGCTCCTTCAGTGATCCTGCTGGACTCCACCCCAAATTCTTGTTGAAGATTGACGCTGCGGAAGCCCCGTCTGAAGACTGCACTCTTAATGCATATTTCTCCATACCAAAAGACTTCTTTATTGATAAGTACCAACTCGCAGACCAGCAACTCTTAGAGTCACTAGGACTTAAGAAACTCAAGGCTTTCCGTGGTGAGGCGGACCTCGAAGCACCCACATGGACTCAGAGCCGATGGGGTAGCAGTGCTCTGTTCGAAGTCGACCCTAAGAAGGTTGATGACAACGGGCTTATAGACGTCGAGTTGCCTCTACATATGCGATACCAGGAGCCTGGCTTTGTCTCGGAATATACCCCGGCAAAGCTCCCATGGCCTGCGGTATTCTGGGCATGCCCGGCCAGTGCAGAATGGCAGCAGTTTGTTGTTAATCCCTTTGATCGAGGATATCTTGGGTATGACGTTGACTTTCCAAAGGAGACGGCATATCACCATTTGTCTCCAGTTAATGGGACAACCTACTCTACGGTGCATGTTCCGGTGTTGGAAATGAAGCATGCTCCAGTGGTGAAGATTGGCACTGCGGTGGTTGTTGGAGTGGGGTTCTTGTATATTGTTGCGAAAATTTTGGGGTCAGTGATGAAGAAGAGTGAACCAAAGAAGAAGGCGGAGTGATCGCTCGGCAGTCTGTGGCTTGCATTTATTTTTCTTATATGCATATGTATGTTGTTGTAGAATTGCAGATTGATTCTTTTGTCTTCAAACATTTACCAAGAACGCCATGAGTGGTTTTTCTTTCGAGCTCATATGTACACAAAGACACTGTGCATGGAACAACACGCCGTGTCCCCCCTCAATAACTTCAGAAATCATCTGCAACTCTTTGCTCTTCTAATCACATTTTTTTCCTGAATTTTTTAATTTAATTCCTTTTTGCTTTGCCCAGTTCTGAGCCTTCGATTCTTTCTTGTGCAATACCCTCTCCTTCTTCCTTTTCTCTTTCATCTCCCGCTTCTGCCTTAGCCAAGCAATCTTCCCTGGTCTTTCCTCTTTTGCCTTGTCGTACTTCCCGATTTTGCCAATCTGGAAAAAAGTTATCATTAGGAAAAACGCGTCCAAAAATTGATGGGATGCCACCCCGCAATGAGGAAAGCTGGCACATACTTTTAGATGCTTGGGAACCTTTGTCTTGGCCCCCAATGCCCATAAATCACCCCATCCACTTTTTCTCGCATCTTGAAACGCCGTTTTCCCGTAGCTTTTGGGCACTGTCCAGCGCTCCATCTTTCCCTCGCTGGTACATAAATCTAAGATGATGTGTCCTTGCTTCTTGAGCGGGTCTAAAATGATCCGTGGGAGGGTATGATAATATGATCTTAATGACTCCTCAGAATATGGACTCGTCACTGGGTTTTTGGTGGTATCGAAATCCTCTAGAGTAGGATCTATCCGTGCATTACCTTCTGTGAATCGTGCATCCTTGCCTCTCCTGACAGCAACAAAGCTGTACTCTGCGTCCTCGTGGTTGCGCCCAGTGGCTCTCATGATGCGCTGCATATAGCCTGGACGAGTATACCTCTGCTGAAACCTACAAAAGTCTTTTCGCCCAGGAAGCCCCGGGCCACCAATAAACATGGGGCATTCTTCATGGTTAGTGCAGGGAGCAATGATTTGTCCCACCTCCTTGGGTTTGGGAGGCTGCTCAAGATCCTCATGTGGGCGGTGCGGCCGGAACTCGGACCCTGGAGATGAGATGTTGTATTTCAGGAGATGGGACCTAGCACCGGCAATTGCTTCAAACCCTAGGTAATTTCCTTTTTCTATAAGAAGAAGGACACCACTGGTGGGGTTGAGCAGAGACCAGAGGTTTTCGACGTGGTATTTCCGCTTATAGTCTTCTCTGATGGGGAGAATGGTGTTTGACGCTATAATAAGATCGTAGAACTTGCGTGGTTGTTGGGTTTGATTTGATTCATGTTGCGCGGGGGTAGTCTTTGTGGGATGGACATCAGGAATGCGGGGGAGGAAAGTGGTATTGTCGAGCATTTGGGCGGAACGGTAGCGGAGGGTGGGGGCAGCAGTGATGACGGTGGCTTTGATGGGTTCATTTTCGGGCTCCAGAGTCTCAGGGTTCGTCCGGGATATGGGTCCATTCGCAGATTCCTCAGCATCGACAATTCCCTGCCAGGCGAGGACGCCAGCGCCCCCGCTGCCGACATCTAAGATGCGGTTCACTTCTTTAAGAGCCCAGTCTCGACCCAGCCGGCGCCGGAGCTCGGTGAGGGCGGAAAGAGCTTGGGCGTGTAGACCCGGCATGACGGTAGCAAAGTGAACGTTGGCTTGCATATCTGTCATGCCGGGATCATCAGGGTGGATTGGAAATGCTGCGCTTTTATTCTTCTTCTTTTCAGTGTTTATGGGTGAGGAACTAAGTTGAATATCTGTGAACGCTCTGTGCGCTGCTTGGTCAAGATGCTTGTTTGGGACATCAGAGAGGAATTTCTCGGTTGCTCCGGTGAGAGCTTCGGGGGGTTCGATGGTGAAAGGGAAAGTGGCGAAGCGACCCATTCGGGAGAGAGGGTGAATTCTGAGGTATGATTCCTCCCCGCGAATAGCATCGTCAGGTAAGTCCTCGGCCTCTCCTCCTTCCTCGTCCACTTCTGAGTCTTCTTCCTCGGGTGGATACTCTGGATCCTCTTCCCCTCCATCTTCTTGAACCTTTTTGGCATACGACGCCACATGCTTATAAGCCCGCTCAATGTCCTTTGCAATCTGTGTATATGCCTTTGCGTCTGCCTTATTGAGTTCTTCCGTTGAGGCAACGTCAGCCTCTACCTCCTTGGTGGCTTCACCTTCCCTCACTTTCGGTCTTGAGACTGTTTCTATTAGTTCCCCTGCGGTATTATAGATGTTGATCTCTTCATCCTCTTCCATTGCCAGCTTCTCCTCAACATAGGCTTCCTCCCCTTCTTTCAGGAGTCGCGCTGGCGTTCCAAAGTAGCGTTCGTATATGGTATATTCCTCTTTAGTAAGAAGACCTTCGGGTAGATTCTCGCCATATTCCTTCTTAACGCCCCGCACGTATTTTTCGATCTCACGTTCTGTTCGGGATTCTTGTGGAATCGACCAAGCCGGGCTGATATTGTGGAGGAACTGGCCGATGGTAACGCGGGAAATTGCGCGCCGTGGGGCTGTCGAAGGCCACAATTGGGTTGGGACTTTGCCAGCTCGCACAATGACTCTCGCTCGCAGAAACATTTGTGGGCTCTGTTGGTGTTTTGTTGGTGAGGCTCGAAGTTGTAAATCTTGGCAACGGGGGGGGGGGATTAGTCTGGTTGGGGGGATGTGATGGAAGATTTCTCAAAACAAAAGGTTTGCATGCAAGCATTGGTGCATCATGCCTATAGCACTGAAAGATGAAACAAATGAGTCCCGTTTCGATTCCAAAGGCTGGAGGGTTTTCAGTAAGCGGCTTACCCTTCAGTAGAGCATGTAATGACTGTATAATTATTCTGGTTTGGAACGAGCGTATAAGTACGGGATTGCCCTCTGTTCGTATATTCCCTTGATATCACCATGACCTGACCTTGCTCCCCCTCAGACGTCAATTCAAAAACTCTCCTTCGGAAACATCGTTGAGGAGGCGATTGCAAGGGTCATACTGTACACATCTTATTCAACCTGCTGAACTGCAACTGCTCAAGAGGTGTATTCGTCCCAGTAGTAATGATTCTAAAAACCAGGCTTGTTATATGTTCTCATGCGGTGATTTCTACTGAGTTGAGTTGCCATTTTTTTATTATTTTTTTTTAAATTATTATTATTATTATTATTATTATTATTATATTATTTCAAACCTAGTGCGAACTCAACAACTAAATAAAACAAATATAAACATAAGAAATATCCGTACCTAGTAGCCAACCTGTATAGACTATGTATACTTGATATATCGCCCTGACTCCAATAAAATAGGGATTGGTACCGCATAAGCTGGAGATGACCGTTTCATATTTATGCGGGTAATATTTAAATGGTGTGGGATATGTGGGATATGTACAGTTATGTCTTGATCATACAGCACTTACATATACATACATTGTACATGAACATAGGTTATGGGGGTCACCTAGTGAGCGAACACGAGACTGGTGGGCTCAGTGGTTGCCTACCATACCACACAGTACGCACTTTCGTATGGAGAATCTCTTCACTCCCAGTAGCTACCGTACCTACCTACGTCTTATGTTCACCACCTTCCACGGTACCCTAGTATGTACCAGTTGTTCCGAGAATCATAATTGTGCATATTAAGTGGTAGTAAGGGAGGGGGGAGGCCATCGGATCTTCTCCGAGGCATCGATACGAGGGCACAAGTAATTATGTACGTATATAGGAAAGCTCTAATTAGACGGAAAGTTAGTTATATTATTATTGGGTTAGGTGCAATAATTGCCTGGTGACATATTTCTACATATCCGTAATGTGGTATTATGGTGCCGGCAGTCAGGAGGGTACCATTTTAAGGGGGTGTGCCACTAACGTATCAACAACACCACCATAACAGAACTCGAATATTTTTAACGTAAATCGATAGTATTGGCTATGGAGAACAATAATTACGTTTTAAAAAAAAAAAAAAAAAAAAAAAACCTGAGTGGGTAGATAGGTAAAAAGAAAAGACCATTTTGTATGTGAGGGCCAATAAATGATACATGCCAAGAAAGACTAAAATTACCGAAAAAGGAAATATCTGCATGATGTGGGGGCCAGACTAGTCTTCATTCAGTACATGAGTTTTGCGGTGGCTTTTGTATACACGGTCTTTGAACTCCACAGTACCATACTGGCAACCATCACGATATGCTTGCATCGTCCGTTGCCACTTTCGGTAAAATCGCCATATAGTCATCTCTGGTACAGCCTCAAGTGCATGAGGTATGGTATCCCGTAACCTTCGCAGTGGAAGCAATACACGCTTTTCTCTTTTTACTGAGTGGAGGCTAACCAGACTAAGTGGAGGCATTGTTCAGTGTGGTTTAGTCTGGTTGGCACAACACCCTCCACAGGAGAGTGTGGTTAGTCTCGTGCCAGTGTGGTTGGCAATCTATTTCGCGTCACAACCTAAAAAATAAAAAAAAATAAAACCGTGGTGACTAAGGCTCAGGACGAATGATACATTTTGCCAAGAATGGTACCCTCCAGACGGGAGCTTTCTGCACACAAGCTTTGCCAAGCCTCGGTTCCCCACAACCACGTGATGATTAGCCCAGCGGACGCGTTGCGGCGCGTATCCCCAGCCTCAGGAACCGTGGTGGCCGTCCCTACGAGATATCATGACGGACGGTCCCCCAGAGTCCTACTTCCACCTCCCAGATACATTTGCCCAAGATGACCCCCGCCTTCAGAATGGTGGCGACCCCGCCGCAGCGTATCCCCAGCTGCCCGCGATAACGGTGTCGTGTGTGTCTTGTGAGCGAATCGTTGGGGAATCTTCTGCATTTATGTGCGCAGTTCGGCATGCAGGAGCGATTGTTATGGAAAGCATGGTTAGCATCAAATTAGGACAGGTTCGAGTGACGGAGGCGGTACAAGGAGCATTTGATCAGTACTGGTGCGTACTGGCGGAACCGGGAGTGGGCTTTTGTTGACTGATGAAAACAGTTTATATAAACCTATTCACTGCGCTAATTGCGAACATCTGGTGGGAAAGATGTACATATCCATTGCTGCTGGGGTGCCCCTATCTTTACTGAATAAATACACGATATCTCGCACCCAAGTCCTGTTCTACACCCACGGCGCATGCATTCCCTCCCTACCGCTGGCAGAGTCGGAAGAGATCTTGCGCCAGCTTCACCCAGAACCAGACGAAGTTGCGATGAACTTGGATAAGATAATGTCACTCCTTGTGTACCTGAAAGAAGAACAGGATGGGATTGTAAGGGAGCTAAGGAGGGTTGGATCCAGGTGTGGAGTCGACGAAATTGATGTTGGTGGTAATAATAATGTGCCAATGGGCGGAAGAGAGGATCGCGGTGAGGGATGGAGGAGAAGAGTGAATAAATTAGAAGGGGAAATGGAAAAGCTGAGGGAATTACTTGGTGACGTTGTGAACAAGGGTGTTTTATTAGTAGGGAAGGCAATAGAACCGGATGTGACACTAGGGGAAGCTGTAAGAGACGGTGATCGAGCAAATTTGGCGAAGAGAAAGCGGATAGAGAAACCTGCAGTGGAGGCGAATAAGAGAGTCGCTAAATCCCCTTCGCCAACGTTTATTCAGCAAAGGCGGGATAAATCTAGCACAAAACCTGCGGTAGTACCCCCGATCATAGCAAAACCATGGATAGTAACCCCCGTCCTGAAAGCAAAGGGCAAGGAAGACGTGGTTGAGATTGAAGAATCTGAAGCGGATGAAGGTGGCGAAAGCAGTGGCAGCGAGGATGAAGGAGAGGAGGTTTCTGATTCTGAAGAAGAGGACAAAGAAGAGGCAAAGGAGGATGAAGATGAAGATGAAGATGAAGATAATGAGAGATCAGAAGCAGAAGAAACCCCTCCTGCCAGCGCAAAACGAAAAACGACGAAACCCGCCTTAGCAGATGCTCTATGGAAGACGAGGGAGGCAGTACAGGGAAAAATTGACAATGGACGTGAGAAGGGAAAGGAGAGGGATAGAGAGAAAGAGAATGCGAAGCAGCAGGAGAAGGAGAAAGAAAGGGCTACTGGAATTCGCACTAGTTTGACTCAGGCCAAGGTAGGCTTGATTGCAAGGCGGAAGACCGCCGGGGGGGGGATAGATACATCTTTTAGTCGTACAAGATTTTTTTGCTTTCTCTTTGGTTTGCCTCCCTGTGGTTGGAGAGTGAGGGTCTGAGGCACTGTATACTGTGGTTGTGGTTAGTGAGTGGATTGTGATGGAGGAGTGGGATAGTTACGTTGCGCATAGCGTCTTTGGAATCGGCAATACTCCCCTCCTCAACAACCACAAAAAAAAGGTCAGTCGATTGAACCCATAGCCTAACAGGCGCGTATGATATGAGCTTGAGAAGTACCTAGTGGAGGCGTGGTGGTGGTGGTGGTGGTGGGTGGCGGGCGAGGTCTACTGGCCCTCGGATAGGGGATGTTTGTATTGATACAAATATACAAGAAGATACAACAGGTAATATCCCACCTGATATAGCCTCAATTGAGTATAGGTGTATTTTATGGGACAAATATCTACTAATATTTGAAGTCAAGATCTTCCTCCTCCTCCGGTATGGAAATCTCAGATATGTACCTCTAAGCAAGTAAGTACACAATACCATACCATATCCCCGAGCTAGTCTGAGTCTCCCGGTGAAGGAAAGGGGGGATTATTAGCCATTATAGTGAACAACATATATACACACACACAACCAAACAAAAAAGAAAAGTACCTCCCAGTTCCCATTAGACCTTGAGCCACAAATTCATGACACCCTTCGCATACTCTACAATCTCGTCTCCCCCAAGCTTACTATCGCCGTAGATACGGTCAACAAACGAGATAGGCACCTCAGCGACTGAATACCCCGCTGCCTTCGCGCGGACCATCATCTCCTTTTCATTCCCCACACAATTAGCATCGTATCTCAATCACACTCCTCCCCCCCCCCCAAAAAAAAAAAAAAGGGAAGAAGCCCAAACTCACCATCTGAAACGTATACCCCTTACTCTCCGTCTCCCTAATCACCCTCTCTAACACACTCTTCTTATACAGCCTAAAACTGCCAGTCAAATCACTGACCCCCGGTCTCAGGACCACGCTCGCAAACAGATTCGCGCCACGGCTAACGAGCTTCCTCTTGAAATCCCAGCCGTAGACTCCCCCGTCCCCTGCGTACCGAGTCCCCGTCACGATATCGTAGTTTTTTGATTTCTGCATTTGGATAAACTTGGGGATGAACTTTGGGTGGTGGCTGAAGTCAGCGTCCATGATGATTACAAAGTTCCCAGTGGCGAATTGCAGGCCGTGGACGTAGGCTGTTCCGAGGCCGAGCTTGCCCATGCGTGGGTAAAGCTTGATTTTTTGAGAGCCGTAGGCGCCGATAAGTTCATGTGCGATGGCTTGGGTGCCGTCGGGGGAGGCATCGTCGATTATGAGGAGTTCCCAGCTGAGGTTCGCAGAGTCAAGGGTGGTTGCAATGAGGGAGGTGATGATGGGGAGGTTAGTGCGCTCGTTGTAGGTCGGGAGGATGATGGAGTATTTGTCGGGGCTGGACATTGTTGAGGTGTGAAGTGGGATTTTTGGGGGAGGGGGGAGGAGGGGGGGAAGGGGGGGCAGTAGGATCCGTGGGTTGCTGTTGCTGGGAGCTGTTTGGGAAAGGAGAGACGGGCGGGAATGGCAAATGATGATACTTGAAAGGAGTGAAGCTGGAAATTAAAAATGACAAGAGCGATCGATGGTGGAGAGGTGGTGGAAAGGAGACGTGTTGTGTTGAGAAAGCGAAACACTCAGCTGCTGCATACATAAGCCAGAGAAGCTGGATTCGAGGATCACGTGGCGTCTCTACAATAATAAATCAAATATATATTTTATATATTAATTATACATGTTATACATGTTATTATAGTTATATATATATCTGCTCTTCCCAATATCGATCCTGGGCACTCACTGTATTGTCGTCAGCCATGATACCGTCTTTTGATCGAATCAACACAGCCATATTCTGGTATTCTGGTAGTCTGGTTGGCACTATTCTGGCGTCTCTGGGCCGCCCATAACCAGACTAGGCCGCCCACAGCCCTGGCCCCCCGCGACATCAATATCTCCGTCCCGAATGACTGCACAACTAACAGCTGGACCATAAACCCCTCACGTGAGCCAGCTGTCGGCATTGTGTTGCAAGCGGCGGCTTGGCTCTCGCGGTACGTTTCCATGTGACAGAACTCCGAAGGCAACAATCAGCAGCACCTCTCTGTCTGTACACTGTACTTGATACCACATCTCCTCTTTTCCTTGCGGCTTGCGACATCCGGGATAGAGACGGATACGATACCAACGATAGTACAACTTGAAATTTGGAAACGATTCATATTCATTAGTTCGCCACTTATACCCACAATGGCCCTCCGTCTTCTCTCCCGACCAATCTCCCGCCTCTCGCTCCGGAATCTCCCCCTCCACAGCCATGTCCAATTCGGACCCTCTCTCCTGCACCCCTTCTCCAGCACCCCTCGCCGCAAATTCTCCGCAGACCTCCTCGAAACCCCCCCAAACCCCATCTTCCACCTGACAGAAACCGAGCAAATGCTCCAGGAAACCGTCTCCCGCTTCGCGCAGTTGAACGTGCTCCCCAAGGTGCGAGAGATGGACGAGGTAGAGGCGATGGACGAAGGTGTGATTGAGGGGCTGTTCGAGAATGGGTTCATGGGAATCGAGATTCCGGAGGAATTTGGAGGCTCGGGGATGGGGTTTGGGGCGGCGATTGTGGCGATTGAGGAGCTGGCCAAGGTGGACCCGAGTGTGTCTGTGTTGTGTGATGTGCACGTAAGGCTTTGATCTCTACATTTTCCTTCTCTCTCTCTCAATTCGGAGTGGAGGGGAGAAGCAACTTCGAGAAAAAAATAATGGTTATCTAACATGGTGGTAATGTGGGAGTAGAATACCCTCGTCAACACCGCATTCCTGAAATACGCCTCCCCGCACCTTCGCAAGACATTCCTCCCCCCCCTGGCCACCTCCTCCGTCGGCTCCTTCTGCCTTTCGGAACCCTCCTCCGGCTCCGACGCCTTTGCTATGCTCACCACTGCCACCCCTACTATCCCCAGCTCCTCCTCCGACCCATCATCTTACACCATCAACGGCAGCAAATGCTGGATCACCAACGCCTCACACTCTAAAATCTTCCTCGTTTTCGCGCAGACCAACCCCAGCCTCCCCTCCAACCAACGCCACAAGGGAATAACCTGCTTCGTCGTCCCCCGGGACACCTCCGGTTTCTCTGTCAGCAAGAAGGAAAAGAAGCTCGGCATTCGCGCATCCTCCACTTGCGTTGTCACCTTCGATGATGTACAGGTACCTTCAGAGAACATCCTTGGCTCCGTCGGCGAGGGGTACAAAATCGCAATGAACCTCCTCAATGAGGGCCGCGTCGGCATAGGCGCGCAGATGATTGGGCTGGCGCAGGGCGCGTTTGATGTGGGCGCGAAATACGTCTATACAGAGCGAAAGCAGTTTGGAAAGTTTATTGCAGAGTTTCAAGGACTTGGGTTTCAGGTTGCCGAGGCGAGGCTGGAGATTGAGGCGGCGAGAGCACTGGTGTATAATGCAGTTAGGACGAAGGAGCGGTTGGATAGATTGAGGATGGAGGAGGGGGAGAAGGGGGTCCCCAGGGAGGAGATGGAGGCGTTTGTCATGAAGGCTGCTATGGCGAAGTTGTATGCGAGTAGGGTTGCGCAGAATGTTAGTGGGTCGGTAGTGGAGTGGATGGGGGGAATGGGCTTTGTGAGGGATGGCCTCGCGGAGAAGATGTGGAGGGATAGTAAGATTGGAGCGATTTATGAGGGGGTGAGTATGGTTTTTTTTTTTCCCTCCTTGTTCATCTTTTATCTTTTGCGGTTTCGTAGGTGCGGATTTGGGCTAACTCTTTTTTTTTTTTTTGCAGACGAGTAATATCCAGTTGCAGACTATTGCAAAGTTGTTGCAGAAGGACTTGCAGAAAGATTTACAGAGGTAGATGGAGTTTGGGGTATACTAGGTCTCCCCTGGATTCTGTGAGCGATGTCCATGGGGACTCTTTCCTCACTCGTCTATGTCTATGGAAGGGGAGAGGAGGAGGAGAAGTACGGAAAGGAAACGGAAAAGTTTTCTCGTTAAAATCCGGTATATATTTAATTCTGTAAATAGAGTGGAAGAAGGAAGGAAGGAAGGGGTTGGCTAGACTGTTTGTGTGTTTGGGGGGTGGATGTATGTGTATACAAGTATTTGTATTTTATTATTTAATTGCGTCTTGTCTTGTCTTGCCTTGCCTTGAGGTGTGGTTTGTGTGGTATGTAGTGCCAGTGTTTATATGGCGCTGAATATGGTAAAATATTCTGAGAGAGATTTTTTTCCAGATCAAAATGATAATTATATCATCTTTTTTTTTTCTATATATTTTAGAGCCAACCGACTAACAAACAAACCCTCCACCCCCTCCGTACACTATGATTGGACAGCGTCGTACCACCAGGTAGCCACCCAAAACTATTTGTACAACAACCTGTTATACAATAAATAAGACACTGTGTTTTACTACTAGAGTACCTACCCCCCGGGGAGGTGGGGGAGGGGCAGTGAATGGAACATAAGACTTTATAATTCATTTGGAAGTTTTGAGAATTCCCCCAAGAGAAAGTCTACAGTGAGAAGATGGATGGTTTAAAGCTGCTGCTGCCTTATCGATTAAAACCAACGAGGCTACCAGTCACCACCACTCTTAGTTCTAATATAAAATTAGGCCCTGGAGCGCAAAGTCTCGCACTTTCGCTGTAAATGAATGTTTGGCTGATCACGTGAGTTACCCTCATCATTCAAGCTAACAAATCTCCAACACTCAAGCACTTGGAGATGGCCAACAGACTTCGCAATATATCCGCTGAGTTCGAGTTCTGCCTTCGTAGTGGGTCTTGAGGGTATCCCATGGTTTTTTTGCTGTTTCGCAGCCAGCAATAAGAGCCTGGGGCTCGTCTTTACAATTGTTGGATGAGGGTGACAAGGGCTGTTATCGCTGTTTGTTTGCCACTCGGTCCGAGGTTGCAGTCGGGAGATCTCAACCACCCGTGAATGGTAGTTGTTCTGGTCTTTCAGCGGTTTGCTGGTTCGCGGTGGTTTGAAAGTTAGAGTCATCACCTGCCATTATCATGCTGATGGATGGGCCTTATCAATCGTGATTTGTTGCTACCATGTAAGAATACCCACAACTACGTGTATATATTCGATTACTTTCACCTAGAGATCGGGGAAGCCATAGTTCCCTTATATACATAACATGGAATAAAACAATATAAATAACAGTCACATAACCCCCTATTCCGCCGCGAGTTTGTGGTTCACGGTTGAAGGGCGCAGTTGTCAGACAGCGGGGGCAGAAGAACCTGTGGTGCTACGGACATACCGGAAAACTGTGTGGCCATGTATTTTGTATGGGATATCTGGTAGGGTGGGCCGTCTTGCTGCTCTCATCATCAACAGCAGCTGGCCTGTGTGGAAAGTAGCTGTTCGGGCCCCAGGGAGTAGGCACTTTTTGTACTTGAGCATGTAGCTATAGCACACAAATGGTGTGTAGAGTTGCAAAGGAACATCTGCGCCTGGGCTCGGCATAGATTCTCAATGAGAACCCATCGAGAAGCCCTGAAATCAGAATCTCTCGAATGCGCGAGAAGACTGTTCTTCTCAGACGGTTTCTATGTATTTAGTGCTGTTTGTTGTTTGTTGTTTGTTGTTTCAAGTTACCTGACTCTGCTTCAATCACGTGCCTGATTATGTCACGCTTCATTGTTCGCCGGCTCGAAATTCACAACACAGTGGCGGTTTCCCATCTTCCACCTTCAATTGCGGCGCGACGAACTTCACGTTTGCCAGCTCAGCCCGGCCAACAGCAGCACAGCGTGCCCCCGGAGGGGATAAGAAGTGGAGGGTAAAAAAAAACTCAACCAAAGAACCCAGCGCGTTGTGATTCAGCAGAGTCCTTTGAACCCCCACGACCACAAGACACCCAGCAGCATGTTCCACTTCACCCCCCTCCTCGGAACGCAGTCCGACTCGCATGCACACTCGTCACTACTGGAGCTCGATGGGGGGATCAAGATTCTTGTGGATGTAGGCTGGGATGAAAAGTTCGAGGTGGGGATGTTGAAGGCTATTGAGAAGTGAGCCAGATTCTAGACCAATCACAAATCCATCACCAGAAGGGAAGATCTTGTTAACATCGAGCTGTACAGAGTCACACCACAACTATCACTAATCCTCCTCACCCACCCAACAATCTCACATATCGGCGCATACGCACATTGCTGTAAATATATACCGTTCTTCACCTCGATACCGGTATACTCCACCTTCCCCATATCTGCCTTGGGACGGCTACTCTTGACAGATCTCTATCTATCAAACCCCCTTTCTACTCCACGATTACCACCACTACCATCATCATCACCCACAGCTTCCTCTGCTCCATCCTCTTCAACGACTAATGGAGCCTACAACCCCTCTTGGCTACTCCCCACTCCTTCCCCAAGCGAAATCACATCCTACTTCTCAAAAATCCATCTCCTAAAATACTCCCAACCGCACCACCCTCTCCTGCGCACCCCCCCCAGCGCATCTCACCACCTTCACCATCCTCGTGGGGCCGGCCACACCTCGCAATCCACAACCGTAACCATCACCGCCTACGCAGCAGGTCACACCCTCGGAGGCACAATCTGGAAAATCCAACACTCTCAGGAATCAATAGTTTACGCCGTCTCCTGGAACCACACCCGTGAGAATCACCTTTCCGGCGCTGCATTCCTCTCTCACAGCAATCCCGGCTCCTCTGGCGCCCCTGGTCCCGGGGGAGGTGGTGTCAATGTTATCAACTCCAGCGAGGGTCTTGGTCGTCCCACGGCGTTAATTTTCAGCTCACGAACGACAGACGAGGAGTTCTTTGGCGCGAGTAAATGGACGAGAAAAAAGCGTGATGAGGCGCTGCTGGAGGTTATTAGGACTGTAGCTGTTGGGCGGGGGAAGGTGGTCTTAATTCCTACAGACTCGGTTGCGAGGGTCCTAGAGTTGGTCTATTTACTTGAACATGCATTCCGGAAGGATAGGCATCTAAGTGGCGATGGGGGTGGTAGTGCGGGAGCAGGCTTGTATTTGGTGGCAAGGAAGGGTAGGAGGTTGAGGGATGTAGTAGGGAGTATGTTGGAGTGGATGGATGAAGGGGTTATCAAGGATTTGGAGGGGGCGGCGAAGGTAGCTGCGCAGCAGGAGGCCGAAGGTGGGGGGAAGAATCAGGGTCAGAGAGGGGGAAGAGGAGGCGGTAAAGGGAAAGGGGGGAAGAGTGGACAGGATTCGGGGAAGCAGACTAAAGCAGCAGGGCCATTCGACTTTCTGCATTTGAAGATTTTGGATAAGCCGGCGCAGATGGAGAGGTTACTAAGGGAGTATAATACCCTTAGTGGTGATGCTTCTGGGGAGGCAGGTGATGATGGAAGCGCTACTGGAACAGAAAATGAAACCGGGAATGAGAGTGATGCGAGTGCGACTTCGATGGACTACGATCCTGAGACTGGAGCGCTTGTGGAGCGGCCGAGCAGAAATGCTAAGAAAAATCCTACCCGACAACAGCAGCCACAACAGCAACAGCAGCAACAACGTGGGAAACGCCGGCGCGGGCAGGACAAACAACCACGCAAACAAGCTCTGAAGAAACCCCCTCGGGGGATGGTCATCATCGCCAGCGACGCCTCTCTCGAATACGGATACTCCCGGGAGATATTCACTAAAATTGCTAGCGGGGAGGGGAATGTCGTCGTCCTAACTGAGCTCATGGACGGGGGGGAAAACTCCGAAAAGGGATCGCTAGGAGAGGAATTATCCCAGGCCTGGCGTACGGGAATGAAAGCCCGAAAAGAGAAATCTAACGATCTGTCTTCTTCCACGACGATAGGGAAAGATAATATTATTGGCGTCGGTCTCCCTTGGGAAAAGAAACAAGTAGAGCTCCATGAGAGGTTACCCTTGAAGCCTGCAGAGGTGGAGGAGTATAAACGATATATGGCTGGTTTGAAGAAATCTGCTTCGCAGGTCAATGTAGATGCGGATGGGCATCCCACTCCGGGACATGATTCGTTCCCGTATCTTATCCCACTGGGAGGAAAAGATGGAGAGAGTGAAGACGAAGAGAGTGAGGATGATGATGATGATGAGTCGAGTGACGATTCTGAAGGCGACTCGGAGCCGGATAAGCAGGGCGTGTCTTTGGCTAAAACCGGGGTGAAATCAAAGAAGGCATTGGCAGCAAAGGCGCTGAAGGCTGCTCAAGCTTCTGCCGCTGCAGCTTCTGCTGCTACAGATGGAGGTGTGGGAGGTGGAGTTGGGGTAGGAGGGATCAATGTCCTGCCTGCTGCCACGGTCGCGGATTTAGGTATCAGTGTATTACTGCGAGGAAGGGGCGTGTATGACTTCGATGTCCGTGGGGCAAAAGGGAGGAATAGGATGTTGCCGTTTATGGTCCGGAGGAGAAGGGCAGATGAATACGGGGAGGTGGTGAAGGGTGAGGAGTATCTTCGTGCTGAGGAGCGAGAGGAGAAGGCGGCGGTGGATGATAAAGTTAGTGGTGGGGGGTTGGGGGATAAGATGATTGTTACATCGGGTCGGGATGGGAGGGACATGAGAGAACGGGAAAGGGTAGTGGAGAGGGTTATGGGGAGGAAGAGGAAGTGGGAAGAGGCGGGGGCAGCGGGGGTGGTTGCTGGGGTGGCATTGGGGAAGAATGGGAAGGGAGGGAAGAAGGGGAAGAGGGGGTTACCCGAGACGCTGGCGGCAAGGAAAAAAAAGTCCATGAAACGAAGGAAGGGGAACGATTCTTCAGCGTCATCCCCTGGGCGGCAGTATTCCGACGGCGATGGTGCAGATAATGAATCTGGAGACGAGGATAACGAAGAAGAAGGCGAGGTCAAAGAATCCTCAAACGCCGACACGGATACCTCCTCTGACGGCGAAGACGATGACGAAGAAGGAATTGAACAATTACTCCTCAGCAACCCTTCAAAAGTCTCATCAAAGAAACTAGTCATTGCAACAGTCAGGGCCAGAGTATGCTATATTGATTTTTCCGGACTCCATGATAGGCGCTCACTACGCATGCTCTTACCGCTGATAAACCCTCGCAAACTGATTCTTGTCAGCGGGACGAAATCGCAAATTGAGAATATGGCGAGGGAGTGTAAGGAGTTGTTGGCAGGGAGTGGAGATGGTGCGATGGTGAAATTTGGAGTGAGGGGAACAGATGTTTTTACCCCAAGGACTGGGGAGAAGGTTAATGCTAGTGTGGATATGAATGCTTGGACGGTGAGGTTAGCGGAGGGGCTGGTTAGGGAGTTGAAGTGGCAGGAGGTGGGGGGATTAGGTGTCGTGCATGTTGTTGGGCGCATAGGGGTCAATGATAAGGTTGTGAAGTTAGTTGAGGAGAAGACGGGAATGGAGATTGCGAAGATCATTTGTGGGGAGGTGGGGGCGAAAGGGGGGAAGGCTATTGAAGGGGCAGAAGAGGAAGGGAAGGAGAAGGGCGTAGATGGCCAGGGGGATACGGATATGGCTATGGCTGTGGCTACTACCGTGGGTAGCTCATTAGAAAAGAAGCCCACACAAGATGGCGGCGGGGAAACGGAAATGGATATTGACTCCCTAGGCCCTCCTCAAGACGACCCAAAACTCCCTCCACGCATGCTAGAGGCAATTATCCCCGAGTCCACCACTACAATCACAACCACCTCCTCGTTATCAAGTAACCTCTCCACCACAACGTCAACCCTCTCAATAAGACACCTCTCCACCCCGCCCATCTACGTCGGGGACATAAAACTCACGGATCTCCGCAGGGTTCTTGTTGCAGCGGGACATGCCGCGGAGTTTGCCGGGGAAGGGGGCGCGTTGGTGTGTGATGGGGCAGTGGTAGTGAGAAAAGTTGGGGTGGGAAGGGTTGTGGTGGAAGATGCGGGAGGGGGGCTGTATGTGGGGATTGGGGGTGGGGGTGGGAGTGCGGGAGGGAAGTGGAGGAGTTTCGTGGAGGTAAGGAGGAGAGTTTATGAAGGGTTGGCGGTGGTGAGAGGGGGAGTGTAGGTATGAGGCATGGGCAGATTGAGTGGGATGGATGTTTACTACTTTTACTGAAGGTTTGGATTTTGTTTTTTGCTGAATTCTATGGCTTTTATGAGACTGCCCTTTTGATTATAATTTTACTAGTACTTCTTGAGGTTGGTTGTGTGAATCGATTTTATCAGAAATAAAGAAAGAATTGAAGGATCCGGGAGTGGTGACTTGATTTCTACTTTTCGTTGTACATATACATACAGTACATACTAGGTAGCAAATATATATAATTTCTCCTCTATGGAACTAATTATCGGAGAAATAGATAGCCAATTCATAGAGTAGCGTCCGTGGGGTTGAGTGCATACAGATACATACCGCAAATGCGCCCAATCTGATACAGCTATATTAGTGGTGTTCAACGTTTGCTGCTGTAATACATAGTCCTATTATGGCTTAATGCTAGGACACGTATTTGTGATTTTGTAGTGATGTTGTTGCAAACCAAACTAGAAGTGTGAAGTCTCAAGCGTCTAGTATTTACTGGACTCTCGCGGGAAAATATGTGTGTACATATATACGCCCGCGGGCGGCATACCCACTGTGCCGCTCACGGGCAATTTAAATAATTACTCAATTTGGTGTATAATGCACTTGTATTGATAAAGGTTTACGAGGACTGATTTACCCCCCCCCAAAAAAAAGGATTGATAACGGTATACCTAGGTGGAGCGACTGCAATAGATTCATGTATTTCCCAGTCGATTAGACCTCCAACTAGTATTCCAATTTGCTTCAGCTAGAGCTGAGAGGTTATGTAGTTAATCCAGTCATGATTCTGTTAACACTTTCGTATGTCAATAAATTGAGAATTTCGGTAAAGTATCGGCAATAACAATTAGAGTAGAAGTTTTTGCGGACACCTGAAACTAAAACACCAGTAGTTATGTACATAGTATACTTAGCAATCTGCGTATAAATAAGTACCGGTACCTGTGATTCAGAAAGTACACTGTTTTTGCACCTTACCTGGATCCTATAAGTAAGAAATTGCTGGGTTACTTATAAGATAAATCGTTGCAACAAGAATACAAGATGTAGACCAAAAAATATTATCAATGATGATTATCCCGAACTTTACTGAATTCCATATAGCGCATCGATATTCAGTACAAGATAGTCTATAGAGCCTGAACCATAAGGCCCCATATATATTAAAACTCCCCTAGATAAGAACCCGTAGATAAGAAACTAATTTTCAAATACCTATTGCATAGGAAACGTTCGATTCACAGTTACCAAATTGAGGAATTATATTAATTGTCCCGTGAGCGGCCCAGAACACATATACAGTACAAATCATGCGTCAAAAGTATAGCTGCCTTATCCACCTTTTTCCTGTCTCCTCATCTCTTTCCACTGGCTAAATCACTCATATAACCATCCTCAGACTATAACAGCTCGAAGGTATGCAGAAAGAATTTTCCCCCGTCAATTTGGGTGAGTCTTTGGATGCCATGGTCGATGGGGTGCCAACTCATGTGCATAAGTTAGTTACTGCATGTAAAAACTCTAGTATACAGGTATTAGTACCTATATTATATTCGCACTGCTCCCTCTGCTCCTCCTGCTCCCCCAACTCTAGATCCCGCTGCTCTTTTACTTCCTCTACTCCCTCTCCCCATCAATCTGCGAGGAGCACAGAGTAGAGTAATACAGGAGTGTGTTGGGGGGTCAGCGATATGCTAATCGTTAGTTTTAGATGCCTTTTAGTCCGGCGGGTACCGTCAGCTGTATACCACCATCTCACAGCAACTGAAGCTTCCAATTCAAGCCAAGTAAATACCTTGCTCGAACGGCAGGTATTAATTGGGTCAAAGCGACCTCATCTGGGCTTTTCGGCTTCTTATAGTAGTTCCACGGTCACTTTTGTGCAAAATAATGTACAGAAAAAGAATCCACGACTTACAATCGGGCCAATAAAGTGACCGACTAACTAGTACCGACTCAAGTTGTCAAAAGTTTCAGGGTAATAGCGAGGTTGATTGAGCTCTGAGGCGCGGCTCAAACTTCAACGGCAAAGGATCTCAATTTCTCAGGGCCAAAGCGAACGCCAGAAAGGAGTTTCTATCCATATATTGGACGCCTGAACGCCCGAACGCCATCCTTTAAAAGCTAACATGTTTCGGACAGGAGTGTAGAGACAAGTTTAGCTCAGGGTATTCCATCTTGGTATGCAAGCCCAGAGAGTAGGGCCCAATATGCAGACGTATTTTTTTTGGTAGAAAGAAAAGGATTCGGATTTTGAAAAGGTTCAGAAGGGCACCTCTGTGGTCCTGGGAATTATGAGGAAGTACAGCTCTGATATTTCTGAGACGCGCTACAACAGTTAGAAAAATGCACAACTACTAAACTACACATGTGTGAGTACAAAAAAAACAGAAACCATGATTTTGAAATAGTAGTTTACTCAAGGCAAAAGATTGATGAAGCATCACGCAAAGGCTAATTGAATGGATTACTGTTGTAATAATTTATGTCGCCCTCGACTGGGCTCGTATGATACTTCAATCTATTAAGACTGTTGTTAGCACAGTAATGACATGCCCCACTCTTGTTGAGTTGAAAGTAAAGACTCGCCCTTATCGCTCACCACCACCCTATAGGATATATCGTTATCAGGCATCTGATGCCCCTATTTTGGATGTTAGAATCAAGGCTCTGCTGGGGTTTCAGCTGTCCTGGCACGAGGTACAAGCACCAGACTAGTCACTTGCGAGTACAGTACTTTCAATTATATTTGTATTTGTTTAGGTACCCGGAAGCGACCTCAGAATGCGCAGCGTACCCAGGAGATAGGTAAAGACAATGCAGAAGCAAGTGTGAAGTATCAAGGCCTTGTGAGGAGTCAATAGAAGCAATCCTAGCATCAATTCGCCTCCCAGCCATTGCATATGAATCAGCATCGCATGGCAGGCCGCAAACCTTAAATAGAGGCCATGAAGTAACAGCAACTTCTTACAGAAGCAGAAGAGGCAGCTGTTGTAGAATACTGTTCTGCTTTTTCATGGGGGAATGCACTATGATATACCGTAGAATTCGTCCGATAAGCCTGCAGTCTTAAACACAGTACGTTGGTTTTGCCTCAAGCATCCTAACCGTCCTATTCGCGATTACTGTCTTAAATACAGTTACTGTCTTACATACGGTTACTATCTTATACTACTTAGCAAGCGCTATATCTAGCTACCTATTTCTGCTAGTTTATTGGTATCTTCTTCAGTTGTAGTCACTTCTACTACCTGTTCTGATCCTGATGCGCTGGTCCTGTTCAAAGGGAACTGTGAACGAGGCCGCTTGACAGTACTTTGGTAGTGAAGATAAGTTAGAGACAAACATAACAAAACCTTCACCTCTTGGAATTGCGAACCTTCTAGCAACCTTTTACTGTCTTATTGGCGGTACCCCTACAATGTCTTTTGCAGCTGAATTGTGTCACCGTCCTATTCACGGTTACTGTCTTAAACAATATTACTATCTTATCGGACGAATTCTACGGTATATTATGATACGGCAAATTGCTCTCGAAATTCGGCTGCATTCTGTTATGCCAGCATTATATCCCAGCGTGAAAACTTTCTGCTACAGCATCCTGAGTTCCACTAAGTTCCTTAGCCACGCTTTGGTTGGCAACCCACAAAGTGGTTAGCAACCCACAAACTTTAACCGGTGCTGTGTTGTACCGGCTTCGGCTAGCCGGCAGTGCGAGAACGAGACTAACTACATAGGGGACTAGATTCTAATGAATGGCCCCTGTCAGCAAAGTTAACATCGACTCCAGAATAATACAATGACTAGACTAACACCATGCAATCAATACCATCATGCTGAAGTCCCTGACAGAAGGATATTACATTCAGGACGCCCCGGAATGTTGTGCCCCAAAACCTGGGATAACCAGACTACAACTGCAGTATCGACTGGGTGATTTCGAAGACTTCGACACTTCCAGTGGAAAGCCAAGCGAAGATAGCCTGTACCACTAGAGCTTCCCAAGCCGTTGTCAAATCGCCGTTCCAAAAACCATTATAACTCATCCAGCCAAACCAGGATCATGAGACTTACCCTTATTTACATAACCGTGCTTCAATTCACCTATTAGTAGTATCCGTTGAGAGATATGTTAAACAAGGGTAACTTATCTAAAAAAAATTGGAAGCCATATCTTGCAGTGCACTACAAGATATAGCTTCATAGATTAATCCACAGTGCCAAGCACCCATAACAGCATTGTCTCTTCACACAGCAGCTCCCATTGAACCATCGACAAGTTACATACTTATTCCCGTTGAAGCCCAACCAAGCTAGGAAGTATTCTGTCGGACAAGCACTAGGCTTTGACATCTCCATATGAAGCGTCCCGATCGAGCAAAACAACCAAGTGACGGAGCATCCCAGAAATAAACAAACAATTGAAGGTGGAAATGGTAGCAAAGGCTGGTGTCGAGTAACACTCAATGTTTTCGCCTTTGTTTGACCTCAGTTAAACGTGTTCTTGTGTGCACCCACCGCCATTCATTGGAAGATGCCCATCATTCCGTGATATTTGATCATTGCTTTCTTCGTTTCCAAGTACCAGCACAGAGCCCAATTCCGTATGTATGCACAGAACCCCCATGGACAGTCTTTGTTTCCTCTCCAGTATACACCGGAGGCACGGACAAAAGGAGACATCCGAAAAAGCCGTGATAATTTGAGTTTGGTCCCATCCATGTAACTGTAAGGGACCATGCCAAAGTTGAATGCCGTAGCAATCATTAGCACAGGATGTCGGCCTATCTTCAATGAAGAATCGCAGAGGGGTAATACTCCGCAAGTGGAGAGGGCGGGCAGAACAATGTTGGGTACTGGCAGAGGTGGTCTCATCCAAGTCAAATGAGAAACATCTGATGGTAGAGCGACTCTGAAGAAAGAGAGCGCAAGGCGACGAGACTTGCGCATCTGGGGCGTGACGCCATGCCATTATAAACTGCGAGAACATTGTGTTTTCCGTATGTGACCCTAAGCTGATGGTTTTTATTGCCTATCAGAGAAATGAAGATTCGCTACGCTTCGCAGTGTCATTCACTTATTTGCGTCACGGTGCCGACGATAGTCTTCAGGGTATAGGATGAAAGCACAATGTTCTCCATTTGTAGGCAGTCTTATCACTAGAGTGACCCGACGGCGTGCCCTTGAACAAGCTCAACCTACGCTCAGTTCCCAACGGAGCAATCCATGAGAGAGAGCCCGCCAGAGTCTTCCCATCTTCCCCTGTACTCAACAATGACCCAGCACCAAGAACTAACACTCGGTAAGACCGGAGCGGAACTTCGTCTCCACAGGCTGTACTTAGATGTACTTGACTGACCTTCCCCACATCATCGAGAGTTGGATTCCATTGAACCAGCACCTGGAAACAGTATGAGAAGGCCTTTCACTGCGCGACTTCGACTGAGAACTTAGGGTGGGGGGTTTTGCAGCACAAGAAGAGCATAAAACCGGAGACAGGGACGAAAGGGTTGAAAACAAAAAATGGCTGAGAGGGGTCGAGGCATTGGGATTTGTGGTGATGTAGAAGAAATGAAGGAGTTCGGCTGGGAAGACGCGTTATTTGTACTTACAGGTGGGTATTGTTGGAAAGTACGTGAGTCATACCGTTGATCACCGCTCATCGTACAGGTTATGATGTTATGATGGTGCAACTCACGTAACTCCAGCATATACCTGCTTCACAGTATTGCTTACCTGCTGTAGTATCTATCTGGCTTATCCCTTCATGTATATAGAGAGCTGTTGAGAACCTCTAGTTAGTTGAATGAACACGCACTCATACATACTCACTCGCATATATACTCGTACTTATATTCGCACATATATATCCGCCTTCATATACTCGAAATGGCTTAGAGAGGTCGAGGCATTGGGATATTGTGGTTCGCATGTATCACAGGTGAAGTATTCCTTGACGGATCATTATCTGTCCTCCGTTGCAGTGTTGCTATTCATAACCTTGTCATTTCAACAGGTATAACAGGCTCCAAGAATGCCTCTTTGGTTGGGATTCACATACACTGCCCAGCTAGCCGCGAACAGAAATATCCTCGACTGTCAGGACCAACCATAATCAGCTGCTGTGATTTTCTTTGTGTCTTTCTACTACCCCGCTCGAAGCTACTATCATGGGGGAAGTAGTTTGGGTCATTGGTCGTCATACGTCCCAACGCGGGGCTCAAGAGCTACTCACACAACCTGATGTGTATGGAGCCTTGAATGCAAACGTATGCTGCGCTGCTGTTGAGATGCTGTTATATTACTGATATTTCCACGGTGTTAGTATGACCTGGTTACAAGTTTCATCACGAACATGACCTTCAGAGGGCGAGTCGAGCAGACCTTATCAGAAGCGAGCACAGAAGGCAAATCTGTGGTTGGGATAAGATCTATGGACGACGATGAAGTGAACATTCACCCTGCTGAATATGTGCAACAAGTTGTTTCTTTTACAGCGCCTTGGATAGAGTTGGATTCAGACGATCCTCTTGTGGCCCATGTCTCCAAACAGGTACCGCCCCTAACTGACATTCACATTTACAGCAAGTTTGGCTGAAGCTTACTCCTTGGTGTTTGAAGGTGTTGAGACATGAAGTGGCATATGCCAGCTTTTGTGGAGTCAATAACATCGTTATTGCTGGCCCCAGGCGTCGAGCCAACATCGCACAGTATGCACACGCAGTCGCCTCGGTATTGACGACAAGCCCCTACATTCAATTTCATATTGATCTGTCGTTGGTTGAGGATGAAAGTGCAAATGCCGATACTGGAAACCTTAGCCACATATATGATTCTTATGCTATGTGGGATTTGTGGAATACAGTCCGATCAGTATGCAAATATAATCCCAGATTATCACTAAGTTCGTGCGCACCCTAATGCGTAATGCGTAGCCATACACATGCTGACAACTTTTGTGATTGTGCCAGGTTTAAAGATACCTCCAAAACTCCCAAACATGGACATTCAAACTCGCTGGTTTACTGAGCCTATTCGAATATTGAATATTCAAGCTTCAATATACGTCCCAAATGCCAAAGGGTTTCCTGTTCTTTCGAAAAGTCATCAAAATCTCATCAACCGATATATGAAGCAGCGACCTGCACCTTTCATACTTCTTGGAGATACTCCACCATTGCCGAGCACCCCAACCGCAAGAAAAGACCCACATGACTCATTGAATTGGCTTCATTACCTTCAGCATATGTCTAAGAATCAGAAACCTCTCTCAGCTGTAGAGAAATTTGGAGCCGGCTATCAAGATTATCTACAAGCCCCGTTACAGCCACTTACAGACAATTTAGAGAGTACAACATATGAAGTCTTCGAGAGGGATCCCGTAAAATACGAGCAATACGAGAAAGCTACTCGTCTTGCACTGGAGGAAAGAGACCCAGATTCTACCACGTTCGTTCCCAGGCCCCTAGGAATTCTTCACAATATGCGATACCAGGCTAATGAAAACTCGTTCAATCAGTATCGTTGCGGTTGTGGGTGCTGGTCGCGGCCCCTTAGTATTCCGAGCACTTCAGGCAGCTGAAAGTGCCAGGAGGAATATTCAGCTATTTGCGGTTGAGAAGAACCCAAACGCCTATGTCACCTTGTTGCGACATAACAGGGAAACCTGGGGAGGGCGAGTTACCGTGATAAAATCAGATATGAGGTCATGGAAGCCTTCTTTTAAAGTGGATATACTCATTAGTGAGTTGTTAGGGAGCTTTGGCGACAATGAATTGAGCCCAGAGTGCTTGGATGGTGTCCAAGGGGTACTAAATCGTAAGTCACACCCACAATCTTATCACTTTAAGTTCTGAGGCTCGACATTGGCAATCATGCTCACGCTTGATGCTTAGCTGCTGGTGGCATTTCTATCCCCACCTCTTACTCAGCTCATTATTCACCATTAATGGCACCGAAAATTCATGCCGATATATCTGGTCGACTCAGCGCTGATCCAAACGGGCCGGAAACGCCCTATGTCGTCTATCTACACCAGGTTGAGCTTCTTGCTGAAAACCAATATATACACAACGCATGGGAATTTACGCACCCTCAACCCGTCAATGCATTTGCTCCGAGCAGCATTGCGGGGTTACAGGCCTCAGGCTTGACGGAGGGATATAACGAGCATAATATAAGGTTCTCGAAATGCACTTTCAAGATCCCGAGAAGAGGCGTAGTGCATGGGCTGGGTGGGTATTTTGAAAGCGTGCTGTATCGGGACGTGGAGCTGAGCACGAGACCGGACACTATTGACGCAAAGAGTAAGGATATGATTAGCTGGTTTCCAATATTCTTTCCATTGAAGGTACGTAATTTCTTTCATGTACTCAGCGCCAATGGGGCTCTTTTGCTTGTGCACGTGGCAGGGACTTATATACTTTCTCATTTTACAGAACCCAATTTACGTCCCAGATCTCTCCGAGCTCGATATCTCTATGTGGCGACTCACAGACGACAAGAAGGTTTGGTACGAGTGGATTGTAGAAGCATATACAGTTTTGGACGATGACCAGCGGTTTAGACTGGGTGTTAGCGATCTACATTCGAGTAAAAAAGTTGCTTGTTTAATGTAGTTATACCTTAGGGATCTGCGCCACGCATCGGCTTCGTTTGGTTTTCTATTGATTTGATTGAGGTGGTATTCTCCCTCCTATTGTGCCTTATATGGTTCAGAACAGGGTGCAGGGATGCATTTAGGTATCGTAGGTACGGGACTGGTGTTAAGGTGCCGCATATTGTCAAAACACTTCGGCAGTGTAGCTCGTATACAGATTTATACTTATCTGACTGTGTTTAGGAGCTGGCTTTAAGTAATCAATTTTTGCCCGTCGCTTTATGCCCATTATTTTGCTAACCATATGTGTTTTAGACTTCCATTTTCGGTAGTCTGCATTGAGAACGGTTTAGACTGAGTCTAGCTTAGGTTAGCTACAGCTCATTTTCACTTTTTATATAAAAAGGAAAACATATGCATTTCAGCCCCGGACTACTGTATCCCAATTCGTTCAACACAAGCTTAGGTATTCGGAATCGCCCTCGTTGGTCTGCTCTCTTCCCCCTGCCGGTCGTACTGTAGCAGTTAAGACAAATGACCCTCATAATATACAGACGGTCGACCGTTGAGACGGCGATTCGTTCAATTCCTCTTTTAGTATGATGTGCCTTGATAGCTGACCACTGACATGATTAACATAACGGTAAATAAGCGCAGGCGAAATAGACAGCGTTGGAGCGTGCAATAGATAGAATTAGCTTAAGCCCCTCACGAGTAGTTGTCAGATATCCGCGAGACCCTGCGACTTTCAACCCAAGCCAAACTTGAAATTGGAGCTGACTGCCACAAATCCTTGATTGCCGCTTCATGACAATCCTCTTACCTCCTGTTTGTAGCTGCTCTGGATGCATAATCTTCCTTCTTGCATGCATTAAAAAGGCATCTAGAGGAAGTGTTGAAAAGAACGACAAGAGTTTGAAGTTGCGTAATTTCGGCGATAAACCAACATGCAGTAACACAATTATACCGCATGCTAGCACTTCTTTAGGGTGACACTGAGTCAATTATGCCCTTCTTTTCCGTCTTTCGATCTGCCCTGGCTGTTAACCATCGAATAATACCATTTCTTTCCCTTCGTCATTTCAATAGTAGGTTCAGGTAATTGGAATTGTTTGATATTAGGGACCATATAAATGGGGATTTTCCAGCGATATCTTGCAAAAACTGGCTTGTTAATTCGTCCAGAGTTTTATTCCACGACTACAGACCCCAATCCGAGCAACCAGCTAAGTGCCCATAGGCAAAACAGGATTAGAAAAACACAACTAGGCTCTCATAGAGGTGAGGAAAGTATCATATCAGTAGTGGCCTAGCCCTAATTAATAGAGTTCCTTAATAGGTCAACACCGCGACCCATATTATAGTTTAGACCAGCAGCAGAACCTTCTTCTCTTCTTCTTTCATCACCAGAAAGAGCATCTCATTAGCAGCATTATGCTATGAAATGAGTGTTTACTTATTGATTTAGCAGATAATGATATCGGAGGTTCATGTTGCCAGAGATGGCGTTCATGCCTAGATTTCTTAGATTGAACTGTCTTCTAGCCAACACTCATTAGTTGACCTCTGGGGGGTTGATGAAGATTTATTTGCCTGGCCCGAATACTTTACTGGCAGGATGGTTATGCTGGAGAAGGTAATAATGCAGCACGCACTGGAATTCACTTGGAGAAATACTAAATGGGCACCAGGGACATAGGTGTTAGGATTAAATGCCTAGCATCCGAGATCTCTATTTTCGTCCAGCAGAAACATGTATCTCAGTTGCGCGGGAATTCAGGGCTTGGAGTCAAGAATCCAGGATGAATATAATGTTGAGATATTTGAGAGAGTGGACAATAGAATTGAACACCTGGATCAGGTGGATCGTCAGGTTTGGTATGTTTGGGCCTATATTGTTGTATGGGCCCTTCGATCGAAGCCACTGGTTGCTTTCGCTGGCATATATTCCAGGTACACGATACGCAATTGAAGGGTGAAATGCTTGCAACTATTGACGCAGCTTTCAACAGAGCAGTTGGCAAGGCCATTACCGGGATTAGGATTTGAAAAAAGTGATGCTGGGGCAGCGCAGGAGAGTGATGTAAATTAAGGTTTTTTACTTTAGTTCTGGGACTGGATGGACTTCTGTTAAATAATAGCGTAATGAGCCTGAATACCAAAAATATTGTCTAAGAGAAAATGAGCTTGTATATTCCACATAGTTTGTGTCCCGAAATGCCACAGTCTCAGGGTAATGATTTATTATACCACCCCCTGGATGGGGTCTCTTTTTTTTTTTTTTTTTTTTCTTTATCCCCCCCCTGAGGACGCAGGGGTAACTAGTTTTTTTTTTTTTTTTTTTTAATACTCAGTACTCCTATTCAATCCCAACAAGGGGACTATGAGGAGCCACCCGGAAACCCGGGTGGATTCAGAACGAGGCAAGTTAATCAGCCAGGTCCACCGCGCGCAGAAAGCAGAAGACTAAGTACAAATATCGTGAACCACGAAACTGTGTAAATCAGAATATTGTGTAAGACAAAAATTGTGTACCTTAACCCTAACCAAACACAGAGTTAACAACCGGCATAGAACTGACATGAATAACCAGACTACTCATGACCACGAACTCGGTGGGTCTAAAAGCTGGTATCAACCAATCCCCCCGCCCCAGCCACACCGAAGCTTGTACTCTCAACTATAAAACCCTGCTCACTCTAGGCTCAAACTGATATGAAATCCGGACCTTGGGTATGTGTTACCCCCCCCCCCCCCCAAAAAAAACTGGTATTTTGGACACATTAAGTTACCCTGAAAGAATGAATTAAAAGAAAAAAATTGAAAAGAAACAACGGACACATGCCTCATACTAAATACGGACCGGAAGCTACAGCGTCGCAGAGTCTAAATAAAACACAATCCAGGGCCCTATAAAGTTAAGGCACGAAACACAGCAAGTTTGTGGACTAGGAGCTGTTAAGTTGTTGTTATGCACATGAAGTGGTACATATGCGCTCATCCGCTAGGTTCCTACTTATATCTAAGATCTGACGATAGTCCCAACGAGAGGAGGTCTCGGTGCGACAATCTCGGAGATGTACAGCTGTGAAGCGCTAGCTATGAAGTGTACTTACCCGCTAAGGTATACAATATCTTCGAGCAAGGAATTGTGCAGAGGGCCATACTGTGAAGAAAGGAGAGGGTGCGAGACATATAAGCCCATCTGATCTCCCAGCCTTCAGATATCTATCCATATTGCTCTCTTGAAAGAGTATAACATACCAATCTTCAACTTTCATCCCATCTGAGTTTATCTTCCCAACCACTCCAAGCCATGTCTAAGGCCTCCTCAATTACTGGGGCAGCTAAAGTTGTACCAACGCAATACGACTCCATCGGGCAAACCTACACCCCCGTCACTTACCTACCCACCGTCCGCCTTACCACCTCCAATATCTGGGACACCGTCACTCCCCTCCTTACCTCCTGCTCCAGCAAACCCGTCCGTGCCCTCGACATTGCCTGTGGCACGGGGTTCTATACCCGCTCCCTCTTAGAACGGGGTGCCGATTTTGTAGTCGGCTCCGACATCTCCACATCAATGGTGGACACAGCCCGTACCCAGAGCATACACCTCCAGAACTCCATTACATATTTCGTAGCCGACGCCTCCTTCCCTGCCTTCCCCCCCAAGGAAACCATGGCCGGACAGACTCTTCCCAAGGGTGAGCTCTTCGATGTCGTCACTGGTATCTCTTGCACCCAATTGCTCTCGGGGTATCTTGATAAATATATTCAATATTAAGGAAAAATTTCTAGCCAAAAGAAATCCTGCTCCGAGACTGTAATACAGTGGATACTAGTTGATATTCTATATATCAGCGCTTATACCCGCCCCCTCCCCCCCAACTATCATATATACACACTTGAAGTCCGGAATAGCTTTCTAGCTCCATAGGTTACTCAGGATAGCTAAAGAAAATCCTGCTGCGAGATCAAATTGCTCCTCCGAGGCTGTAATACAGTGGATACTAGTTGATATTCTATATATCAGCGCTTATACCCGCCCCCTCCCCCCCAACTATCATATATGTATACCTGAACTCCGGAATAGCTTTCTAGCTTCATAGGTTACTCAGAATAGCTAAAGAAAATCGTACTCCAAGATCAAATCGCTCCTCCGAGGCTGTAATATAGTGGATAGTTGATATTCTATATATCAGTACTTATATAATACCCCTGATTAAGAACCAAACAGCTCACATAGACTCGTTTGTTCAGTGGTTATAGACCTTGTTCAGCTTGTTCAGAACAATATAGACTCTCTTGGAGCAATATAGAGTGAAATCTAAAATGCACGCTTGAATACATAGCAAAGCATATCCTAAATCATTGGGTCAAACTGAATCCTTTCCGATTCTCAAAACTAAAGATATAGTAATACCAAATCGAGAGTCAAACTAAATGCTGTCTGACTCTCAAAACTAGAGATAATATACAATGCACTAAATGAATGAAATCCCAAACAAATGCTTTGGTAGACATTTGTTCTGCCATTGTTATTATGACAATGTGTACAGAGAAGACTTTTGGTGTGAGCCTCTGTACATATTATATATAATAACATACATGACGTATACAGATATACAGAACAAGTATTGGCAATATGTACAGCTGATCGCACAACGCGCAAACCGTGGTGCCGGGGGCATTCAGGGTAAACCCCATGAACCAGATGCCCAGACGTATTCCCAGTTCTGCTTCTATTGAGCAACCGCAATTATCCTTATATACAGTACATCACACATCACACCCCCTCCGCCCACTCGCATTATTTGCGCTCCCTGCGATGTGCAAAAGCCGCTCCTCCCTGCTCTTCTCCAGCATAACCAGTAAATGCACCGTTTTGACCATTAGCTGCTCGTATTTGAGTGTGTATGTGACCTGCATATATCACCAGCATCATTATTCGTTATTCATTATTTCATTAGCTACCAAAATCCCTGTCCAATTATTGTGTGGGGAACGGTTTTTTTTTTTTCTTTTTCGGAAGGGGGCGTACATCGGGCTCTATATGTACAGGTGTTAATAGTGATTGTTGTTGTCCCTGCCTCATATTCCCTCTTCCCGTCACGCGGACCTTCAAACCTGCGAGGCCGTGGTCGCCGATCCAGAGGATGCGGTCTTTATCCCAAATCCCAGTATCACCAACATTAACACACTCCCCAGTATCACGCATTGATGGTGCCTCATAAGCACCGAACAACTCCACTGTCCGTTCCTCCGCACGCATAAGCCACGGACGAGGGACATATATGGTTTTATCAAAGACCTCAATTGCGCTGGTAAAGAGCTTTGAAGGCTCGGCTTTGACGAGGGAGGAGTGCGCTGTTAGGGGGGTGGTGAAGGCGGCAGAGAAGAAGTGAAGGGTGGTGGTGGGGATGAGTGATGGGGTTGGGTTGAATGGGAGGGCGTGCTTAGGGCGGAAGTGACAATAGAGGCTACCTATTGGAGTGGAATTGGGAGTTGTGGAGGCAGCGGCGGAGGTGGAGGTGGTGGAGGTAGTTGCGGGGGGGAGGGGGGCATCACTCCTCCTCCAGGTGCCCAGATATGTACAATGTAGAATGGGAGTAGCAACACTCTTGCCGGGAGGATAGCACTCAAAGGTGAGGTAATGATTCTCGAGGGCTAGTGCCGTGTTGATGCGGCAATGGAGGAGGTGTATTATCAAGACGTGGATGCGGAGGGAGAGCGGGAGAAGGCGTAGCAAGGCTAGAGAGGGGAGGTAACCGAGAATATGTGTGAGGAGCTGGGAGGCTATGGTGTTAGTCAGCGATTTGCCATGAGGGATGGTTTTTGGAGGTGAGAAGGTGTTTTGTTTTTGGGGGATGGAGGTACCTCGTTAGGGAGAGATGAGAGAGAGGCCATGGTGAGTGGGATATGTGGTGATGTGGGGTAATTGTAATTGTATTGTTCAGGGTAAGTATTTGCAGTACAGGATGCGACATCATGTATGCAGGTAGAATACACGCATTATTAAAGCTCTCATTCACGTGCCAACCAGACTATTCATTCACGCATAGCGCAGCATAGACAGCAAACCCTATCCAGCATATCCGGCATACTTTGCACACACGCATCACTCCATCCAGCCCTCCGTTTTCTATATCATGCCAAGCTATCTAGCCTTCCTGCTACTTCCCAGTCCGTCAATACCAAATATAACCGATATATCCCTCCTACGGCAATAGTCTGGTTGCTACCTACTAGTCTCGATCAGACCCTCGTAGAGGGCTACCTACACAGCAACCAGACTATACCTACACTCCTTTCCCTACGCGATAACGATATCTCCCAGCGCCATACCCAGCATAACCATACGCCAGCCATCCAGCGTATTCCCTTTGCTACATACCCAGGCATACCCAGCATACCCAGCGCAATTCCTTACTCTACGCGATGCGATATCTCCCAGTAATTCTGCTTCCAGAAAGGCTCCGCTGAATATCCTTATCGCTGTGCATGCTCCTGTGCTTTAAATACGCACTTACTGTACACCGCATCTTAACGTCACGCGCTTCCGTAGACCTGTTCTCTAGGTTTAAAATACATCATACCTAAGCTCTAGTCATATACAAGTATGACTCCTCTATACGCTCCGTTATGGATAAATTACGTGCTCCTATAGCTTATACCTTGGCTTGATAGAACTTTGTAGCCAGTGGCCCCTTAGCGGGGTATTGCTGTCCCTGTGCTCCAATCTGCGTCTTTCATCACTCCCTGTCTCTTCTCTGTCCTGCCGCCGCATCCACAATTTGTACTTGAACATATTTTCCTTCTACATGAAAGCATCGACTATCAATGGGTTCTTCCGTCAGTTTCGTATATGGTTGTTGTTGGAGGGTAAAGTTTTGTGGGTATATGTGGGCCGTCCTCTTCCTGTGTTTCTCACTATCAAGGTATCCTCCAGTGCTTTCTCTAGGCATATGAGCGTCGTAACTGGTGTGCTATGGTTATAAACATAGGAAGTGAATGCAGGATATCCCACATGCTGAAAGGATGCCTGTCGGTATAGGTCGGTAAACGTATCCATGCTGTAAGAGGGTTAGTTGTCGTTGTGAAGTAATTTGCAGTAAAAATATCGTCAAGCTTGTGATTGCTGGGCAGGCGGGCGGCGTATGCCAAATAAGGGTGAGGAAGTAAATATATATCCAATCCACAGGAAGTCATTGTTCTCTTTCTTTTGACCAGTTTGTCATGCAGAAACACCGAGAACCAGGAAACTTGATAGAGAGCATGGGTATTTTGTGCAGCCAAACCAGCGGATATTGAATAAAGTTCATATAACGGATGAAAGAAAGAAAAAATTCTCTGGACTAGAAAGAACCAGGCCAAACATGTCCCAGCCACATAGATAGCCAGCTAGCCAACGATTATGCAATAAATAGTAGTGTAAATACCCTCAATATAATATCAATGCTCTGAAACGCCTTAAACACCCTCAAAAAAAACAATGAAAGAGAGAACAGCAAAAGCTATATCAAACGAGCAGAAGGAGAACAAGGAGGATGATAAGAATCAGTATGAGAAGTGCAATGCAGCATGAAGATGCCGTGTCTAAGTTCATGTGTGCACTAGTCAACAATGGTTCTGACGAATCTCAAGGTTGCTGCGCATACCTTCATTCTTTTTTATCACCCACGCAACTCTCTTCATACCGTTGGTGAGTTTATCTTGCACCCGCGTAACGTCTTTATCCACTTCATCTAGCAACCTTTGAATCATCGCAATTAGCGCCTGCAGGTAGCCACATCCCAACATCATGCATACTCAGCCTGTTCTTCCAGCTCTCTTCCCATCTCATGTGCCTGATCTCTCAGATTCCCTACAGTTCTGTATACCCCCTCCAGCACCTCATCCTGTTCTGCCATGATAACCTGCTGCTGCTCCTGCTCCCATACGACATAGCTATCCTCCCTCTGCGCGTCGGGCTCCTGGTCGGCAGCACCACCTAGTTTGCTCGCACTATATTTACCACTGATTGTTCTTTGTGCAGCTTTTTGTAGCTCTTCCAGCATATCCTCAACCTCACCCTCCACTTCTTTGACAAACCTCCTTCTTCGAGAGACTTCCTCTATTTCTAATCCATATTTGTAGGGGTCCACCTCAACTACCCGAATCGACTCTGCAAGGTCAGAAAGGTCTGACGAGAGCTCGGAGAGGGTCACCTCCAGATCAGATTTGGATTGATGGAGCTCTGGTGAATCATGAGATGAGGCGGTCGAGCGAATTCGTAAATATGAAGAGAAGGATTGTCGAGTGTGGTCCAGAGCTTGCACGACATCGCTGCAATAGGGAAAACATACGGAGTATTGTTAGCCAATCCTGCAGTGGCTTAGAAGGCGTAGCTTTACCTCTGGACCTGTAGAAAGGGGTCACCATCCGTCGTTGAGGTCATCATTTTGAATTCCTTTCCCACGTTTGGCGGGAATAAGTCAATAAGCATCGCCCAAAAAGCTCGGGAAGCTCCGCGTAATCTGGGCTTGGCACAGGTGCTTCTTCTCGAAACAGAGAAAATTGTAATGTAAATCTCCTAGTCAAAATAATCGTTTGGCAGCTTATTTCCAAACTGAACTCCATCAATAACTCGAAATCTCTCGAGCGTGACGCAAATATCATCCACAGTACCATGGAGCAATTTCTCCGGGAGTGGAGACAGGATTCGATGAACAAGCACCAGTACGAATCTGCAATTTTCATAGGCGACAAGCTGTTAGCATTAACAGGTGGAGACATTCCATACAGTTACATCTTGCTTGAAAGCTGACAGGACTGCGTGAGGCTCACAGATGATCCGAAGGACGCATTTTGGCTTGCCCAGGTACACTTCAGCACTGGTCATTACACACGAGCCCAAGGGTTCCTTATGCGGAAAGATCTCATCTCCAAGTCAACAGCTTGTAAATACCTTGCTGCCCTCTGTCTCATCAAACAGTCAAAATACGACGAAGCACTTACAGTCCTCGGGGAGAAGAACCCTACGCACCTTTTCTCGTCACACACAGCATCCAATGGTCGAAAACGAGGCGAATCCAGGTTGAGGGCTCGAGCCGCGCATGACGCTGATAAACTCAGCGATATAAGATTCGAAGCAGCAATGTGCTATCTCAGGGGCTTGGTCTATGCAAAGCAGAATGCTTTCGACAGGGCAAAGGAGTGTTACAAAGATGCCTGCAGGATTGACGTAAAATGTTTCGAAGCGTTTGATCAACTGATGAAAAACCATCACATGTCCCCTGATGAAGAGTGGGCTTTCCTAGAGTCACTGGATTTTGATACCCTAGAGGAGCAGGCTGGGGGTGATGTACAGGCACCCGAGTTCGTCAAAATGCTATACATCAGCCGGTTGAGCAAATACAAGGAGCCCGCTGTCTTCAATATATCTCTGGACAAGCTGAGCAAAGATTACAACTTAGAGAGAAACTGCGATATTCAGATTGCTAAAGCAGAACTACTGTTCACCCAATGCAAGTTTAGAGAATGTCTGAATTTATGCGAGAAGATCATTCAGTTGGATCAATATAATTTCTCTATTTACCCAATTTATCTTGCCTGCATGCACGAATGCAATGAAAAAAACAAACTTTTCCTTGTATCTCATGACCTGGCAGACCATCACCCAGAGGAGCCTGTGGCCTGGTTAGCAGTTGGGGTCTACTATCTTACAGCTGGGAAGATTGCTGAAGCGCGGCGTTATTTTTCCAAATCTTCCATGATGGACCCCCACTTTGGTGCGGCTTGGATTGGTTTCGCACATACATTTGCAGCAGAGGGAGAACATGACCAGGCTATCTCAGCATACTCGACAGCGGCACGCTTGTTTCAAGGTACACATCTTCCACAGCTTTTCCTAGGCATGCAACACCTACAGCTCACCAATATCACACTTGCGGACGAATACCTCAACAACGCATTCACTCTGTGCAAAACAGACCCCCTCTTGCTCAACGAATTGGGTGTAGTATTTTATCACAAAGACCACCTTAAGGAAAGCATAACTCTATTCAAGAAAGCTTTAGACGTTGCAATGGATATTGATAGCGACGTGAAGGCATGGGTTGCTACTCGAGCGAACCTTGGGCACGCATATAGACGGCTAGGCATGTTTGACAACGCACTGGAGCAATTTGAAGCGGTTATCAATGGCACTACCAGAGACGCCAATATATACTCCGCAGTCGGATTGGTCAACCTTGCAAGAAACAAACCGTGGGAGGCAATTCTAGCATGTTTCCAGGCACTCGCTATCTCCCCACAGGATCCTATAGCTACAGAGATCTTAGAGAAGGCACTGAAAGAGAATGCAGACTCTGGTGGGGGATACAGAACAGATGTCTGGACCGGAGAATCTGTTAATGGCGTTCGAGGAGGGGCGTTTCGCACAAGCATCATTGGAGACGAAGGAGAGTTGGTGGTAATGGATGAGAGCAGAGTAGATGATTTCATTAATGAAAGGATGGGATTTGGGCATCCTGTGATTGGAACCCCAAGCGTCCACAGAAGTATTACTGGGGGAAGCAGAAGCAGTGTCAGAAGAAGCACAAGAAACCACCCCTTTGGTGCAAGCTCGGTTCCGCAACAAAAGAGACCCGACGACACACAGGGAAGAGGGGCTGACACAGGGGGGGTGGGCTTTCTAGGCGAGGGTGACAGCTTGATGGAGTTTAGTGACGAGGAGCTATGAGATTATCGTGGTCCTTCTGAACTTACATATGGGCTTTCTCTGTGTTTTCTGTTTTTCTGAGGTTTTGAAATTACATATTACGGCGTTGGCTAGGTCTAGGTACTCTCGAGCATATCCTCTGATTTTTTAATTCACAAACTCCATCTGTTCAACTATAACTGCTGTTCTCTGCATACTGTGACCACTAATATGATGAAGTGTTTCACCTTTGGCTGTGAGGTGAGAGAAGACGGAGACGTGAACTGCTGTAGTGATGTAAATGTAGCGCTTTGGTTCTGTATGTGTTACTACCTTGTCTGGGGTCATTATGTACCAAAAAAGCATAATAACAAAAATGGGTTAAGCTTCAGATTGGTGTGTATTTCCTTTCACTAGGCCATAGCCGAATGGGACACGCTCCAAACCAATGATTGCCTCCGGCCCATTGTACTTCCTGACGGACCGGAGACCTTCACCTACAGTGCGGTCTCCGGGGTGCAGATGTAGGAACCGCAGCATCCAGACGCTCTCCTCTTCCCTCCCCCCTGAACCCATACAACATTCGCCATATGCAGCAATTCAGGCCTCGTTATGCAGGGGGGCGATGATATTTCTTGTCACCCGACTGTATTATCCCCTACCTAAGTGGCATGGCTGTATCATTGAGCAATCAACATGCGCAGGTAACATGACCAATACCCAGCAATAATAGAGGTATTCAATGTTAAGTTGTACGCGCGTATTTTTGCGTATATACGGGGGTCGTATATCCTGCCGAACATCGTACTAAGTACGGGTGCCCATAAAAACAAAATACGTGCAAGACTATTACATCTGCAAATTTACGCCCGTATGTCATATATCTGCAATTTGTGTGAGAACGTTATAAATGGGAAGATCTGATAAGATTGCAAGCTAAGATAATCATGAGGTTGATTCAGCCAAAAAGTTCAGAAGTGCCCCCGTGCCGGCGCAGCACACTAGCGATGCCACAATTAGCTTACCTATCATCGATTATCATCACGTAAGCTGCACCGCCGTAGTTCACTTCCAGAAACGGCAAAAATGGTGCTAAATTGTATTGAGAATAGCGTATATTTACCTGTTGTGCTAACCAGACTTTGCTAGATGGCATACGGGACTGCATGCACATACAAGTTGGGAACGAGTATAACGTTCAGAGACCTCGCCTATTTAGAACTCAACGACCGTCTCTAGAAACCACTATAGTATCCGGAGGAGCTCAGCTGCCCTATATGACATCAGCCTGAGCCTGAGTCTTTTCAAGTGACTTATAACCCTCCTCCGGGATGCACTAGATTTCGGTGTTCCTCTTCCTTACTCTCCCTAACTTCCATCTCCTTCTTCTCCGCAGCTATTCCCCCCTCGCTTAATAACCTAAAATGCCTCTGCTCCGCCTCAATAAGACAAGTCATGTTAGCACGTAACTTATTCATCGTCTCCATCCACTCATCATATGGGTCAGAGTCGTAGACTATACCACCACCTATATACTCAATTAACAAACACCCTCATCATGTATTCACATTATGGGGGTTTCGGATATTTTGCACTCACCAGCCTGCAGATACACCACACCATCTTTAACCACCATCGTCCTCAGGGCAATACATGTATCCATACTCTCAGGTTCATACCCCCAGTATCCCACCGCACCCGCATACACACCCCTCTTCTCCCCTTCCAACTCTGCAATCAACTCCATTGCACGGACCTTCGGCGCCCCACTGACTGTGCCCGCGGGGAAGATACTCCTAAACGCATCAAACCTCGTCATACCTTTCCTCAAAACACCCGAGACCTGCGATGTAAGATGCATCACGTGACTAAATCTCTCGACAGTCATAAGCCTATCGACAGTGGTAGTCAATGGATCACACACACGGTTGATATCATTCCTAGCCAAATCCACCAACATGACATGTTCCGCACGGTCCTTTAGCGAGTCTGACAGAGTCTTTGCGAGCTCGTCGTCCTCCTCTGAGGTCTTTCCCCGCTTGACCGTGCCTGCGATTGGATGGGTGATGATCTTCCCATTTTCGGATTTGACGAGGAGTTCAGGACTTGCGCCGACGATTTGGAATTCCAGGCAGTCGATGTAGAAGAGGTATGGGGAGGGGTTGACAGTGCGGAGATGGGAGTAGATGTTGAAGGGGTGGAGGGAAGTTGGGCGGGAGAATCGCTGGGAGGGAACGGCTTGGATGATGTCACCTTGGGTGATGTGGTGCTTGAGGGTTGTGACGTGCTTCTCGTAGCCTTCGCGGCCAATATTGGAGGTGTATTCCTGGTCGAGCTTGATGGGGGGTTGTGGTGGGAGAGGGATATCGGGGGAGGAAAGGGTGCTAATGATGTCCTGGATAGTTTTGCAGGCAGCTTCGTAGATGCAAGGAAGCTTTTCGTTTTCGGAAGGAATGTGGAGGTAGGACATGACCTTGATGGTTTGGTAGAGATGGTCGAATGCGACAATGGTATCGAAAAGCATGAACAGGCCCTCGGGAAGCTCGAGGGTGTCTTTGAGGGGACGAGCGGTACGAGGTTCGAAGTATCGTACACAGTCGTAAGCGACGTAGCCAATAGCACCGCCGGACATTGCTGGTAAAGATACGCCGGGAACCTTGAGGACTCGGTGCTGAGACAGTTCTGCCTCCAGTATCGGTAGAGGATCGCATTCCGGTCCATGGCCAAGTCCAGTCTTGATCACCTTCCTAGGGTCTGGAAGTCGATTAGTGGAAGCCACAACCCAAGGAAGGCTGTCGTGTTCATACCAACACCTAAGAAACTGAATCGTGAGATTGTTCCGCTGCTGGATACACTCTCGAGAAGAAAAGACTTCTTTCTCTTATGCCTATGCCACCAATTGCTGCTCAGTCGACATGTATTGAGCAATTGGGTGTTGTGCATGAAATGACTCACTTGTTCGACAGCTTCAAGTATGCGCTGGATGGGTTCAGGAACCCCGCTGGAATTGACGCAAAGAGCGCAACTGTATTTGGTGCATTGTCAACTGTAGTCGTACTTCGCGCGGCATCGAGCACCTCCTGTATTGTGTTGAGATCTGGCTGGACGTTAACCTGTGAACTGTGTGTGAGCGCGGGAATGAGAAGAAGAGCGAATTGACTGGGGAGGTGGTATCTACTTGAGTCATTGCGAAATCCCACGCCTATGCTGTCCACGTAAGGTCGCTTGTGGATCCTATATAGAGTTCTTCAACCGTCGAAGGAGAGTAGGATTTATGTCAAAGGAATTGATGCGTCACAAAACAGCGAAATCTAGAGGAGGCAAGGGCAGCCCCTGTGGGGAGGGGAGTTGGGGAGGAGAAGTTAGAGTCGTAACCAAAACAGAGGGCTTTCTGCTTCCCGGCCGCCTAATATCAGGATCCATCAACAGCTTCGGCCTGACACCCTGAACACTGAATTTGGCGGGGTTATCGAAATCCTTGTCGATAGTGTGCTTGATCCTGCGCTGACTGACAGCCCGAGTGTGCTGCTCGAAGGCGGCTTCGGAGCGGGAGTATATGGAATGTAGGAATGAATACCAAGAACCTGCGGAGGAGGGAAGGATGACAGTTATCTCGAAGTACCGTAGGAACTCTCGGACAAGACTGCAGTCTTATTTATAGGGCGGCGGGTTTGGCAAAAGCTGTCTCAGCGTCTTATTCTCGGTTACTTTCTTAATCATAGGTACTGAAGAGACAAAGAAATGAATCACTCAGAATGAAGCTCACTCTTACTCGAGGAATCTGAAAGTGTATTCTATATGGATGATCAAGCGATGATGCTGTGCCTTATATGCCTAAAACTCAACATCCGCCAAGCCCGCCAAATTTCCTCTTCAAGTAATACACCTCAACCTACCCGCGTCAGTATTTTCTTAATCATAGTTACTTTCTTACTTTCTTAACTTACATATTAATTGCTAAATACAATTGCAAAATTTATAATTGGCAAGCGCCTTGGCAACTTGGCGCCCACTCTGTTTGGCCAGTGTCCCAATTGCAATTGCAAATACTCCGTACTTCAAAATTAATGGCTTATTATTACGTCCAAAATGTGGAGTATCCAAGCCTGATGCATACGCCAAGTTACTCCGCATAGGCGACGTTAGCAGACGCTGCATACGGCAACATGGGACGTTCTGCACCCAAAGAAGCTACTCAGGGTAGGAGGCGAGCAATAGTAAAGGCAAAGGGAATCACTACATACATGGCTAGTATAAAATGCATTGTCATTGGAACGCGTTTTGGAGCTGAATATGCCAAGATGCATGCGGTGCATAGGAATTGCATATGCAGGATTCCTAAACCGGAAAAGACTTTTGGTGTGAGCCTCAGCATTGCATGGTCCAGCATTCATAGTCTGGTTGGCACAACACCCTCGAAAGAGGCAGGATTCATAACTTCCCTCCTGCATTACATGTGATATTCAGCCAAGTATGTACGCTATGTAGTATGGAGCAGTACATAGACTACTACATAGCTTATCTCTCAACGCATACCCCCCAAAAAAGTTATGTTCCCAGACTCACTCTACGAGAGGCTTGCCAACCAAGACTCCCTTTAACCAGACTCCCTCTTTGTGGTTCATGGAATAGCTATTCTCAGCTGGAATAACTCCAATGGCACTGGCCACTCCATCATTCTCTCGGCTGGAATTAAGGTGACTTCAAACCTTTTCCCAGTGAATCTTTAGCTCCCCCTCCGACTCAGGAGACAAGGCTGAAATTTCACCTTGCTATATAGACTTTGATACCCCAGGTTTTCCTTATCTACTGGACACCTCTCCCCTGCCCCACGTTAATCACTTCTCAGTATACTGCGGCGAACACTGGTTTGGTTTGTTCAGTACTGGCAATTGGCAATTGATATCCCGCTGTAGCTGTATCTACCCTGCCATCAAACTACAGTAGCTATGGGTCTTGTAAGTTGCTCGTTCATGCTTCATGAATTGCGCTGATTGTGACCATAATATAGCTACAACAGTTCCGTCTCTCTTACTGTCCCTCCAGGTTCATCTGGGGACAGCAATACACCATCCTCCGCCCCACCACCACGACACACATCCCCAGTCGCTTTCTCGCAACAGTCAAGAGTAAACCCCCCCAGAACCTCACTGAGAAAATTGTTCAACGTTATGCTACGGGCCTTCCTTTGGGCAAGTTTGTCAAGTCGGGTGACTATGTCTCAATCAAGCCCCACCACTGCATGACGCACGATAACTCCTGGCCCGTAGCCACGAAGTTCATGTCCATCGGTGCAAGCAAGGTCTTTGATAACAAGCAGGTTGTCATGACTCTTGACCACGATGTGCAGAATAAGTCTGAGGCAAACTTGAAGAAATATGAGAATATTGAAAAGTTTGCAAAAATGCAGGGGGTGGATTTCCATCCTGCGGGGAGGGGAATTGGTCACCAGATTATGGTGGAGGAGGGCTATGCATGGCCGGGAACGTTGACCGTGGCGTCGGATTCGCACTCAAATATGTACGGGGGAGTGAGCTGCTTGGGGACACCCATCGTCAGGACTGATGCAGCAAGTATCTGGGCTACAGGTCAGACATGGTGGCAGATCCCGCCGGTGGTGAAGGTAGAGTTGAAGGGCATTCTGCCAAGGGGAGTCACAGGGAAGGATGTGATAGTCTCCCTTTGCGGGTTGTTCAACAATGATGAAGTCCTCAATCATGCGATTGAGTTTGTCGGATCCAAAGAAACCATGTCCTCCATCCCGGTCGACGACCGCCTCGCAATTGCAAACATGACAACAGAATGGGGTGCGCTATCTGGTCTCTTCCCAATCGACTCAGTCCTCACCAACTGGCTCCGTCAGAAAGCTACCGAATTCAGCTCGCGTCCCCCTCCCGCAACGCAAACCTCCGGCCCAGTCCTCCACCAACGTATGAACCACCAACGCATCGAGATCTTCCTTCACGACCCCTCAAGCCGGATCGCTGCGGATGCAAATGCAACATACGCAAAACACCTTTCTCTCGACCTCTCCACACTCTCTCCCTACGTCGCCGGTCCCAATTCAGTCAAAGTTGCAAACCCTGTAGCAGAGCTAGAGAAGCACGCAATCAAAATCAACAAAGCATACCTTGTCTCATGCACAAACTCCCGTGCATCGGATATCGCTGCCGCCGCAGACGTTTTCCGCGCAAAGTCATCGAACCCATCTGCACCTATTCCGTCCGACGTTCCTAAGATTGCTGATGGTGTGGAGTTTTATATCGCCCCAGCGAGTACCCTCGAGCAAGCGATCGCTGAGAAGAGGGGAGATTGGCAGACTTTGCTTCGTGCGGGAGCGAAGCCCCTGCCTGCCGGGTGCGGACCATGTATCGGCCTTGGAACCGGACTTTTGGAGGATGGTGAGGTAGGTATCAGCGCGACAAACAGGAACTTCAAGGGGAGAATGGGCAGCAGAGATGCTTTTGCTTACCTTGCATCTCCGGAAGTCGTGGCTGCTAGTGCCATCTCTGGGATCATCTCCGGACCTGGGAAATATACTCCACCAATATCTAGCACAGGAATTGTTCGAAGCATTTCCTCCTCTTCTTCCTCGGATTCTGCGGCACCAGTGGCAGCGGAATCCACATCCACAACCGCAATCCTTCCAGGCTTCCCCGAGCGCATCTCTGGCGAAATCGTCTTCTGTGACGCAGACAATATCAATACCGACGGAATCTATCCTGGGAAATACACATACCAAGATAACATCACCCCCACCGTTATGGCGCAAGTTTGCATGGAGAACTATGACGCAGACTTCCCCACTATCTCCAAGCCAGGGGACATCCTCGTCTCAGGATTCAATTTCGGCTGCGGTAGTAGCAGGGAACAAGCAGCTACTGCGATTCTAGCCAGACAGATCCCAATGGTCGTGGCGGGGAGCTTTGGGAATATCTTTAGTAGGAATTCGGTCAATAATGCGCTGTTGACTGTGGAGGTGCCGAGGCTTGTGGAGAGGTTGAGGGAAGAGTTTAAGGGGGAGAAGAGGGCAACCAGAAGGACAGGGTGGTGGTTTGAGTGGGATGTGGCGAGGAGTAGGGTTACGGTTAGAGAGGGTCCGGAAGGGGCAAGGGAGTGGAGCCAGGGTGTGGGGGAGTTGGGGAGTAATGTGCAGGAGATTATTGTTAGGGGGGGGTTGGAAGGGTGGGTTAAGGCGAAGTTGGGGGAGGAAAGGAAGTAAATAGAATTTGATGAAATGGGCAAGAGAGTGGGGGAATTGAATACTTTGGGAATGACTTGCAAAGTGCCTTCAGATGCATGCAAGCAAGCATAGGATTAGCACAAAATACTTTGCTTGCGCGGCGTATATGAAGAAAGAAATCTGAGCAAGACGCAAAAGAAACTATCGAACCCGGTATTAGGGCGTGTACCTACTGCAAGAAACATGGACATCGTTTCAAAGGACATGGAAAAGACTTTTGTTCCGCGCCTCCGTACAGACGTCCTATATGTCCCTACTCTAAATCACAGCTTATTTGGATGGAACGTTATCAAGTTCAAGGCCGTTCTAGTTGCAAGAGACACACGCCAATATTAGTTGCAGATATAAGAAATAAGCTCCCTTGGATACGTGAAAGTGCGCCCTCAGGCCATACGAGCAATCCGCAAGCTCATATCGGCCTTATGATCCCTCCAACAGCTTCCCAAAATCATATAAGCATTGTGAGCAACCCGCAAGCTCGCTCATATTGGCCTTATGAGCTCCTCCGAGCTGTCAGATTCATATATACACTGGCATACAGCGTTAGGGCATGCTAAGTTCGATCCAACCGTATATTCAGACGGCGAAGGCACCGTCTAAGTTCATATGCCACGCGTGTATTCTCTCCAAGTCAACAAACAAGACACCATTCGCTCTTTCCGACGTCCGCTCTTCTAGACCATTCGAGCTCATTCATAGCGATTTAAGCGGAAAACAGCCTACACCATCATACGGCAACTCTTACTAGGTACTACATCACATTCATAGATGACTTCACCCGCATGGCATGGTCCATATGTACTACTTAAAGGCCAAGTCGGATGCATATCAAGTTATTGTGGATTTTATTAACCTCGTCCAAAGGCAGTTCACCACCACTGTTTTATCACTGCTCATTGACAACGGCGGTGAATACACTAAGGTTGATATATACCTCAAACAACAAGGAATACGCCACATAAGAACACCTCCCTATTCCCATAGGTTATGAGCCCAGATCAAGCGCTCTGAGCCTCATACGAAATAACACAAAATGTCTTCTGATGCCGGATCCTCCAGATCGCGTGCTCGCTCAAAAATGCCCTGCACGACCTCCTCAACACCCGCAAAATGATGATGATGAAGATGAGGAAATATTGGATACAGTACATGTGTCTGCAGCAACTGCAGCACATCAAATGCCACCACCCCCGGACTTCCTCACATCTGCGGCATCACAAGCAGCCTACGGACCCTTAGCCCAGGCAGCTCCCGTTCCGATGTCAGGACACAGAGACTTCAAGTCAAGCGTGAAAATCGAACGACTTGCTACATTAGAAGGATCTAAAAACTACGATCTATGGTCACAACAGATGCTGATGGTATTCGATGCTCTTGAAGCCACCCAGGTAGTAACAAAAGATATGTGGGGATATCTTGTTAGGCAGCGGAAGTGGTTCTAGCGAGGCGGCGATGATAGCGACGGCGATAGCGACGGCGAACACGGGTGCACAGCAGATCTGTAGTAATATGCCTACTGGAGCGGATGGTAAGACGCGAAGTAGACAATATAACTAAGAGTGCGATAATGCGAAAGAAAACGAAGTGAATTGAAGACTTGCTTGATTCTACGAAAAATACAGGTCCGGAGCGATGTCTATATACATGGAAATTCAGGGTAAATGACAAGCGCAGGGATGTGTTAATCGGCCAATAAGAATCAAGGAAATGCACGGATAGCCGTCGGTGGCAACAGTGACTCAATCCCAACATATGAAAAAATACTTGCGTACGTGCGGACGTAAGTTACTTGCGTGTTCAGCTGAATATTGCTGTTGTGGCAATAATAGCTTTGATAGATAGCGCTCTGCTGGACAGCGGCTGGCGCAATAGCAATCTCCGGGTGTATTGGATGTGCGTTCTAACAGGTAGTTGTCCACGGAGACTGATGGGGTCGGTATAGTAACTCAGTTCTAGTTAAGAGCCGTTTCTTTCGTTCACTATGCCTTTGGCCTAGCAAGATAGCCTACGTTATTCGAGTTGGCCACTGTGGGCGGAGAAAGAGATGACTCAGAGTAGTACGGTCCATATAACGCGCCGTTCAATTACCTATTTTCCTGTGGTAGAGGATTTGGTTGATTATGTTGTGCCTCAGTACTGAAGACGGGACCTTCATTGTTACGTGTGCCAAGCATCTTGTGTCACGGGACAGAGGTATCCACAAACCATCACAACGTGCAGCAACAGCGGATCTAACAAATGCTGGACTGATTTTTCAAATTGTTTGATGAGGTTCAGATTCCAATCTTTTACGGATTATCTGCCTTGGGACCAAGAGTCTGCGTTTATATATTTACGAAGTCGACGGATGAACTCGATCCAGCCCCAATTTTCAATACTGGAAACAGTCTCGTGGATGTGGCGCCAGCAGACCTGTGGAATGTAACGCAGAAGTACTTAGCAGAAGTACTTAATGATCAATTCTGGTCAATACTTGTATGCCACGGGGTTTGGGGGGATAGGATAACAAGAGCAAATATCAACGCGGTGGGAGGCATGTATAGGACTGGGAAATATGGCATCGGGGCCACTGCTGTGGATTGAGGAGCAATGATATCAACATAATAGGTTTGTGGGTGACGAGTATGGGACTTCATTATGTGCATATATACAGGATATGAGTTTGTGGATCGGGTGAGCAGATATCAATGACTGGGATTGTAATTAATATAGAACTATTTAACTTTTTCTCGAGTCTGAAGTAGGCAGGCAGTATGAGGTAGGTAGTAGAAAAAGTAATATATATATGTTGTCCCAATTATATACCGGTACCTAGAATATCTACTCGGCAGGCGAAGTTGTGCTACAGATTATTTTTTATTTTTTAGCCCCCCCCCCCCCAAAAAAAAAAAAAAAACCCCCCCCATTAATAAACAACACTCACATCAATTAGATGACCACATTATCCAGGCCGCCAACGGTGGATTACATCAGTGTTTTGCAACTGGAGTCCAAATTCATTCATATTCTGCTCTTTACTCCCTCACCTTTGGTGTCGAGAAAAATCTCTAAGCTCTCTCTAATTCCCAGCACCATGGGAATTCGAGCTCACCTTTTGCTCTTGACACCTGGCACTAACGCACATCGGACACCTCAATGACATTTGACGAGAACACAGATCTCCACTCATTAAGTGCTGCTTTGCTATATCCGCCAATGCCTCAATGAATTTGGGATCTCCATTGAGTGATTCCGTGCGCTTGATGCCTGGTTGTTTCATTTCGCCGATGATCTCGAGATCAAGTTCGTGCAGGGTTTCAATGTGATCAGCTGCAGTAAGGTAATAGTTAGCAATATGCCCAGATGGAGAGAATAGCTAGGGGGGGGGTATACATGTAAAGGCAATAGGAATTAACACCAAGTCCGTCTGCCCCTTCTTGACATAATTCTGTACTGTATTTGATGTTTGCGCTCCCAACCACGGGCTCGGTCCAACCTGACTCTGCCACACAAGCCTATAAGGATTCCTGAACCCAAGCCTTCCCATAACCGCATGCACCGTTGCTGCGACCTCCGCCGGATAAGGATCCCCCCTGTTCATAACTGACATTGGTAGTGAATGTGCAGAGAACAAAAGCACCACATCATCCCTTTTCTCTTCCGGATATGTCGCCAACGTATCCTCCACATGCCTAGCAATGACGTCAACGAACCCGGGGTGGGTTGGCCATCGGTCAATGACACTCCACTCAATCGTCCCATTGGGATCCATCTTTTTCGATAGCTTCCATAACTCGTTCAAAGAGGATCCAGTGGTTGAGCATGAGTATTGTGGGTACTGCGTAAAGGCAACAGCACGAGTAATCCCATCCTGGATTAATTTCGCAAAAGTATCCTCCGTCAATGGATCCGCATAGCGGAATGCAACGTATGGCTTATGCGGGGCTGTTGAGGGGTGGATTGTATCCAATATTTTACATGCCTCGGACGCTTGGAGCTCCGACCACCGGCGAATTGGAGATCCCCCACCAATGACGGAGTATTGGCGTTCAATTTTGGGAGTACGGCGCCGGGCAATGAGGGGACCTAGGTACTTCTGGAAGGATCCAAGAGGAATAAGGTCCCCATCTGCCTACCGTGAGGAATTGATGTTAGCAGCTGGTAAGGTAGGCAGTGGGATGCGTTAGGTATACAAATAATCTCGAAAGAAAGTTGTGGACTTCCGAGACTGTGCTGGGACCCCCCATGTTGAGAAGGACTATGGCTGTACCTCCATCCTTTGGCTTCGCTTGGTTGGATATCCAGCTAACAGTTGCGAGTGATCGTAACGGAGCTTGGAAACTGGCGGAAAAGAAGAGCTTGGGTGATATCCTATTGCGGGATATCGCTCGGAAAAGTGAAGCTGGTGTCCGAGGTAGAAACATTGTCAGGAAGGTTGGCTCACTTTATAATGGAATCTTGTCAAGGGAGAAGAATGGATACAAAGACAAGAAGCACAAATGAACGATAGTAGACTTCCAAGAAGTTGAGCAAGGGGGGCCGGGGGGAAGCAGTCCACCGTGGATATAAGGCCTGTCTATATATGACGTTCTAGATGTAGCGTTTGTGGCGATAACCTCATTAGAGCATTCGAGTTGTTCTAGACAAAATTCCTCCATGAACGTGGCTGGTGGGACATCGTATGAGACAGTCGAGACTTGCACCTCTGGTTTGCACCTCAGTCTGGCGGGTGTCCTTGGCTGTCAGGGGATCTCTTTGAGGGTGGAAAACAACACAGCACCTTTTAGACAGTGCAACCCCTCCCTATCAACCTATGCCTCATCCTTTCATGATCCTCATGAGCTTCAGAGCCACAATGCTAGGTTATTGCGATTGGCTGGTGCTGATAAGGGAAATTTGTGCCTCATAAGAGCCGACTGAGCGTGACCATCCATTGGAATAGTGTTAGAGAGGCTGTACATATATGATTCTTTAATCTCACAGATTTTCCGCCTCATTACGAGAAGCGTTTGATATATTCGTGGACAAAGATGGGGCCCCTGGTGTAATCCAAACTAAGGAAGGCTATGTTGTACGTATTCCAACCTAGTAAGTTACGATGAGACTAATATACTCACGTGAATATTTTTTAGGGTTTCGAGGCATCAAGAGTAGAAATGGCTGAGATAATTGTTTCCCTTGATCCAGAAAATGAACGGCTTCATACGGCTATGTGCATTAAAAATAAAATGTACTTTTATATTTTTATACTCTTTTGTGGAGAGCCGAACTACACTAATATCTGTGCCTGCAGATCGGGATGAGCAAGCGGAACTTGAACATGCATATAGGCTTTTCACTATCAACACTGATGGACCTATAACTATCTTCGACTTGAAAAGGATAGCAAGGGAGCTAAAGGAGAATGTGACAGACGAACAATTAACAGACATGCTTATGGAAGCATCTGGCGGGATGACAGTCAACCTGTAAGCCACTCTGGTCTTGTGGATTGGTGACAAATATCATTGACCCATCATTCCAGAAACGAGTTTGAAGGCGTGATGAAGAGAACAGGAGTGCTCTAGTTATGCTCAGGAGTGCTGTAATATATTTTATATAAGTGGTTAAAGAAGCTCTAGCATAAACCATCCTTCTCTTGTGGGCTCCGTTGGACGTACAACTCAACAGTGCTGAGCCCATAATCATTAAATTTGCCATTCTTCCTAGGTCAAGATCCTTTTCTTCCTCTCGATCATTGCGTCTGTGGTGAAATCAAAACTACACTATCACCTAACCACCCAAGGTCAGTATCCATAATACAAGTAAAATGCCATTTCCTGTTCAACATACCTCTCACAAAAAGCATCTCACTTGTCCTCCTTACAGTCTATCACCGAAGACACCTCGTAAGCCTGATTCCCTCCTTGAAGGAACAGCCAACTACCCTTCACTTACTCGTATGGTATCGTCGTCCTCCTCATCTCCGACTATATAAATCGTCTCCTCAACGTCCCCTAAACCAAAGTCAATATTCAGTCGGAAATTGTATGTATGCTTCTTAACCGCCAATGGTGGGAGTTGTACCAATAATTAAGTTACAATGAGAGTCAAACGCCTACGAAAAGCCCTGTTAGTACAAGGCAAGAGAAGAGTTAGGAAGGATGAGTTAGGAAGGATAAGCCTACATGTAACCGCCCTTTGAGCTCTCGATCTCCTCTCAGCTTGACAAACACATGCTCGTCTAACGACAGACGGACTAGATCAAGACTTTTATGGCCATCAATCAGCCTTCGCTTATATTGTCGAATGTTCGTATAGGAATGCTCACGGTTCGGAGACGGCAGCTACTGATTCATCGCCTTCGGCCATTTTGAGATGGGTGATGAGGTTAGCAACAGAGGAGAGCTTGGGTTGTGCAAAGCTTGAATTAACGCTAGGGTAGTAGGTACTTAAGTAGGTAGTAGATGCCAACTAAGGACGCAAGTTAGTCTAATGCCAAGCCTCTACGAGCAAAAGTAGCTTCGCATTTGCTGAGATCTCGCAACCCAACCGAGCACATTGCAACTGCAAAATTGCCTGCACTACTAAGCGCTGTGGTTGTGTTAAGGCAAGCATTCACTGCCATCCTCGAGGCACTGGTAGTGGAATCTGCTGCAATAAATCAAGCGGAGTGGATGGAGGTGGAGATGAGGCAGCGACAACAGCAGAACATCTAGTTGATAGCGAGGTGGAATAGATATATGTAGTTCATCATTTATTTATGTCTTTTTTTCATGTATTTTAGGTTTTTTTTTTCATAGTGATAGAATGGAATAGACCGGACCCGCTCGACTGGGCGGGCCAGTCAATTGGTAGGGCCACTCATCAAGGGACCAGTCCAATCGCGAATAGACCGGGCTACTGACGAAAAACACATCATTGATGACTGGGCCGGAACATACATAATCTTCAATGACCAAAGCATACTCCAATGCATCGGTATCATCCCCTCTGGCTGGTATAGAGCGGTAGAAGGCTTCCAACTCTATATTTGGCCCTGGATGAACACTGCCTTGCCAATAACTTGCCGTTCTGCTACAAAGCTTTCAAATAGAGAAATCTCCAACTCTGGCCACAAGCATAACCATGAAGCATTCGGCTGACGCCGAGACCAATCCTTTGACCAACTATTTCAGTGCGGTTCTTCCACCAATTGGCAATTGACCGTTGTGGGATTTTGAACCAGCGACTAGCTTCCATTTGTGTAGGCGGTCGATATTCCACCTCATCATCATCATCAAACTTTAAGTCTTTTGGAACCCGGTGGTGCATTAGAAACATTAATACTTCCACCTTTTTTTCTCTAGAATAGCTTCGTTCTACTTTGTACACTCGATCCTCTACGGGTTTAGGCTTGCGCCCTGGCCGCTGCTTTGCTTTTGCCTGTGGCGTAGCAGGAATAGTCTTTCGGGTACCAGGTAAATGCCGTGGATTGGCATCAGATACTGTTATAGGTGCTAGCAGAGTCTGATGTCTTGGTGCCCCCCAAACACTATATACCAATAGACTTAAGCATAGGATAAAATAAATGAACCTCATTGTGGTGAAGGCAAGGCGAAACACTTCAAGTTTACTATCTACATCAAACTTTGCCTCCGATGAGGTTGATTTGTTGTGTTTGTTCAGTATGTCGGTATGCGGTACTTTGCGTACTTAGGTTCGAGGCTACATATTTCGCTCATCCCTTTGCTCATCCACATACCGTAGGTACAGTGCATACACAAGCCAGACTAGTGCATACATATGTATGTATGTACTGCCATTATTATTGTGGTTGTGCCAAGCAGACCTACATACTTAGTATGTACCTGCAACCTGACGCAGCGACAACCTCAGGAAGCCCCTGACGCTCCTGAGGTATGGCTAGTCTCATGCAAGACCCGACGCTAGTAGGGCCGGGTCTTGGCATGAGACTAAGGTATGGCCGCGTCCTGACTAGTCTCGGCACCACGTCCTGACGTTCCTTTTTTTCTATTGTTACCTGCAGGACGGAAAATGAACTCAGTAAGCAATGTCGTCAAACATGCTTCGTCTGTTTAGACAACCGGCGGTCCGCCTGGCTATACACCGTATTCCACGACGTATTCAGTTTAGGGGATTTATCAACGGGTCGAAAAATGAAGAGGGCTTATTCATACCAGGGGGGAAGCAAGAGGAAGAAGCCAGACAAAAGTGGGCTCCGAATAACTATGATCGTATGGTAAGTCACTCTACATGTTATGGGTTACTGGCTCAACTAACGGTCGGATAGTGGGATCATGTCAATAAGCTGGATGACCGTGTCGCTGGCTTGACGAAGGCATGTATCATATTCAATAGTAGATGAAGCTTGACTAACGATGGTATGACTTGGGAGATTTCAAAGGCGATGTTGGCATGAGACTAGGCGATGTCAACAAAAGTCTTGGAGAGCTTGCTACGAGGATGGAAGCAGGATTTGGGAGAATGGAAACGAGCATGGAAAAGAACTACGGGGAGCTTAAAGCTGATATAAAGCCACTTGTTTGGCAAGTCCGTATCCTACTTGGAGGGGCGTCGCTGGTATGTATAATATATTACTCGTGAACTACCAGTTATTTCAATGCTGATATCCATTAGGTTATAGTGTTTCTCGTGAAAACTTATCTCGATGAGCACAACATTTTCAACAAAAAGCTGGCGGATGCAATGCCTCAACCTGTTTCTGGGCCAGCCGTTGTCGCCCATAAGATCGATCCAAAAAAATAGGTTCTGTCGGTCTATAGATGGCTTAGGGAGGGTGCTTGCTGGTTTTTCAATGGTAGATCAAGGTGTTTGCTGGTTTGTATTACAAAAGGTGCTTAAAACGGTACGGCATTACTGTTACTCCATCACATCTGTGATTGGAGTATGCTTGGGTCATTGAAGATTATGTACATACTATTCCCTCTTCTGCTACCTCTCCATAGATCTAGATAGGTATCAATTTACATTGAAATCACATCGTGCGACTAAGTCATTTGAGAGGCGCTAGCCAATTACTCGAAATAATTAGCCGAGGAGGGTGTTGTGCCAACCATAATAGAGAGGTTTTGCAACCCTGTAGAATAACTTGTAACCACAGCAACGCGACTAACTAATGCACGTACTGGGTTTGTGCTTAAGGATGGCAGGGATTGAAAGATATTCTCTGCCTAACGATAGGCAAGAATATCTCTCACGATTCCTATGTCTATCTTTCACAACAAACTTCTGAACAGGGTTAGAGTCCCACCTTGGCAGGCAGATATGCACTACGTACAGTGTATGTTGGCACTATATGCAACAACATATGTAGCTGGTAGTGCAACATGCACACCTGGCTCGCCCAAGTGTTTTAAACCGACGAATCCACCCAAGTTCTTCTTCACATTTGATTGGAGCTCGATATACAGGTGTCTTGTCATCATTCTCGTCATCGGAAGTCTCTGCCGCACATAAGCATGTAATCCGCCATAGTAGGGTGTTGTTGCGTGTCGTTGATTACTAACGAGAGATAGGATATATTCTTAGGACTGCAAAACCTCTGTTTCTACACCATTGTGCTCACAGGGGTCCAAGTGCACTAGCTGGGTTGTAAGATAGCTAGCGTGCAAGGGTGCAAAACCTCTCTAATACGGTATTATGTTGGCAGGACAGGTTTAGTGTTGCTTTAGTGCTGTCGGATGTGACAAGAGGAGCATGATGTCTATTTTAACCAGGTTTCACTGCTAGTCTGCCCGATGTCTATTTCAAAGGTTTTCCCTATTGTAAATAGAAATAGGCCATGAGAATTGTAAATAGGAATAGATGGTATTTGCGGTGATATGACACCTCGTCATAACGAGCCCCTTGTCTGAATCCTAGATATCTAAGCTGCTGCTTTTCTTTCATAGGATAGTAAAATTATTAGCATGCCTCGGGAGGTGTGCAGATGATGTCGATCTCCCGTGTTTCCTGCAGGGCTAAAGATGCAGAGGAGCTTCTTCAACATTGCTAACCAAAAGGTCTTGTTGCAGATGAGCTACACCAAATATCGCAACTTCCAAATTTTAAAGCTTGTCTCAGGCGATTTGCGTCCTCTACTGGGGCCATGCCAAGCTTGCTGAATACCCAAAGTTAGCAAGTTAGTTCTAACTACAAACCACAACACCTGCCCAACTGGCACCAGACTACCCAACTAGGCAGTTCCAGAGGCAGTTCCAAAAACCCCAATGTCGAGCGGTCGATTATGACTTCTAATTAGCAATGCAGTTTCATGACTGCTTACTTAGTGCCATATATCCCCCATCTCCACCTTCCAATTGTCTTTTTAGCTCCCCCCCAACACCAACAAAGAGGACCGTTCCACCACATTCTCTCTCGAAATCCCATTCTTTCAACAAAGAAACGTCCTCCCCCTTCCATTCATTGCTCAGGATGGAATTCCACACCATCCCATTATTACTCAAAAGCAATCTTGTGCCAGACTCGACACAGTGACTGAGTTCGAGTGCTGCTGGTGCTGGTTCTGGTGCTGGTTCTGGTGCTCGGCCCTCACATTCACATACACACACTCATACACACCTCTCATTGGCTCCAATACCATCCCAAACTTGGGTCCATGCCCAGTGTGCTTGCACTTTGTTTGAGTAATTTGTAACAAAGAGAGGAAGCGGGATAGGCAGCCGTACTCGAGGTTTACTCGCATTGTCTGGTAAGCTATCGGTGATACAAGTAATAGGGGCGGGCAGCCATTCACATCCTTCAAATTCTTCGCCTACGGTAGAAGCACAGAATACATCGCTATTGTCCGCTGGCAGCGGGGAAGATAAGTAGTACTACCGCGGCTGGTAACAGCAGTGGTAGCTGGAGTCCCGACAGCAAGGTTCTTTGGAATTGACCTGTTGACATCGAGCCATACGAATACCAGAAGAGGAGTCTTTACAAGGGTTCAGCACTCGAGTAAGGCTCCTATATTATCGCCCTCACACGAGCCATCATTACCAGAATCAATCTGCACTCTAATTGAAGACCGTAAAAGGGGAAGCAGGAACACTTTACAGAAGACTCAGGGTAAGGAAGATAAAGAAGGAGACACTCCTACCTCGTCAGAAAGTCATCTCGAGGACTCGGGTTACTTCAGCCAGACCCACAGCCAGACCATTCTCCTCTCACATATTTCCTGGGAACCATCAGTAACCCTGTATACTTCCAGTACAGACCTACTACTAACCTACAGACTGCTATTGAATTGAGCTCAGACAGTCGACATCATATTTTGGGGAGGATGGATCCTACTAAGAGGGAGGGAGATGGTCCGATGTTGCCCGCGCATCTTGCTTCGATTGAGCAAGCGAGGGCAGAGGGGAGTTATTCGGAAACTTTGTGGGAGAAGAATGAGGGTGGCGAGGAGGAGGATGAGAGTGGTGGTGGGGAAGGTGAGGGTGACGAAGAGGAAGAGAGTGATGAGGAGGAGGATAAGAGTGATGAGGAGGAGGATGAGAGTGAAGAGGAGGAGGATGAGAGTGACGAGGAGGAGGAGGATGAGAGTGACGAGGAGGAGGATGAGAGTGACAAGGAGGAGGATGAGAGTGGCGAGGAGGAAGGGGCAGACTTGACACCAGCAACAACTATGGTAAGGGTGCTTGCGCCTCATACAATACGACAAAGTGGCAAGGATCTATGTGAGGTAGATCAGCCAGAAATATCCTCGCCTGAAGAGTTAGTGTTCATCAGGCAACGACACACAGAGAGAGCTACAGAGGCCGATGCTGGACGAACTGAGGGCTCGTCCCATCCAGGGAGCCTGCCTCGTGAAACAGAGGCACAAGCTTCTATGGCCCAGTCAGATTCTACATCCTCGTATTATAGTAAAGAAATCGCACGGTTGTCTGCATCACCTAAGGAACCAAACACTAGGTTCATGCACATCTGGAACATGTTTGATAGGGAGAAGACAGGGAAGGTATGATTTGCTCACTTTATGCTCAGTGGGAGTTTTGGCTTACATTGACTACTTCGCAATGTAGCTTAAAGTGAACATTTCCATGCAATTTATGGAGAAATATGAAGAATTCTGCTGGGACTCAAACGAACCTCTTTTCTCTAGAGAGGACCTGCAAAATGGGTGGATGTTTTCTTCCGATCCGGAATATAGCAAACTGGAAATAAGCATGGAGGAGGTCAAGGACGCTATGAAGCGCTTCGCGGCCCTGGCGCGATTCAAAGAAGTTATGAAGATATTTGACCATGAGAATAATGAGAAGGTATGTGCCGTAAGTTTCTATGCTGGGGATGGCAGCTAACTATTCACTTCTTAAAGGTACAAGTTAAAGACCTTCCAGAATTTTTAAAAGCTCTCCAGGATATTATGAAGGAAGATATTGTTTCTGAGGTGCAACAAAACCAAATTAAACAGTATTCCACACACCCCGATTTGCGGGATAAGTACCTGTCTGCTATAGAGATGAAGGACTTTTTTGCAGCGTTAGGGCAACCGATTATAGAACAGCTCGCCAGGAGTGTAAAATATGACGATGAAACTTATGATGAGAAGGCGGTAGCAGAAGTGCAAAAAGTGGAGGAACCTAAAACCCTAGAGCGTCGAGGGCGAAGAGATGCCTCGGTTACCCCAGTTCGAGAGGATTCCAGAGGACGGCCGCTTGCTCATGCAAGGGTGAAGAAAGCAGATTATCTCACACCTCCCACTCCCGGCTTACAACAGTTGAGAGCTTACTCTCCACGTAAACCTTTACCAAAGAGGCATGTAATCCTCGACTCTCCCGATTTACTTTTAGATTCACCGCCATTAGCGCATTCGACACCCACAGAAGAATTCCATGGAGTGCCGTGGGATCGAGCTGGGCAGCCAATTCAGGGTAATACTCACACAGACTCAATTTTGTCCGCTATTTGCGAGTCCGCTATTTGGGAGTCACCCGAGTGGGAGCTGAAGAACACCGCTGGGAAGTTCGTACTAGTAGCACAGGATGGTAGCTATGCTCTTACACATGAGAATATCAAGACTCTGATTAATGAGCGGGATCAACTTCGTCAGAAGGTTTTCGAACTTGGGGATGAGCTGGAGAAACAAGTAGCAAAGGCATTTGATATTTCTATGTCTTACTTCGATAATGAACAAGCGCAGAGATTAGAGCTTAGTGTTGAAGAAAAAGATAATCTTCAGCGGGAACTAAGTAAGGCGAATGACAAGGCTCGGATGTTGGAGAAAGAGCTAGAAACGGTGAAACGAAATTTAGAGAAGGTCAATAATTATGCGAATGAAACGAAGATCGCTTTTGACGATGCACAGAAGGGACGCAATAATATGCAGGCAAGTAATCTAAAGTTACGAGCGGATGCGAGAGATGCGATGGAAAGGTATACGAAGTTGAAGGCAAACCAGGTAAGGTTGGGAGATAAAATCAAGAAGATGGAGTATAGTGATGGGGTCAAGAAGCAGAAGCTGAGGTTCGCAAAAGAGGAGATTGAGAAGCTGGAGGAAGAGTTAATCGAGGCCCAGAAATTAAAAGCAACGATTCATGAACAGGCTAGGGAAATTGAGGATTTGAAGGCGAAGAACGATCAGTTGAATGTGGAGCAATCGTTGCTTGAGACAACGTATATTGGGGCGGCGATGAGTCAGAATAGGGACTCCAGTAGTGTTTCGGGGAACGTGCGTGGGGAGCCCGATGTCGTGGTAGATGGGGGATATAAGGGGAAGGATGATGGTGGATCGTTTGTTAAAGATAGCATGTTCCTGGGAGACCAAGTTGGCGGGGAGGCTAAAACCCTAGAGGAACAGCTAATTGAAGTGGCGGCAATGGCGAAGCTTGCAGAAAAGGTAGAGGAGTTGAAGGCGCACAAAGAGAGCACGAAATCGAAGGCTACAGACGCAAAGGTTCGAATCCAGGCACTGAATGAGGAGATTGAGAATAGGAAGGGCGAGCTAGAACAGCAGCATCAGGTCTACCTGGAAATGGAGTCAGGGCTGAAGGACCTTTTCATGGAAACGACACATCTTGGTGGGGAAATGCAGGGGCTGCGGAAGGAGATAGAGAAGTTGAAGAAGGATGGCCGGGGGGAAACGCGGGAGATAGAAGAGCTTCAGGGTGAGCTTGGTTCTATGGAAGACGAACTTACGGAGGCAATTGACTCAAGGGATCAAACTGGTGCTGAATTGGAGAAGCTTAAGAGGGAGTGGGCAAAGGGGGCTGCCAAAGAGCTTGAAGATGCGAAGTGCAAGGTTGCCCAGTTGACGGAATTGGGTTTAAAGCGGAAGGAGTGGTTTGATGGTGAGATTGCTCACAAGAAGGAGATGATTGAAAAGTTGGAGAAGGCTATGTACTCATCAGAGGAGCAGGTGAAGGGACTCTCCGCAGTCATTCAACAGCTACAGGGATCCATCGATGAGCAGCAATCTGAGCTAAAACAGAAGTGGAAGGAAATCGAGCACGCTGAAACAAAAACTAAAAGATACAAGGAACAGGCGATGGATCTAGAAGCTAAGCGCAAGGAGGGCGAGAGGGAAGCGCAGTTACTCCGGGAGTCTAAGAGGACGCAGGAATCGACTATCCAGTCTTTGGAAATGGAGAAGGATGACGCCTGGAATCGAGTTAACAAACTAGAGGAGATTTTTGATACTTCGAAGGACGATCAGCTCTCGAAGCTAGCAGAGCAGGCGTCGAAAATTGCCGGCTTGGAGAGGAGGTTAAGTGAGATGGTTGAGAGATGGAATAAAGGAACTAGAAATAGCTTGCTTTATGAAGTGGGGAAACGGAAGAATAAGGAGCTGGAGAGGAAGAAGGAGAGGCAGGCGCAAATTAGTGAGGAGTTGAAGGAGGAGAGGAAGAAGCAGAATGAGCAGTTGTTGGAGTTACAGGAGCAATGGGACAAGAAGATTACGAGAAATGAAGAAGGGAAGGGGAATGCACAGATTGAGTTGGGATTATTGATTGGAGGGAATAAGAAGATTGCGAGCATTAAACAATTGGAGGATAGGTTAAAGATAGCAAAGGGTGAGGTAGTCAAGTATAAGAAGATGGTGGAAGAGCTAGAGGGGGACTTGGAAAGTCAAAAGGAGAAGACTGAGCAGGGAGATGCAAAGTCAAAGAACGAGAGGGAGGGACTTGAGGGAAAGGTGAGGATCGCGATAAATGAGCGGGAGCGGGCAGAAAAGAGAGTGAAGGAACTTGAGGTTGAATTGGCCGCTAAGGCCGTCAATCTTGCAGTGGAAGGGGGCAAAGCAAACGTGGAGAGGGAGGAACTTCAAATGCAGCTTAAATCTACTGAGAAGTTGCGGGATGAAGCTGTCCAGTTGGTTCTTCAGCGGGGGAAGGAGATTGAACAACTAAAAGCTGATGTGGAGAATGCCAAGGAGGATTCTAAGAAGGAGGAGGCTTGTGAATGGAAAGCGAAAATTGAAGTCGATCAAGGAGATATTGAAAAGCTTATTACTGAGGAGTTAGGGGACCTCGAGTCGAAACATAAGAAGGAGTGGGATGCAGCCCAGAAAGCCATTCCGGAACTTGAGAAGCAATTGGCCCAGGAAAGAACTGAGGTTACGAAGCTTCAAGAGCAATGTACAGTGCTCAATGGGGCTATCGATTCTCTAGGAAGCTTGAAGGAGCAAGAGGAGAAGAGGATGCAGATTGAGCGGAAAGAGGATCAAGCTACCATTGCGGAGCTCAGGAGGAAGAATCTTGCTGCTAGAACGGAGTTTGAAGGAGCTCAGAAGAGGGTTGTGGGATTGAGTATGGAGGTTGAGGAGTTGAGAAATAAAATGACAGTGGAGGGGTTGGATCGAGAGAAGTTCAGACCGGGGATTGAGGAGCAGCCGGAGGGGGCGCGGGAGAGGCCTGAGGAACTTGAGGGAAGGTTAGAGATTGAGAGTGAAGGGAGGAAACAGGAAGTGAAGAAGGCAGAGCAAGTGAGGAAGAGGTTGGAGAAGGAGATGCAGAAGTTGGGGGATGTGATTGAGGAGGGGAATAAGAAGATGAAGATATCAGAGAGAGAGTTGAACACACTGAAGCAAGCGGAAGTAAAGTCAAAAGCGGAGCTGAAGAAGCTTGAAGGGGACTTGGACGCTCAGAAGCAGGCTACAGATGCTACGAAGAAGGACCTGGAAGAACAACTCGAAGCCGCGCGGATTGAAAACGAAAAGGCTACACGGGATCTGAAGCAGCATCAAACTGCCCTCATCGAGGAACGCTCCAGGGTGGAAGAGGTGAAATTGAAGCTTGCCAAGCTCAACAAAGTTGTGGCTGCTGAGCGTTACCACTTGGCGATCAAGGCCCTTGAGGAGAAACTGGGTGTAGCCAATATTGATGTCGCTCAGGCTCTCGAGAAGGTTGATCAGTTAACCAAGGAACTTGATGCGAAGGAGGATGAAATTGAGGGGAAGGAGCGGAAGAGGTGGGATTCGATGGGGATTATTAAGGGGTTGAAGGAGAAGGTTGAGAAGGTTGTTGTGTTGCATAAAGATGAGGCTGAGGAGTTGCAAGAGAAAGTTAAGCAGCTTGAGGAGTCGGTGAAGATGAGGAATCATGAGGTGGCAAAGTTGGATGAACAACTGAAGGAAGCACGGGGCGAGATGGAGTGGAACGTCAAGGAGGAAAGGGTAAAGGTGCTAGACGCTCAGAAGAAGGCTAAGGATCTGCAGGACATTGGGAAAGATCAGAAGGCTAAGATCAAAACGCTCGAAGACCAGGTCAAGCAGCTTCGCAGTAACCTTACCCAAGAGGGGGCAAAGATCAAAGAGTTAGAAGAGGGCAAGAATAGGGAGATGAAGGATAAGGAGAAGCAGTTGATACTGGTGCGTTTGCTGGAGAAGAAGAATGCTGATTTGAAGAAGTACTTGGAGGGACTGGAGCAGGAAATTGCGGATAAGACTGCGGAAGCTGAGAAGAAAGCTAAGTCGTTGGATGAGGAGATACAGAAGGAGAGGGAGGAGGGATTTAGGGCTGAAGAGCGGGTGAAGGAACTCAAGGGTGCGAAGGCGGCTCTTGAGAAGCTCAATAAGGAACTGACGGCTAAGTTAGAAGTGGAGAAGGATAATACAGTGCGTGTAGGGGAAAAGCTGCAGGAGATGAAAAAGTTGGAGACGGACTTTGACAAAGAGAAACTTATGCGCAAAGGTTTGGAAGAAATTTTGGAGAAGTCAAGGAAGGAACTTCGAGAAGAAGAAGAGACTGTAAGGAAAGCGGAGGAGAGGATGACAGGACTTGAGGATAGGCTTAAGGCAACCCAGCGGGACTGGTTGAAGCAGTTGGGTGAAGAGAAAGCAAGGGCGGAGAAGGCGGAGAAGTATTTGGAGGCGTCACAGCAGATGGTGATGGCCATGAAAAAGGAGTTGGCGGAGAAGATTGAAATTGAGAAGAAGGCGGCTGTGGAGTCTGAGGAGAGGCTGAAGGGCCTGGAAGCGAGCAGGGAGGTGGGGGAGCTGTTGAAGAACGAGGTAGTGGTGAAGAAGGCAGAGTTAAGGAAACTAATTGGAGAATTGTCTGTGTCTTCAGCTAAGGTACAGGCTTTGGAGAAGGAGAAAGAGAAACTCAAAATAGGGTGGAAGGAGATGGAGGGGGCGTTGAACGCGGATATTATGCAACTTGGGAAGTCCATAAAGCTGTTGACGCAGGAGGTCGAGGAGGCTCTCCATACCCGGGATGAGTCTGAGGCGAACGTCAAAGAGTTGAAGTTGGCAGTTCGGAAGTTGACGGAGCAGCTGCAAGTGAAGCAAGTAAAGCAGGGAATGGTACTAACTGACCAGCTAAATGCGAAGGACAAGAAGATCTCTGGCCTCAAGAATGATATCGAAAGTTGGGTAATTACTGATACGGAGAGTCAGCGGAAGATTGCCAATTTAAAATCTGAGCTTAACGCCAAAGATACGGCAATAAAGAACCTCAACAAGGACGTAGCAGAGTATTTAGTGAAAATTGTGGATACTCAAGGGAAACTTGCGGATACTAGAAACGCACTTTCTCATGTCCAAAAGGAATTGAAGGAGTTTAAGGGGAAAGAGAATGCGGTACATGAAGATGCACTTATAGGGCAAGTCACGGATATGAATAAGCGGATTACTGAGCTGAGAGAGGAAGTCGGATACCTACAAAATATAATAGCGAGGCATCAGAGGACTATCACAGCACATCTGAATACCAATACTCAGCTTAGGAGTACTGTAACTCAGCTCCGGAGTACAATAACTGAGCTCCAGCGTACGATCGCACAGACATCCCTAGTTCAAGGCAATGTTTTAAAACCAAGGAGAAAGCTTGATCTGAAAGGTGTGCAAAGGGAAGCGATAGTTAGGGCACTTAAGGACCTCACACCGGAGGAGTTGGAGAGACTGGATCCAAAACTGTGGCCAGCAACGCCTTATGAGAATGTCACGGTGTGGGAGTTTATGTTTTGGCCGATTTTGGAGCTGATAAGGTTCACTATTTGGAATGTTCCCTGCTTCCTGAGGTGGTGGCAGAGGAAGGCAAAAGAGGCGGGGTTGAAAGACTGGGAGATTTATGAGCCTGAGTGGGAGATTGCGGGGCGGCCGGCGGGGCGGCAACAGGGGATGTGGATTAGAGGAGGGGCTACGCCGAGCTTGCCAGGCACGCCGGTAGAGGAGGTGGTGAGTGATGGTGAAGGTGCTTCAACAGGTTTGGAGGCTTCGCATCTGCTTGCTCCCCCAGGGTCGCCCCCAGAGCCAATTAACACTCAACAGCAACACCTATGTCCAGAGGATACTAAAGCAGGACTAGGCGAGAGCTCCACTCAGCAACAACGGTCAAGCACCCGAAATACTGGCTCACCGCCAGCAGTTGATCTCAGCGAATACTTTATATCCACTGAAACTCCTAAATATCGCAGATGTTTAGTTTACAGTTGTATCAGTCCTCATAAAAAATGTTCTTCCCCACACGCATGGCTCCGAGCGATGTTATGGTTCCTGACGTTCCTCCTGCTTTTGGGGAGTTTATTTCAGCAGTGGGTAATTGTAGCACAGACGGAGAAAATAAAGCAACAGTGGGCAAAGCCAAATATGGTCGTGGTGAGGGATTGGTTGGCGGATAGGAGGCCGAAGATGGCTGGGTGGTGTGAGGATGGTGTGTGTTATTGTCAGGAGTGGTGGTGGGTGAGAATAGTGAGGGAGTGGATTATAGAATGGCTGGGGTTGGATGGGGAGTTTTATTGAGGAAGAGAGGGGATATATGGGTATATGTGGGGGAATTTATGGGAATTTATGGGAATTTGAGATGGGATGGTTAGTGCTCCGATTTTGTTTATAGTTGGGTTGTTTGTGGTTCAGCGAGTGGGTTTGTTTTTTACTCAGTTGGCGCTGTATTTTGTGGGCGAATTGCTTGTGCTATTTCTTCACTTAACTTTCCTCGTGCATTACTTAGTGCTATATGGAGTGAACGAACAGATACTTTTTATTTAATACAATAGTTTAACAGCAGAGTTGTTGCTTCTCAAAATTAGGGAACTGTAGGTAAGTTATAATAAGGTATAAGTAGCATTATTTACCCTGAACTCTTGGCAGTTAGTGATTGGAATTGCAGGCTGCATAGGCGCTTAGGGATGTTGGAAAGCATGAGCGCTTAGGGATGTTGGAAAGCATGGGCGTTTAGGGATGTTGGAAAGTATGGACGCTTAGGTATTGAAACCTCGTCCTATAAAGGATCCCCAATCCTACTCTCTTGTACTCCTCACACAACGTCTTGTATCTTAGCCATGCTGAATACATTCCTCCTTGGAATCTCTCTATATTATCCATAGTTCATACCCCAGGCGCTCCCTGGAACGAGCTCATAGCCACAGCACCGTAACAAATACTACTATGTACTGCGAAAAATTACGTAAGCTAGTACTCTTTACGAGAGCAAACTAACCAAGTATTATGGCTATAAACAATAGAATAAAAGAGATAAATTGAACTTCAGGGTAATAATAAATGCCCCAATCATTGACCCAAAAACAAATTTAAAATAATGTGGATTGCATTCCCAGTACCTTTCAAGCCCCCACCTAGCGGAAATATAGTTGCAGAGTAAATCTCTCCTTCTATGGCCTGTAATCAGTTGTCCTTGTATCATTGTGAATAACACCGCTAGGGCTAGTATTGCCATGGTTGACATTGCCCATCTCATCTCCAAGAGTGTAATTCTCAAAAGTTTCCTCAGTGGGGATTTCACGGTGTGATTTTGCCTTAGCAGCATCGTGACGAGAGGAATGCCCAGGTGGGACCCAGTCTAGCGAAGGAGAAAAGGTTAGCATTCCTGCGTGTGAAGTATGTAACTTCAATCGGGAAGACATACCTCCAGAGGTCCAAGGCTTAGCATGTGGATCATTGTACATTATATCCACCTGCTCCAAACTTAAGCTACTACTCTCATAGTAAAAGAAGAACACAACCAAGACACCCAACAGATTTGTTCCAGCAAAAACGTATCCGAGTTTATATCCAATACTTGAGGTGATGAACGGGGTGAAAAGAGTCAACAAGAAGTTCCATCCCCAGTTACCAGCAGTAGCAAACGAGGCACTATGTGCACGGACACGAAGAGGGAACATCTCTCCGGTTGCCACCCAGACACCAGGACCCCAAGTAGAGGCGAAACCGACAATAAACATACATGTAGCCACGATGAGGACGGCACCGACAGCCTTGTTAGTCATGGGATTATATAGAGTTCCAACGGAGCCGAAAACAAGCAACCAGATAACTTGCCAGATGCCACCAACAAGCAGGGGCTTACGGCGACCAAATCGTTCGATTGCGTACATACCAGGCAGGGTGAAGATAAAGTTGACCGCGCCCAAGATAATTTGGGTGACAAAGGAGTTGGAGATACCGACAGATCTGAAGTTGGAAGCGCCATAGTAGAAGAAGTAATTTGCACTAGATATCGCGCATTAGAAATAGCTCACAATCTATGATTAAGCCTGGGAGACAGAACTTACCCAGTCAGTTGAGCAAGCATCTGCAACGCAAAACCTAAAATCGTCCTGTACGCAATCTTTCCCCTGGAGCTGAAGCTGCTGAACCAGCTTGTCTTTGGGAGGTTTCTATCAATCTCAACCATAGCGGCAATCTCTTGATATTGTGTGTCGATAAGTTTAAAGCCGTCTTTAGCATGCTTTTTACCCGCAATGAAGCGTAACGATTTCAATGTATCCTCCCGACGACCACGACCAAGTAACCACCGCGGTGATTCCGGAAGCAATGCCATACCTCCGCCAAGGATTGACGCCCAGATGTAGTTGAGACCAAGTGGTACTCTCCATGAGGCTGAGTTACTTATATGGGAAGTACCCTGTTAAATTGAGTTAGCTTTAGCTACATAAGTATGTTTTACATTATACATCTGCATTGGGACCCCATGGACGACAGCGTACAAAGTTAATGATATACGAGACCAGTATACCCAGTGTGATGAAGAGTTGGAATAGTGCGACCATCCCACCTCTGATTTCTTTTGGGACTGATTCGGAGATGTATACGGGGACCAACACTATATTTGTAACTTAGCCATTGAGGGTCCAGTCTCGTACTGTCCCCATACATACCAGACATGATTCCAATGGAAGATCCCGCCATCAATCGCCCAATAACAATTTGATACCATTTGTCTATAGCACTGATTTGTACTGCTGTACCAGCGAAATAGATCAAGACACCAATAATTATACCCAATTTTCTTCCAAGGTGGTTGCTTATTGGCCCCGATCCGAAAGACCCAAAAAGAGCACCGATACTAAATATCCCGACGAGTACACCCGCGCGGACATCACTGAAAGCATGTGAACCGTCATGTTTTAATTCGGCGAAGCGGCGGAGGTAATCCTGGAGATTGATATTAGTAAAGTAGAACCAGTTGTTGATTCATACAGTAGAGAATCAATTGGAAGCGTAAGACAGTTGAATATCCCTAACCTTCATGACCAAAAACCCGGAGATTTGACCTGTGTCAGCACCAAAAATGAAACCACCCATGGAAGCTGTGAGACCTATCTTGAAGTTAGTTTGTTGCATAATTCCTGAACTCAACTAATAATGAATCCTGGCAGGCATCGTATGATACTCACCAATGGCTATGACAGGGCCAGAAACCACTGATTTGACCTCTGCGGCCCCCTCGCCTTTTGCCAAATTAGACATTCCTAGGCGAAATTTTCAAATAGGATACTCCTAAACGGTCATGCACGTCCTGTAGTATTCAGAGCTGGGAATGTTGAGCAGAGAAGAATTGATGGATAGAGCTAGTGTTTATTAGAATCTGGAAACCTTTAGTTAAGTAAACGTACTTCAAGCTTCCTTTGTCAAGCTCACCACTTGCAGTCTTTTATTCTCGGTCCCAGCATCGTTGTATGGCGTGCATAGCAGGCTCAAGCTTGAACCTATTTTGAGCATGAGCGTTGACCTCACATTAGATATTTCATAGCTAGGAAGGCAGCTAGTATGGATAGCGGAACAGGAAGTGGTCAATGGCTGTTTGGCGGGAGTCCAATTACGCATAGATATTTCTCCTAGGCCTCGCCCCAAACTCCATCATTTAGGAGGTTTTTACACCGCCGTGTAATTGACGTAAAGACGTGGCAACTGACAACGTTCGTCTTCGGCAATCCCATCTCGGTGCCGACGAGACACACCTTTCAGTAACATTCGTATGCATGAGGTATCAGTGCAAACAATTCCCACATGCTCGTGTGCTCTCTTGAGAATATTTGACTAGCTGTCGCGAATGAGCTCCCCTCCCTTTCTTTTCATTTGCATATAATACGCCAGTATCCTTTTGTTAAAATCTTTAGGGTTCCAGTTTTCACTTTCATGATCTTGCCCAGCAGTTTTCCGACTTCTGATACATAACCTACGTTACAAAATGGAGAGAATTTCCCAAAATCTCCTTAGTTTTTCGTGTGTTTGCTTCATAAGAATTCGTATTGGTATTTGTTCGTCGAGTGATGTACGATCCTTTATCGCACTTGCTTTGAAGTTTTGTATATAATTAAGCTGTAGGGTTTATGGACATCCAAAGTTGATGAGGGCTCCTCGAAAGAGCTCTGCTTCCTATTCTTTGAATATAAATGAAGCAATCAAGCCCCTTTGCCTTCAGCTGGAGTCGGTTGCGGACTGGATATAAAAGAACTTTCCACTGGCACTGCGCTATGCATACTTTGCATTAGTTTGATTTAACATGCCTTTCATGAGTTCACCAATAAAACCAGACTACACCAATACTGTCTCGATCAGACCCTACAAGGTTTTCGTTACTACCGAAGTAGGCAGTGCACTTGCATTTTTGGATGATTCAAACCATTTATCAAGTTCCTCGTTCAACACTTGGCCAAATGGAATCTTTGCTGAATGGAATGGGGCCTATTTACGACGGTGGCGGACATCAGAGAGTGTGGCTGCTTGTGAAAGAAAAGTAAATAGGAGAAAACAAGCCTCTTCCTTTGTGTAGTTCTTATTGAATAACATTCATACAGACACTGCTTTCCATGACACTGTGTGTATGTAGCTTACCTTGGCCTTCTGAAACCACCATATAAATAACCACCTCAACCCTCCAATATCCATATAGACAAAGAAGCTCATATTTACAACAGAAACACACATACATACACACACGCGCGCACACACACACGCATACGCACACGCACACACGCACACACACAACAGCATCCTTACGCATATCACCTTCCCGAACGATCATGTGCTACTTCCAGAAAGTCACCTGTCCCAATTGCGCATCCAACTTGTCCAAGCCCTCCCACCATTATTGTGCCAGTATGTATGAAACGGACTCAGACACTGATAGACTGTAGCTACGGACCAGACAGTGTATTGCTAATTTATGTAGCAACCTTCTGAAATCAGTGTGCTCTACCCAAGAGGTTATGGCAGGAGTATAGGAGTTAAAGGAGGGTCTACGTAGCGGAGAGTAGTGATGTAGAGATATTGATTGTCAGAGAGATAAATGCATTTGGTGGATAGTAGAGATCAGGTAGATAAGGAGAAGATATTTTGGTTTTTATTTGGTGGCTATGGATTCGAAGATATATGTATATATAGAGTAATGATACCTGCAGCTGGCTGTACTGTATATTTCTTCAGAGTGTATAATAAAGCTGCCCTAGTGTCTTTATTTCCATAGTGACATGGCTGTTTTTACTACCAAGCAAATATACTAGTTTTTTAGCAGCCGATGGTACCGGTACCTACCTACTTAGTGCATGCTCGGCAATAATTCGCCACAGAAGTCATTGACAGCGGTAGATTATTACAAGACCCTCAGCACCCAAGAAACCGATGTAGATCATTTGGGATCGTGCACCTACCTAGTCTGATTGCAACGATGTACCCAGATCTAGTGTAGAAATAGCCCAAGTAACCAATCTGAGGCAAAGGAGAATTTGTGCTAACCAACTAAATCTGAAGCTGCTATCGCAACTTCGAGGTTTGATTCAGTCGAGATGGTACGTACCTTAAGTCAGCTCCACAAACGATAGTCTGTTTGACAAAGCCCACGTTGCATTTTGCCGCCAGACAATTCAATGGCCGCTTCTCGCTTTGTTCGCTCAGTTGTTTGTCCTATTTCCAGGTTTCCTAACCTATGTACTGGAGATGGCGATGAAGTTAACATATACTGTACCTCCGGTGGGGGGAACATCGGTCGGCAGTGGACCAGTTTTATAAAAGCGTGTGGACTTGAAGGTTACTCTTTCTTATCCCCAACCCAATTACCTATACCAGTACCAAGAATTCAAGTTGCTGTGGGTGCTTTATGCTTCTACGTTAAGTCTAGTTAGTAAAATCTCACTAATTGTTTATATGCACGTGACTATAAACCCTAGATATAATGTTGACATAACCTAATTTCCATCGGCGTCGCTTGGCGCGCCGTTGCATTGGGATCTACATTATTGAAGCTATAGCAGGCATTCCGACATCGGCAACATCCTAGATATCGCTCCTTCACCACGAACGGCAAAGAAGCGACTTACATTATGGCTCTTATTACAGCTGAAGGCACGGCGCAAAACAACCTGGAATCGCTGAAGGTCATCATCCGAGATTTGCTACGAACGGTGCGAGATAAGTACGGCGTGGTAGCTATAGAGCCGCAACTTACCAAGGACCACTTTGACGACAAGATTCGCAACCTTCGCGTCCTATGCCCTTCCCACAACTTCCAAGTCCTCCTTGAATGCGCTGCGAAGGAGATATTATATGATATAGCTGTATGCATGCACCTTCTTACCCCACGCCAGTTCTCGGCTTACCGAAATTGTAGATTGAGCAGCAGTCGGGGACAAGATTTTCGTCATTCTGCAACCTACTCGACCTAGCATTAGTACTCACGGAATTAGGTGAGTCTTGAACGCCAATGGATACGAAGGAGTCTAATCTAATGTTATGATAGAACTTACCGATGTAACGCTGCCCTTCATCCTCATTGAGGATCTGTTTGACTCCCAGACTATCGACAGCTGCCAGCAACTCTTCGAGTATCTCGAATCCCGAGTGGAGCGGTTAACAACAGTAAGCCTTCGTTTGAATCCTATTACTATGTACATCGACTGATATGTTACGATATCCTGAAGGAAATGGAAGGGACAAAGGGTAAAGGACCAGTCCTCCTCCGTTTATGTAATGAGCTTCTCCGAAGACTCTCCAAAGCCGAGGACACAATCTTCTGTGGTCGAATTCTCATCTTCCTATCAAAAAGTTTCATTCTCGGCGAGAGAAGCGGTGTGAACCTCAGGGGGGAATTTAACGTGGAGAACATAACTTTATTCGATCAAATCACCCCTTCAGCCGTAAAGGATGAAAAGATGGACATTGATCAGGAAGAAGCCGGCGCGGCAGCGGTGGAGGGTGAAGCAGGCGAGGTTGCTCCAGCAGAAGGGGGGCCTAAATGCACGGAGGACTCGACAAAAGTGGGAAAGACTGTATCCTTTGATACACCTTTGATCCAGGAGCCAAAAGAGGATCAAGGCGTTCTCAGTGCAGATTCACTATACCCAGTATTTTGGTCTTTGCAAAACTTTTTTTCTAATCCAACTAGGTTGTTTGCGAAAGAATCATTTGAAACGTTTAAGTTAGGGCTGGCAGCTACTATGACTAAGTTTAAAGTAGTGGATGAGGAGCAAATGAAGCAGGGGACTGCGGCAAGAACAGCTGACGAGACAAGAGGGAGGGGTACCAATGGTGGCATGGTTGGCGAGAAAAGGAAGCGGGAGGATTTGGGTGCTCACTTCAATCCCAAGTACCTTACTAGCAGGGAGCTCTTTGAATTAGAGGTATGGTTCCCCTCTTTGCCTATCAATTAGCATTCTTGGTGATGAGGATGTTGACCCTACCATCATCACGACTGAACGGCAGCCCTCCGTATTGTGTGCATGAATCTTTCAGTTGCAGGGTATATTTCCCTTTGCCAACAGGATTTTCCTTGCTAACATTTACTACGGTTTCCTGCAGCTAAGTGATCTTACTTTCAGACGTCACGTCCTCGTTCAAGCCCTCATACTTATCGACTTTCTCCTATCTCTTACCCCAGCGACAAGAGAGAGATGGACCGATATACAATCTCCCAACAAGAACGTTCAATTTTCCTTTACTCTAGCTCCTGATGATGTGCGTCACCCTCCCCACCCGTCCATCTCCCCGCTTCTTGCGGTCTTACCAATCGCATTTTTGTGCTATGCCTCATTTCGAGAGCTCGAAAATACGCAATCCAACACCTTCTAACCAGCCTTGCGATACAGGAAAAATGGGCCACCAAGACGCGTTCTTTGATTTGCGAATACCTTCAGCCCAATTACGAAGGGAGGTTATTCATGAGACTTGTAGAGACGATTCTTACACGTGATAAGAACTGGGTTCAATGGAAAGCGGAAAACTGTCAGTCATTCGAGAAGAAGCCCGTCCCGGAAGAGGAGGTTAAGCGGAGTATGGATCGCACCATGGAGATATGTAGACCGACAAGGCCTTACCCACATGTCATGGGAGCTCCCGCGCTAGCAAAGCTGTGGAGGGAAGCAGGTAAAAGCCCGGGGATGGAGGGATTGAAGAGAAAAGAAAGGTGGGCTATTCTATCTTCTCTGCACGTGCCAAAACCCTTGTCGTTATTTTGTCATTTTGTTTTATGGAATGTTTGTTTACATTCTTATGTTGTTCTGCATGGAGTCTAGACTTCCGTTTTGGTGATTTTTTTCTGTGCTAACGCAAGGCGCCAAAATCCCGGGTTAATCTTGGTAACTATCATAGACATGCTACCCCAACCTTAGAGACATTCCGCCCTCAAATCAAAGCGGACGAAGAAAATATTGCCGATGCACTCCGGCCCGACCAGGCAGAGGAAGCAGCTACCAAGAAAGCAAGCAAAATCTGGCGCGCACTTCGGGTCGCATCTAGGGACCGGTTCCACCTGTTTAATAAATTTGTGGACACGCCTGATGAGGACCGCAATGAGCTCGAGATGCTCTTCGAGCAGGAAGAGATCGAGAACGATGCTAAGCGCGTCAAGGTAGACGAAGTTGTTAATGGTACTGCTGGATCAAAAGATAGAGAGAGGTTGTCAGCTGCACCTGAGGCGCGGCAGCAACAATCTCCATCTCCTGTTGCAGGGGCGAAGCGAGAGATGTCTGTATCTTCTGCAGTTCCGGCTCTGACTTCCGCTGACACTGCGGGGGTAAGGGATGTAGAAACTTCGATGGAACCTTCCGTGAATATTCCCCCTGTGGAGAAGAAAGTCGATCCACTACCCCAGCAACCCCAGCAGCAGCAGAGAATCGAAAACGTCGCCAATATCAGGAGTTCAAGCCCTAATCAACCTGAGATAAAAATACACAGGATTGAGAGTGCTGTTATGAGCTAGGCCCGCAGTCATGCTTATGCCGGATTCATTGAATGAATCAAGAAAGGAGTTCGCGGGGAGAGGTAATGAATGAGATAGTGCAGTACTACAGCTGTAACCTGAAGAGTGCGTATGGGGTATTTGCTTCGATATCGGCTAGATTTAGATGATGAAGATATTTGAGGTAGTCAGTGTAATAATAGTTGGCTGGTGTTTTTTGCGACTGCATGTTGTATTGACGTCTGTCTGTTATGTCTCGTCTGCTATCTCTTGCATGGTGCCGAATCTTTTCTTTTCTGCTTATTAAAGGCTTCCATCGAAAACATGATTCCGACGGAACGTCCCCTCGACTGAGACTCATTGCCTGTGCTCACCTTACTCAGTGCTACTGGCCAATCAATAAGCTGCCTTCTGTTTCAAAGTTAGTATCTAAGAAAGTAGTGCAAAAACGATTGTTTACTATTGTGCTAATAGGCAAACCTTCTACCCTTTTCAAGAATTGTCAGAAATAACTCCTTGGATGATTTGGGGAGAGGGCTGCTTCATTTACCTATGTACTACGATGCAAGCTTTATATCCTGAGGGAATCTCTCTTAGCGGGGGAATAGGAGATGAGTATAATGGCCAATGTAGCCTGTGGTAAGGGAGACAAGTACGGTATAATCAAAGATGATACATACCGGTATATATGTAGTTATGTGCCTATTATTTACGAGAGGTAGTACAACTAAACAAGCTTTGCTATAGACTTGTATGTATTATAACCAACGACCTCAATATGCCAGTGACGTCGCTAGCATATTGGGGTCGCTGGTAGCTGCTTATATTGAGGTCACTAATATATTGGTGTCGCTGTCATATTCAGCGACCTCAATATACCAGCTACCCCAATGTGCTAGGGATCTGAATATGCCAGCAACTTCAATATGCTAACAATCTCAATTTGCCAGCAACCTCAATATATTTCTAGTGGCCACAATATCTGCCAGCAATCTTGCCAATGACATTACCAGCCATAGTTGCTTTCTTCTATTGCACGTCATGTATATGTTCTGGGCCGCTCACGGGCAATTTAAATAATTACTCAATTTGGTGTATAATGCACTTGTATTGATAAAGGATTTACTTGTTTACTGACCAAAAAAAAAAAAAAAAAAAAAAAATTGTTAACGGATACCTAGCAGGAGCTATCCCAGCGACTGCAACAGATTCATGTATTTTAGGTCTCCATCTTAACATTCCAATTTGGTTCAGCTAGAGCTGAGAGGTTAATACAGTCATGATCTGGTAACACTTTCGTATGTCAATAAATTGAGAATTTCAGATTATTCTTAAAGTATCGGCAATAACAATTAGAGTAGAAGTTTTTGCAAACACATGAAACGAAAACACCAGTAGTTATACTTAGCAATCTGCGTAAGTACCTGCGATTAAGAAAGTACTGTTTTGCACCTTACCTGGATCCTATAAGTAAGAAATAGCTGGGATTTTTCTTACTTATAGAATAAATCATGTAACAAGATGTAGACAAAAAATATTATACTGATGATTATTCCGAACTTCACTGAATTCCACATAGCACATCGATATTCAGTACAAGATGGTCTATATAGCCTGAACCATAAGGCCCCATATATTAAAAACTCCATAGATAAGAACCCGTAGATAAGAAACTAATTTTCAAATACCTATTGCATAGGAAACGTTGCAGATTACTACGGTAGCAATATACTCAGTATCCTCCTCTCCATTCCATTCATCATCAGAAAAGAAGGTCATGAGTTGTTAACTGCACAAGCATGTACCTCATCATTTGAAGGGCTTGAGGTAATCTTTCCGGAATTCTCCCCTTGTTCAATGTCTGCCGTCTCCCTGTGACGTGGAAGGGGTGGTCAAAAATGACTTCACAGGGTGTTTTCTGAGTGTAGCAGAATGTTTTGTTCAATTCACAGTTAACAAATTGAGGAATTATATTAATTGCCCGCGACCGCCACAGAGGGTATGCCGCCCGCGGGCGGCCCAGAACATATATATACGGGGTGTCCCTCTTATCTTTCGACTTCTCCTGTTCATTTTCTCTCCAGCTCCGCCTTCAGGACGCTTCTACACTCCGCTAGGCCAACCCTAACCCATCAGCTCGGTGAGTTCTGTAGGAAACACTCTCACGTGGTGCAAGGATGGAATCACGGGGAATGCAGGCAGACGTAATATGGCTAATTGGAATATCTCAAGAAAAGATAAGTGCTGGGATTTGTCGGTAGGAATGGTTTTTGGACAACAGAGCACTAGGACCGTAAGCATTAAGACTTACCTATAGCGATACCTAAGATAGCTCCGTTATTATTTGAATACACGAATAGTCTCATGCGACACGTATACACGAACTCTTCTCTCTCTCTTCAAGATTCCTCGCTTATATAACCTCGTAATCTTACAGGTTATAAGCCCGGCGCTCAAGCTAAACAAAGACAGTTGAGATATCTGTGGTACCAACCCAGTAACATACTACAGTTAAACCTAGCTATACCGGACGGCAAAAATCTCACCACTGCCGTCCGGTTTAACTTAGGATCCGGTAAAGCAAATTTGCAGGACTGGGGCGGGGTATCCATTTTCCTCCCAACCACAAATCTCTGAAGGAGGAAAGAGAGTCACAAGAGTGGTTTTGATTTAGGAATGGGAAAATGCTAATGCCGAGTACAGACACCTATCAGTCTGTCGGTTCATCTACCTGCCAGTCTTCCCAGTCCACAGTCCAGGTTCCTACTATCCACCAACCATGAAGCGCGCTTTCTCCCTGCGGGAGAATTATGAGATCTGCCTAGAGCGCCGGACTCAATTGGAAGCGGGCAAAAAGCTTAAGCTAGAAGAGTTTGGTTTATTATTTCCAGGACGAGATGGAAAGGGAATCTCAACCTCTACTTTGAGTGATATTCTTTCAAACTCAAAGGAGATTTTGATGCACCCACCGTGAAACTATACCTCCAAAAGTACCGACAGTTTCAGAAGCTATTTCGCAGCTTGATGATCTTGCTACATTTTTCCAGAGTCTCTCAGTTTCTGCACCCCCCTTCCCTTATTCCCAGCGTCAAATTCAAGTTTCAGACATGGTTGAGACAGTTCTTCAGGCCCGGGATGGTTTAAACACTATCAAGCAACTACTAAGGTCCAGAAGCAACTTCGGGATTTTTGGCCTTCTAAGTAGATTTCGGTTTATCTAGGTATTTTTGTATGTAGTTATTTTTTAGGATCAATAAATCTCCACTCCGGTCCGGTTCTTCTATATTCCGGTATAACGAGGGGCTTTGGGTGGGAAACTGAATAATCATCTGAGGCCGTCCGTTATAGCAAGGTTTCCGCTATAACGAGTTCCGGTATAGCTAGGTTTAACTGTATGCTATAATACGTGCTCCTATGAAGCCACAATCACGCTTCAGGGTAATATTCCCTCAACCCCTGCGTATTGGTCTTGGCTCATGATCAAGCCTGCGCTGCCGATAGGTAATTGTATTCCCATTGGTGCATTGCCCTATTATAGTAGAATATACATAAAATCAAATGATACATTTATGTAATTTATAGACCAAACAAGAGATGATCCTTGTAAGTACTTTGCTGTTGAGGTAATAAATAATGTATATTCTCTCTGTCTTTTGTAGAGAACTCAATTTGTATGTTTGAAGATGTTGATACACATAGCATGGTTTTATGACATAACGCAGATATGATCTCGCTGCATATGATGTTCCACAGATCAATGCCATGTAGCTTTATTCTGACCCACTAACAGTCCGATACTATGCCTACATTCGTTCAGATCTATATACTTAACTATAGCAGACGCCATTAGAGCAATTGCAGGAAATAAAATACAATAGAGGCATAACCGGATTACCCTGAAGCGTGTCTGTGGCGGAAGCATAGGTATAGCTATAGGAGCACGTAATTTATAGCATGCCTCCATATCGGAGTTCATAGAGCCGTCATACTTGTATGACTAGAGCCTATGTATGTATGTACAGTATGTTAAACCTAGAGAATAGGTCTACGGAAGCGCGTGAGGTCTAGGTACTGGTTATAGCTATAGGAGCGCGTAATATAAAGCATAGCAGCGTAAATAGATTTAGCGGAGCCTCCCCCGAAGCACAAGCCTACTACAGGGAGCACTGAGAGATATCGCATCGCGTAAAGAATATACGTGTGATATGCTGGGTAATCTGAGTATGCTGCATAGAGTGTGCTAGGTATGGGCACGAGTATGCTGCGTGCCAATTATGCCAATTATGCTGGGTATGCTACGGGGAAGCGCATGCATGATAGGGATGGTGTTACTCTGGGTTTTATGCAATGTTTCCTGCATAAAAAAGGGGCATTTGCATATAGTCACGCCAAGTAGCGAGGTTGTGTCTAGATAGCGCTGTATCTCAAACATGCTCCGTGGCAATTCAACCGTTTACTCGAAAATAAACCGTTAAAACAAGTAACTCTTAAAAAACCTCCTGGGAATCGGACCTTCAAATCCCAGTCGCACCGCTGTCCGACACTGAGTACCTAGAGCAAGAACTCCGGAAAAGCGGGCTATTCGACGAAGTATTAGTACCAGAGAAACCTACGGACCAAAGGCTTGAAGAGACTAGCGATAAAGGAAACCCAAGGAGAAGAAGAAGCCCTCCTGACAGACCTCGACATCCAAGAAGCCCCGACATCCCTACTTGACCTAGAGATCAAGTACGAAGATCAGCTTATAAGCTTCAACCAATTATACCCTACGCTCATCTAAATGAGTGAAGCCGGACCAGCGCCTCGAGACGAATACGAAGAAGAAGAAGAACAAATCCTAGAACAACTCCTCGAACAAATCTCTGAAGAAACCTCCGAGCACGAAGAAGAAGTCATATATCCAGACCTCTTAGCCAACGTCCAAGTTCGGTGAGGAAGAAGCCAGCGAACAAGACCTCCCTTCACCAGCAAAAATGTCTGATTCCTCTAGAAAAATCCAGACCCTAGATACCAAGCTATCAGGAGCCACCACATACCCAGAATGGGTGATGGCTATAGAAAATTACCTAGATCTCAGATCTCGTCCCGGCAAGAGACGAAAGAGTGTGGGATACAGTCATAGGGGCATATGAGAAACCAGAGGAAACTGCAACCACTAAGGAAAAAAAGGACATGGAAAGACGCAAATGCAGTTGCTCTACTAACCATCCGGAAAAACTGTGAAGATGATGTACAAGCAAGAATAGGCAGTATTGGGTCAGCGAAAGAAGCATATGAAGAACTGAAGAAGGCATATGAAGGAAAAACCTCTACTGAGTTCTATTCCCTACTAAATAGCATATCAAAGATCCAATTTGACGATCAGACCCAGACTATCGAAGAATATATCGCTGCATTTGAACGAACCTGGAATGCTTTCGTTGGAGTCATTGGAAGAGCAGATCTGACTGCTACAAGAGACGATGGATTTGGAGAAGGCCTCCAAAAATTTGCGAAGTCTGACCGAGCCAAGTCCGAATTCCTCCTAATATCACTGCTATCATACTACTCCAATACCGTTGAGAACATCCAGGCAAAAGACCATGGATATGATGATGCGGCCAGAATGCTAAAAGAATATATCCCGCAAAAGCTAGAAGGGCGGAGACCCAAGGCTGACAAAGGATCTAAGGAAAACCCAGTCGTCCTCAAAACCGAAGCAGGAAGAGTGTAACGTGGCAGGCAGGGGGCAAAGGGGACCAAGGGGTACGACGGGCCGGCGGGGCGGACTGCCGCGGAGGTTGTCACGGAGGCTGTCACGGAGGATGTCACGGAGGCTGAGGCTGGCAGGTACACGGTGGAGGAGCAGGAACTGGTAGAACTGACACTCGCGTAAGAGGGCTTACGCAAGTGTGGGCGAGGCTGCGAGGCGAGAGGAGGCAAGACAAGGCGAGGCAAGGGGTGCACAAGGAAGGTGCACCAGCGTAGAGAGAAGCAAGGCCCTGTATTGGATATACAAGACGTTGGATGGGGATGAGATATATACATGATTCCGCGCCAAGGCCACGGAACGAATAAGCTTCCCGAGACCCCTATCTCAGGAAGCTGAGATAACAACAAGATAACTCCAATTAACTAGCCGGGTCCGAAAACGAGAGTCGGACAGGTTTCCGTCCGACTCTCAAAAAAGGACAAAGGGGTCCGGAAACGAGAGTCGGGCAGAATCCTGTCCGACTCTCAAAATAGACCAGGAAGGGACGGTTGTGACTCGTACAACAAACAAATAACAACCAATAACCAAACCCACAACCCCAACGCCAAAAGCAATAAAACAACGACCCACTACAACGACCCTAGCCCCAACTCCGAATAACAAATTTAAATTACTAAATACTTCGGGTGGTCCAGTGATACAATAATACGAGCTCTACTAGTAAAGGATAGCAAGGCTGGACTCGACAAACGACCACCAAGGCCCCACCCCTCTACTCGTGCCTAACAGGGGTTCCCCTTAGCGCCTTCGTTTTCACTCCACCGCCAGCACCATTGCATTTCAACCACCAAATTTTCAACCACCAAATTTTCAACCACCAAATTTTCAACCACCAAATTTTCAACCACCAAATTTTCAACCACCAAATTTTCAGGGTGGGAGAGAGGATGGGAGGGAGGGAGGATGGGATGGGAGGATGGGAGGATGGGAGGGAAGGAGGGAGGCGGTCACGACGGAGGACACTGAGGGAGGGGCGTTCGGGGTGTTCGAGGCGTTCGGAACGTTCGAGACGTTCGGGGTGTTCGAGATGTTCGAGACGTTCGGGGCACTCGGGGCGTTCGGGGCGTTCGGGACGTTAGGACCCAAAGAAGGGGACACTGAGGACACTGGGGAGGGACGTTTGGGGTGCTCGGGGCGTTCGGACGCAAAGAAGGGGACACTGGGGACACTGGGGAGGGACGTTCGGAAGACGTTCGGTCGGGATGGAGGGCGGGAGGGAGGCTGTCGGTCGAACAGTGTTGGCAGGGAAGGATCGGATCAGACTGGAGCAATAACAATAAGTAATGACAACAATGGCAACAAAGAAGACCGTAGTGGACGCTGCGTCCACTATCGCAACAATAGAGCCGAGGGCTCTATTCCCCAGAGCCCGAGGGGAAGCGGAGGCGGAAACGGAACGGAACGGAACCGGAGGCAGGAGCGGAAGCAGGAGCGGGAGCGGAAGCAGGAGCGGGAGCGGAAACAGGAGTGGGACGAAGGACGGGACGGGGCGAAGACGAGAGACGGAGCGAGCATGGGGAACCGGGGAGTCGGGGAGTGCGGTGCAATGTGTCGAGAACGCTTCGTTCTTCTTCTCTCTTTTTATCTTTTTTTCTTTTTTTCGTTTTTGATTTCTACGCTCAATCAATAAACTCGATACACCGGTGTACATGATCATGAGTGAGTTTACGAAACGCTTTGTCCGAACTCTCGAGGGTACTGCGAGATGGTGACGGTCAAGGTGAGGAGGGTACTTTTGACCATGAGGCTTTATAGGCTTAGTCGATAACACCATCAGAGGTGTAGTCTGTTTAGTTTCACAGAGTATCTGGAGTTTAGTCTCAGATGGGTTGGTAGTCGGGTGAATTGGGAAAAGACATAACCGACTCCGTCTATCTGATCAACACCACGAGGGGAACGTCGACCCTTTACATGGTCAACCAGTAGTGTTATAACACTCTGGGCAAGGACCTAAAACCGTGAATCTCGGAGTCTTGAGACTAAAACAAGACGGTCTTCAACTGTCAGATGACTATAGACATAGTCTAGCTGACCCTATCCCACTGAGCCTCAGTGCTCTGATTGGTGCACTCAATTATTTCGTTCTTCTTACCATTACTATATCCTTATGTACAACTACATACATATTCTTATACACGATCTCTAAGACATTGTCTCCTATAACGTCATAACAGTTAGCTCCTACAACACCATCTCCTACAACACCAACTGCGCATTTATGTATGTGACGGTAGATCTCCGGTCACGGGCGATAGATCTCCGGTCACGGATGGTCGACAACCACAACAATGATGGAGACCGATCAACTAACGATCAACGAACGACGTTACGTTACGCTTGGACAGAACAGGTACCCCATTGTTAGGTAACTAAGAACGGTTATGGTTAAGCCTTAGGACAAAGCAGTATCAACATAACTAGAACACCAAGTTATGGGAAAAGGTATGTATAAGAAACTATCAAAAGTTCTTTAAGACATTATCAGAGACCATAAACACGTAAAAAGGCACGTCGGAGTTCTCTATGAACGAATGCTCATGTCATGAGACCTATAGCGAAATTTTTGGCGGCCTGGGTTACAAGAGGATGATGGCCACCACCTAGTAACAGCGACCACACTAAGGCAGAATTTTATCTTAAACGCGTTGGTCGTTAGTATCCTTCAGCTCGTCTTTCAGGGTAAAATAGTTCCGCTAGTTATATGAACGTTTGACGTTCGAGAAGACGAAGTCATTCGAAAGATAACCTACGACCAGCGAGTAAAGCACTACCTTAAGGTAATATCGCCAGAACGTCAGAAGAGGAACCATGTTTTTTAAGAGCACGATGACGTCTCTATAAACCTAAAAGATATCATCTTTCTATGAGTTATCGGACGACATAGGCTCGGAGCTATTATAGTATGGCGAGATGTTGGAAGACTCTACACCCCCAACTGTATCACTTAAAGACCGCTTTTAAACCACCAACTTTTAAACCACCA
>ML121548.1:320970-488523 GCA_003788615.2 Terfezia boudieri ATCC MYA-4762
TAAGGATTCAGCAATAACAACCACATGGAGAGAGTAAGCAGTTAGCACCATTGAATAGAGCAGAAACAGGTGATTCCAATGGTGCAAGAATTATTCAAATCAGTCCAGTGGTTGTTGAGATAATGTGGAGTTGTAGATTATCAAACCGAATTCCGATAAATTTGGTGGTTGAGCTGCAACGGAAGGTGCTAAGGGGAACCCCTGTTAGGCACGAGTATCGGTGTCTACCTACTTGCTACATTCAATACTAATACATAAGGTAATTCCTCAACGTGGTTCCGGAGAGGCTCTACTAGTAAAGGATAGCAAGGATCTTGACTCGACAAACCCGCCAAACCCCCCCCCTCTATCTGATGCTCATTACCGGGGATGCCTCCCCCAATATATTCCTTCCCCACTCAGGCCAAATCAAGGTTGGAGAAGAACGTCTCCACCAGATCTACCACATATTCACCCCCCCCGTCCTTCACCTTCTTCGCCCACTTCTTCCGCTCATCCATCTCTTCCCAATTCCCCCACCTTCGCCCAATCTCCTCCCCACGTGGACAGACCAAGGCTACGTGCTTGCCTGTCTCCGCATGTCCGGCATGTTGGGTCTACTGTATCATCCGATTTTGCACGCCAGGATTGGAGATTTCCCTTCCCCGACCTGCAATGGACGTAGTTGAGCCTTGCATTCCTACTCCACCTAACCACCCTACCCCCTCCTGTTCCGGCTACCTTTCTCTCTGCCTCCCGCATTCTTTTCCATTCCTGTCTGAGACCTCCCTCCGTGATCTGAGGTTCTTCAGGATGCTGATGCTCCGCCCTCTCTTTCGCCAGCACATCTGCCTGCTCGTTGCCTGGAATGCCGACATGAGCTTTTACCCATCCCAGCGTTACTGCCTTCGCCCCTAGCTTCTCTTGCCTTTCTTTGATCCCCGTGGCTGCTGAGATTAGGTCTGCTGTCCTTGCCTTTCCCCTCCTTCCTGCCTTCCTAAGTGCCCCGATCGCTGCCGTTGAGTCCGTCAGGATTAGCACCTTCCAATTTTGAGGTGTCTTTTCCAGTGCTTTTCTGATCCCGGCAACCTCCCCATCCCATACGGTGCACAATCTCCCTAGGCCAATCCTCCCCTTTATAGTCCCCCCTTCCGAACACCAGCCCCCGCCCACTCCTCCGCTTTCACTCATACTGCCATCCATGTACACCACTACCGAGTCTTCCTTCATCTCTCCGATTTTTTTGACCCACCGGTCTGGCTTTCCCTAGTCAAGCCCAGGTCCGTTATGGGTATCTCTACTACAGACTCAGCAAGCCTAGCACGTACTGCATCTGGCCCTCCAGGGGTATTGGAGATGTCGGGTACTTTTTATGCAGGTACCTTTTCAGGTGAACCCAAACATGCTCTATAGGGTTGAGGTCTGGACTTTAGGGAGGGTGTTTCTTCAATGACTGGGAGGAGGAGCATCTTGAGGAGGCAGCAATAGACAAGTGAGTTAACAGAATGAACAACTAGGGGAACAAATGTCCCACGAGTCTCCCCCCAGAAACAGCCCCAGACCATCAGAGATGTTTCTTGTCCCTTCTTAACTGCATGAATACGTCTTTATCCCACTTTTCTTCTGGTGTTCGAAATACCCAAATTTGCCATGCTTGAGCCGACTTCTCAACCGAGCATTCATCACTCCAAATCGTACTCTGAAATCTTCTGCAGTCCAATCCTTTCTCTCTAGGCAAGCCTTACCATAGCTCTTGCGTCTGTTAAAACTTACGTCTCTTGAATCAGCAAAACAAAAGAAATTGTGGTCACGGTGAGACTCGAACTCACAACCTTCACGTTTTTAGCATGATGCTCTACCGATTGAGCTACACGACCTCGTACCTGTACATATGAGTTTTCTAGTATCTTTCTATCTTTTTTTATATTATCACAGGTGGACAAAATCTCATGTAGATTAATGGACGCACAATACAAGGGTGTTTTCATCATGGAATGAATAGGAGTGTCGATGTCGACAAGGACTACATGCCTCCTGTGGAGGGTGGCGTTTCTTAGCTAGCCACTTTCGTAGGGGGCAACAATCCTGCCGAATTTGCTCCCTGTCCATGTTTTATTCTTCTTTACACATCGAAGTATAGCCCTCCGGTCCCATTTGCTGAGGGTCTGCCGGACCTATGAGCATTTTCAATTTTCAATATACCCCCGCACAGCAGTCCGATTTAGGAAATTCTTGATGGTTGACCAAGGACGTCCAGAGATCTTCGAAATTGCTGCTATTGTATATTGAAGATGAAATGAAAAAGAACGAGGATAATACCTCGTTCTACTATGGTCATCTCACGTCGCACGGGGTTGTTGCAGTATGCTGCTTAACGTTGGTTGCCGGGTCCCCAAATTTACATTTTTTCCCCGCGCCAAATGATGTCTCACCAAGACTTTTGCTCACGGACAGTATTTCCTTCCTTGAATACCACGTCTTGGACCAGAACCAATCAGACACGACGAAGGTATAGAAGTTTTGAGTTCTTTCATACACCCACATATATGCATACATATACCTTTTGCGTAGTTGGGTTTACCTATTCATAGCTTTATACCCAGAATAACTTAAAGATATTAGAATTAATATTTCCTTTTGAATTGCTTGCTACTGTACTAGAAAAGTACATATTGGTTCCCTCAGGCTACCTGCCTCTTGTTAATTTTACCTCCCGCTGCATTACCACCCGGAAATGGGGGGATCATGCATGTTCCACCTGCAGTGACATTTCGAACCCCCTCCAATGTCCACATTCGGCTAACAAGAGGTTTATCTCACTGCCCATTCCTACACTCAAACCTTGCTATGTATACCGGACCTCGCTATAGCGGATCCCTGGGTATACTGGACGGCTCAAGCAAAAATTTGCCAGTTCTAGCAATTTAGGTGAGGCATCTACTTGCTATACTTGGTAATCATACCGTACCGGATGGGCTGGGAAGGGGTTACAGGGATTATCACAGGTAAATGTAATTGCTATAACAGTAGTAAGATAAACAGCCGCAATCTGCAGTTTTATCTTGTAGAATTTGCTTGACCTTGTGGAATGCTCTATTATACGGAAACAGAGCCCCAAACCCTGCATACCGCGGATCTTGTCTTTTCACACAAATCCTATGCCGCTCTAGATCACTCAACCCCTTCCTCTTGTTTGGTAGCATTGAGAAATCTGATATATATTGATAGAATTCCGTATAAGCAGTCAACGGTTGAGTAGGTATAGGTAAACAATCTCTGGAAGCACTCAAGTTCTATCATTTTACCTTGCCTAGAATGGCCCCCACGCTATTTGCTATACCGGACAGATTGCAGCAGATTTATGCAGTCCGGAATAGCAAGGTTTGAGTATACCGTATACACTTACTTATTCATATGACTGAGGAGACCCTAAGAGCTCAATAATTTAGGTGAATCTGGGTGAGAAAGAGAATCTTTTGAGCAGATTTGCCGCTTTGGTTGGGCAACTATTGAGGGGTAGATGTTCTAAATTCTTGAGTGCTATTGCGGAGAAAGTGGGAAGTATGTATATAGATAATAATGGCTCAAATCAAGCGTGGATTTCTTGCCCGTAGTCTGGTAATTCGTTTGCAACTGAGGGGCATAATGGTATACATGTAATGACTATTTTTCTTAAAAATTAGTTTTTTTCTCTCTTTGTTTCGGGAATTTGGTTGGATGGACCAATTCACGCAGTTTTCTGGAAAAGATTGTTAGTAGTTAGACTGTGGGTTGAGTTGAAAATAGAAATTTGGGAATTGAGAGCAGTTAATTTGTTCTATGGTTTTTATTTTTTAACAAATGTGATGATTATAGAGTAGATTCTACAGAAGGACACCAGAGCTTGTCCACCAGGGAAATAATAACTGGAGACAGAGCAAATCAGGGTAATCGGGCGGAGGAAGTGCACCGGAATCTCTTTAAAACAGGGAAAAAATCAAGGCTCCGCCTCCTGGAAAGAAGCTATGAGAGTACTGTTCAAGAAGAATCATCTACTGGACCTTATGGATCTGGGGATGCTGATGGCAAATGGAGAAGAGCCTTTTTCTGAGATATTTTTCTGTGTATCATCGGAAATACAGAGCAACCGGTCTGACACAAGTCAATTAGAGAAGCATAGCTCTGAAAAGCTTATATCTGGACCCTTCCCTCCCAGGAATTCAACACTTTGCCAGGCCGGGTGCACGTCTGGAAGGCCTACGGGTAGTCTGGCTAGTATGGGTTGCCGCCCAGGCGTTACAGTAAGTAACCGTCCTAGAAATCTATCTATTCCAAGCCGTCTCACCCCAAAGTTACATTATTCTACCTAACGGTCCTGCCAAACCCCAAACAAGACCCCACCACAAACAAGCACCGTTTCATGTATATCCACTGAATTTTTTCATTGATATAACAAAACATGGATTTGGCTCATTAAATGTTTCTCAGACGACATGCTGCATGTAGACTCAGTGTACCCACTTTAAAGACTGCATCGGCTACACACAGTAGCGGCCTCTTGACTGTGGGACAGAGATATAATAGCCAGGTTTGAAGCTTTCACCTCCTTCGTCACCAGAGGGGGGGTTCTCGCTTGTGCATGTCCTCCCACATGTCCTAGAGTGTGGAAACTGGTAGTAGGTCTCCGAGTTCATCTTTGATACGGAAGCCAATATCTATTTTGTGTATAAGAAAGGAATAAACGAATGGGTAAGAGAAAGAAGGAAGACTGAGCCCCGAAAAATGAGGTTTGGTATGTCTGAGTGTCTCTGGCTTGAAAGCTAGGCTATTCGTCCTTCATAATAGAATATGAAGTAATATGAGCAATATGTAGCGATGTCACATCTTATATTGTAGTGTCTCTGTGATGATATCAGTCATAGAACACTGAGTAGGCTAACCCTCTCCTGAGCTGTTTGGCGGAGGTACTTTGTTAGACTAGTACTTTGTGATGAGGGTTGTCGGAAAGTGATTGGTTGGTTGGATGAGTCAAAGTTTAGAGAATGGGTGGGAGAGTGACTGGGCTGGGGATGAGATTTTTTGGGGGTGGGATGTTGTTTGGTATTCACATTATACTTTAAGGGTTGCTGATTTTTTTATCTTTTTGCGGGATGCAGTCGTCGCACTAGATTGTGAGAGCGGCTTGTGCCAACCAGACTAGGTCGTCGGGGCTAGAATAGAGTCGATAAGACTAGCGCTTCTCTAGTCTGGCGTCGCTTCTCAGCTTCTCAATCAACCCGCCACCACATCAAAAATAACGTTAGAGAGTGCGTTTGCCAAGTGCATCATAGCTGTCAAGCCAGACTACATAGCTGTGTACTTCAGAGTAGTAAAATAGCTGCAATCTAAACTATAGATACTAGTTTAATGCTACATGAGGCGTGCTTTACTACTGGTAACTGAGAATGGACACGGAGACCCTCCTCCTTCTTCCCAGTCATCTTTTTCCGCTTCTGAGCCGCCTTGGCATATTTGGGAGAGTTTGAGTTGGGAGAAGCTGAAAGTGGAATCACTGGTGAGGCACTGGCGTTGGGCGAAACTATCGAATTATCATCAGCAAGGCTGGCATTCGCTGATGGCTCTTTGGTAAAGTTGGGAAACTGTGAGGAGCTGTTGTGCCATTTAAGTCCGGCACTGAACGGAGAAATGGAGTTGCCTGTGGAGGAAGTAGGCCTGTATGGTTGTGACATTTCCTCGGGTCGCGGAGGGGACATTTCCTGGGGTGGTGGAGGGGACATTTCCTGGGGTGGCGGAGGGGATGCAGGATTATTCTTCCTTCGTAGTACCCGTTCATCCCTCATGTATAAATTTTCAGATGACTGTGACTCCCATGGGGTTGAGGAGTTCTGGCCACTGCCGCGAAGGCTAAGAAATGGCATCAAGACACTCTCCTCCATCAACTCATAAATAATATTCACGGCTGGGTCTAGGGATTCTGGAGGTGGTGGAGTTCGTTGGTTGGGAATATTCAGCAGATTCTCCCGGATCCCGCTTGGTAGGTTTACTTCTCTGGGTGCATCTGGTGCAATGTAGGCATCCAAAAGCCTTTGCCAGAGCATTCTCATGTACTGGCAAGAAACACTGTCGGGAGTCATGAGGCCCCCATTGGCCGGGTGTAGTGAGTTGAAATGTTTCCTGTATCTGGATGCATCCATGGTAAATTCCAGTGTTTCCAGGCAGTGGTTCTGTGATAGATAGCCCATGAATGCACTGAGGGTGTAGGGTGGTGGTGCTTGGTTGGATAATATTTTGGCCAGTGTTGGCTGCCTGAGACAGTATGGTGCTTGAGCCATCGCTACATCAATTGGCCTCTGTGAGCATAATGATGATGATGATGATGAAGATGATGAGGTGGTGATAAATTCCATCGTGTCGTTGCCAGTGGAGGTTGCGTTGGTGAACGAGCTGTAAATTCAAGATCTAGTGACAGGAGGCTATCTGATCTCCGTACTCCAGGCCACAATTAGGCGTTGCTATTCAGCAAGCCAACTTAAATGACAGACTTCTATTCGGTGGTGGTGAGATTAACGAGGGTATTAAACTAGGGCTGTGTAAAGTGCTTCTCGAAGGATAAAAGAAGGACTAGATGAAATTATCCAACAAATAAGTTGTCAGTTACTGCCACTCCGATTCTATTTATTTGTTCCATGCTCGCCGAGCCAACACAACAGTTATATTATTAAATATTAAATGCAACCGCCAGTAGAAAAGTACGTTGGTAGCGCCTCCATAAATAGTAATGATCAGTAACGGCTGAATTTGCACCCCAGCATGAATCGAAAAAGAAAAGTTGTTCCTTTTCTTTTTCAGTTTCTAATCCACAAGTGTCGAAATATGTAGATGCCAGGCAGCGGATATATTGTAAAGGCAGTACATAAATAAAATATGTGGCGAGGCAAATATTACGAGCCTTTGACGGAGCTTGGTTCAATTGATCACCGGCGGGGGGGGGTTGACCGGTCAGTTAATTGAGAGGTTGTTAGAAGGTTCTTTTGGTGTTGGAGTGGTTTGGTCAAGTGATAGACCAATAGCAGTAGAAGTACTATCATATCCACCAATATATTGCCGAAGCACGCAGACCTTCTTTTCTCCCATATTTACTCATATACTGCCCAATTACAAGCATGAAGACGGTCTTCTCTCTGATAGTTGCCAATATTCGCCTAGATATTGCACAAGCGTGTTTCACTAATATTGATGCGTGCATTCAGGGTAACAGCAAGCGTGAAGACCCCTACTTCCATATTCGCTCAGGGGAAGTCAGTCGTAGAGGAGGAAGTGCTTAGAGTTCATCCTACTAGTGTATCGGTGCAAGCCAGACTAGTGTATCGGCACTATTGGTAGTGTAGTAAGTAACCTCAGTTGCAGTTGCTGCTAGAGTAGCTTGGAATTCACGAGTACTACTGCTATGGAGCCGGGCGGGGTACTAAAACGATTGGGGATGATACAAAAGGAATCTTTAATACAAAACATGCACGAGACTACAAAACATCTACCGGCTTATGATACTGTATTGGCTAGCGGACTTCCTAAGACCAAATAACCTCGAGTAATATGTAAGCCTAATGTATCAGAGGGGGTGGACGCTGTTGGGAGGTAGTAGGGTAGGAGGTAGTCTGGTTGCATGACAGGAAGTTGTTGAAATGGGAAGTTCTGGACCTATCGCAAGCCTACTAATACCAGCAACTATCATCAACCATACCCAGACTCACTAGTAGGGATTGACATTAATGTAGAGGCCTGTAAGGATAGTCTCGATCGAGACTATGTAAAGGACTCTGAAGAGTCAGATAAGGTAGAGATTGACGAGTAGGGACCGATTCTACAAATTAGGGACTTTTATCTGTGGAGGGTGTTGTGCCAACCAGACTAGAGGTAGAATAGATACTCGCCACTAATTGGAGGCTAGGGAACTTGGATTCTATGACATGTTACCAGATCTAGTCTGGTTTAATATTAAAAGAACCCAATCTACCAACCCATGTTGAATGTTCACCCAGGCACCACGCCCCTAGCAGGCACCGAGGTAGCTTCGTACAAACCAGTCTGTTGTCTATGGGGGGAGTTGCGAGGTCATGAACACACAAAAATATTAACCTGGGTACGAGGCTAGCACTGAGGATATTTCTGTATGGAAGACCAGGCGGGTTATATTCCCCCCTCGCAAATGAAATTAGTAATTGGGATAACATCGGTATTCTCGGCTTTTATTAGTCTGGAGGGTGTTGTGCCAACCAGACTAGGCTTTTATGTCATATATGTTCTGGGCCGCTCGCGGGCAATGTATTTAATTACTGGATTTGGAACATAACGCACTTGCCTAACTATGCAACCAGACTAGCCTAACTAGACCTATCAAATATAAGATATATATGTACAATAACCAGACTAGGCAACCGGCTAGTCTGGTTGGTACAAGCCTCAGGCAACAGCTACATCTAGTTCTTGGTCGGTTGGGATCTCCTCCGGTTCATTCTCCGAGCTACGAGGGTCTGATCGAGACTAATCTGCTAGTACTTTGGTCTGACAATAAATAGAACATTTCAAGTCATTTTTGTAGCATTGGCAGCGACAGCGACGATTGGCACAGGAATTTTTGCAAGTACATGAGACTGAAACTCGAGCTGTTGAAGATACCTGCCGAGCAGCATTGGCTAAAGTGATTGTAATTTGTCCAGTAGCTGGAGTATCCGCAATTTTATCATCCAAGCCCATAAGATTAGTTGCTGGCTGAAGGTCTTTGGATAAATGTTTAAAAAGTATTGGTTATGTAACAATTGATGGTGTTCAGGCTGTGGTTTTGCAATAACTTTTACATATAACATTTTATTATCGGTTTTGGCACGGTCTTCTATTGGAATAACCGGTAGAACCAAGGGCAAGTGCTGTAATGTATTGATATTGAGGAATGAATAAATCTCTCAATGCCAGATCTCAGCTGGGCTTTTAAACTATGAATATGGTACTCAGCATTGACAGACTACCCACCCCAGATCAATATCTTATGTCGGACCTATTATCTCACATTGCATATGGAGGTGCGGAACAAAAGTCATTTCCTTGGGAAAACACTGCATATGCATATCAGTTCGGATTCAAGTTGGCTATCTACGACTAGCTATCTACTGTATAACCAATGCCCTCCCCCGTCGCCCACCTCACACACCCGTCCCATCTCACCCCGTCCCAACTCACACCAGGTGTTGATAGCGGCATGAAGCGTACTTTGTATGTCCAAGGCCCTGGTTTCCTCCCACACTTCTGAACACCATCTTGGGGGGCCTTCTTTTTTCAGCCTTTAGGACTAGCTGAGATCGTGATATCGATCGGTTCAACACTGACAATTTGGTCAGTCTCCTGCACATACCTCCATTCATCAGTGTTAAGATCTTCCAATTCAACAACTTCTTGAATATCAAGAAGAGACTTAAGATGTGCAATACTAGGTAGTAGGTCCAGGTTGGGGGGTGCTCGATTGGAGAGTTGATATCTAAGAAATTGAGGTCAATATAAGCAATTTAAGAGGACGGAGAAGGGCAATATATGTGATGAATCAAGATGTTAGGGAAGAGTTTGATGAAGGGTTGAGAGTCGGGGAAGGGCTGATATATGATGAATTCCATAATTAGAGAAGAGTTGATATCTGGCCAATTGAGATGTCGGCGATATCTAGTAAATTGAGAGGTTGGACAGTGAGAAAGTAATACAACTGGTGATGTGGTTGAAGGCCATACATAGCACTGAGACCATATCCGTAAATATGCATGAATGCCAATGCATATGCCAAGTATTCATGCATGCATATTTCTGCATATGCAACTCCCATATAAAAGATTTTGTTCCGCCTCCGTTAGTATACCAATCTTACATCAGATATATGTACCAGATTGAGTAATCAAATTAATTGCCCGCGAGGGGCATAGTGGGTATGCTGCATGTCCCGCGAGCGGCCCAGAACATATACACATGTTCTACCAGTTTCAGCAGATGCGTGGCCTAGGAGGGAACGAGAAATCTATGAATGTTTACGTGCCCAAGTTCACGAAAACTAATTGAAGTATCACAGATTCCATAACAGGAGATTGCATGAGCCCGGGTGCTGGAGGAGAGGTTAAGACATGTTCCATTGGTTGGCGAGGGACTTGGCGCGGATCGCAGAATTGTGTTCTATCCAGTTGGTCGCTTGCTCATTGAAATATTAACGACCTCTAGGTATGTGCCTGGTATCTGGTTATCCGGGGCTACAGCATTCAAAACGGGGCTTGGGAGACAGATATTTTCAAAGGTAGTAAGACCACCGCTTTTGGCAGGAGCCTGAGGCTATTATTCCACTTCAGAGGGCTAAAGTGCCGTGTCGTGCGCCTGGGGAATTTAAATATGCAGATTCCCCCTGGGATTTCGCAGCTGAAAGGCGCCCCGATGAGATTGTATGTTCTGCTTTCTATAATCGCTATTCAAGAATGTCTGACGACACATTTCTAGGTTATGAGCCTTGGAAACACTGATGCCGTTTCTCTGTCAATAATACAACGAATACCTGGGGTCGATACAACATTTGCTACTGATACTTTCATCAAGCTGTTTGAAGATTCATATGTTACCTTTGTGAGGTCTATGAAACTTTGCCTATCCTGTCCATTTCAACTGTCTGTAATACGATAGTGAGGATGAGACAACCCTTCTTACAGTGGAGATGCAATGCGTTATCCCAATCTATCTCCTTTACCCTTCAATGGTGGATAGCTTGCAGCAGATAGCCGCCCGGCTTTTGCCAAAGGCGAAGAAGAGGTATATAGAGGGGTTGCTGAAACAAAGATTTATACTGTGGATACTACCTCATGGATGAATATGAAAGAAGGCAAAATTTAGAGCAGTGATCGCTTATACCAATTCAAACTATATCACTCAACGGGAGTCAATTGAATGCCATTGATACGTTGAGCATAGGACATGGGAACGCAGGGGTCTACCTTCTGTCAAGGCTTTGTCGATATCTTGCGACAAATATACGAATGGAGTGCGCAGTTCTGGGGGAGCTTGATGGCGGGGTAACTAGAGGAATCCCCCCTCATGGGATTGTGCGGTTGAGAGAGGCAGATCCGGACAGAGACAGGATGTTAAGGGAGGAAGCGAGGGCAAGAGAGAATAAGCTACGAGGGACGTTTGTCTGGTAATTGAAGTACTTGCATGCGGAATGCACATGGTGGGTGATTAACAGATGCAGTTCTGCTCTTGTGCTGTTCACTATTACAGAAATCTAGTAAATCGGACCCCACGATATTTTCCTGTCCTTGCTAAACTAAGGCTGACTCTTGCCAATTGCTGAGGTTGTACAAGCGTCGTGTGTAACGCCGGGTCTCCTCCAGTCGGTGTCCCTCTCACATTGCCAGTCTAATCTCAAGTAGCGTCTCTCTTCGATGCAGGGGATCAAGTATAATGGTTTTCCACTCCCCTATCCATGAAAACCACAACCACAGGCCATTAATACTCTCTTTACCTCCCCCTGAGGGGAACGCGTGGTTATAGTGGTCTTTCCTACCCAATCGTCACTCATTTTTCGAACGCTCGGCGGATATTGTTCACTCCTTAGAAACAGCTTATTTGTCTCCTGATTTCCTTGCCGACTCGGATGTGGTCATCAGTTTCTTCGGCCAGGGCGTCCTCGCCCAGACCGAGTCTCACTTTTTTAATTATTCTTCTCGGCACTATATCCATTGCTTCGGCACAGACGATATGGATGCAATTCGCGCCGGTATCGCCAGCATTGAATACTACGGATGATTTCTTAATACCATTCACACTGGGCTCCAATAAGCAAGTCGTCAACCTTGCCCCTTCACTAACCCAAACTGAGATCTCAATCATTGGCCCTAAAGCGTGTACACCGCCAGGGCAGAAGGACCCAAAAGATAAATGTATATTATATCGTGGAGGGGCCTTTGACGAGTCAAAATCTACCGGTTTCAACGCCGGCTCGGGTGAATTCAACTACAAAAATCCGACGTTCGGAACATACTCAAATGGCCATATGGGCAAGGATACTATGTATTTGAATGGAGGTGATGGAAGTTTGGAAGTCAACGATTACCAGTTTGCCATCATTGAATCGAGCAACATGACAAGTGGGATGTTGGGTTTGGGAAAAGACTCGACATTCCTTAAAAGGCTGTATGATGACGGAAAAATTGCAAGCCGGTCCTTTGGGCTTCATGTTGGTATAGATATCTGGAACCATCCATGGCCAGTTCTGAACCCTACATTTGATGAATCGGGCAACAAGCCTACGTCTAAGGATGACCTCAATACTGGGAACGGAAAGAGGGCTACGGGAACACACAAGAGTTTTGTCCGACAGGAAACAGACGACAATCGACTGCCCATTCGTGAAAGTCACAAGTTTCCAGGGTCTCTCACCCTGGGCGGTTATGACAAAACTAAGATTTTCAGTAAGACAAAGCCAATCAATGTGCCAATTGCCGACGATGGTTCACTCCAACTTTCATTAACCAGGATCGTGGCACGCAATATCTATGCAGATAGCCCATTTGACCTCATCTCAAACCCCTTGAGCGTGGTTATTGATGCAGACACCCCCCACATGTACTTTCCACGGAACATATCTCGTAGCATAGGGGGGATCTTCGGCGCCGTCTATGGTGAACCAGGAGAGGATTTCTTTTATACAAACCTGGCGGATAGAGAAATGTATCTGGGGAACCTTACCATGACTTTTACTGCACCGGATGGGGAGGGTGATGAGATTGAGATTTTGATACCACCAACAGTTTGGTATCAACCTGTTGGGTATATGAGGAATTTCGAATTGGTTGGGAATGACGAATACAATTACTGTGCCCCAATAAGGGAGTGGGCACAGGATCCGAAGTCCACACAGATTATCCTTGGGAGATCGTACGTAGTATCAGCACTGAATACTTTAAAGGAGATGCTAATTGAAAAAAAAAAAAAATAGATTTCTTAAAGCAGCACATCTTTTTGTCAATTATGACACAAATACATTCCAGCTTGCCCAAGTGGCATATATCAATAGTGCCCAGGACATCGTCACTGTGGCAGCTGATCAATACATACCTAACGATAATGCATCTACTGGAAATTCAAATGGAAACTCAAATATTGGTCCACAAGATGGCAGGGGGCATGTGGGTGTTCCTATACCGATCCTTGTGGGTGCACTTGGCGGTGGTATCGTCCTTATTGTATCCCTTGTTCTTATCCTTTGTTGTCTCAAGAAACGAAGGAACAGGGAAAAAACTAAGCAGCATCAACAGCTTGAAGATAGGCCCAATACTGGTGCAAGCGATCTACCAATAGGTGGGCGTATGGAAATGGACGGCGATAACGTTGCAATGGTGAAACTCAACCGCCCAACCACAGCTGCCTCCCATGCAGAATCTCATGCCGAGCTACCTATGACGAAAGTCAAACCCACACCTCCTGAACTGCCCTCTACGGATGTGTATAAGAAAGCAGAGCGAGCGGCGGCGCCTACCTATGTGGAACTCGGGACAAAGTCTGGTTATCATGAGATGCCATCAAATACAGTCTCGTCGACCACGCCTCAACAGGCTCACCCTCCTGTTTCTCCAAAAATAGCTATATATCCATCTCAAACTCAGTCCCCGCTACCAAGCACGCCGTCAACCCCTGGCTATCCTGGTTACAATTACCAGCGCCAGCAATATCCACCACCTACTAAACCCTCACCACCAACTTGGCAACAATACCCAGGCCCACCTCCGCCAAATATGTTCCCAGCGAGTTACGTGCCGCCGCCACCTCCCCCAAATCCGCCATCACCGGGTTCGCCGTATAGATATGCTCCTCATCAGTCCCCGGGGCATCATCAGTCCCCGGGGCAGATATATCAACCGCATCCGATCCCGACACTAAACCCGCTTCAGCGTACCAGCCTGCATGAAATGGCGTGAGGTTTTAAGGATATGATGTTCTATAGAGAAAAGTGATATCGTTATGGCATGGTTTATTTGCGCGTGATCTGGGTACAGTGGAGGGTTTGGTATTGGTAGATGTATCTTGCTTTGATTAATTGGGGCTGGCACATTCTTAGGGGGTCTTTTGATTTATAATATTTGTCGGCCACGCCTAAGCGTGTTAGGAGTGATGTTGACTTAGCATTTGATTTGAGACATTGATAGAATGGGTGCGAGCTTACCCTGAAATTCCGATTACTGGATAGAGACTACTGATTACCGGAGTTCCGGGGTTCCTTATTGTTAGGAACACGCTCATAACTTTCCCTTCAATCTGATATGCCCTGGGCTTCATCCTCCCTACACCTCTGAATAAATACATTACCAAGTAGTACTTATATCGAGATATAGACACCTCAAAATCCATTTCTATTCGACTCTTTGCCCCCAATTTAATAGTGTGACGCAGAGATACAATGCCAGCCAGGTGTGTATCACATATTCTCGAACTCTATGCAGCTGTATACCATCTAATTCTGTCCTGGAATCAGATATCATCGCTATTTAGTCTTTTTTATTCTTGCCTTAACACTGAATTTTCTATTCTTCTACTGGACCAAAGTCTTAGTTTCCCTAGAGCCCGTTGTACAAGCTCACCACAAAAGGCTCTTTCTACCTCTCACCCATCCCACCAATGTAACATGCAATCTCAAAAGCTTCCCCGCGCCTCCCCCAGTCCAGCTAGTTTCAGTACTCACCTTGTTGACATCTCCAGCAACTTCCATCGACCCTAACACGCACACAATTACCCTCAACTACCGCCTGCACCCCATCTTCATTGATGCAAGAAACTCGTACTGGAACCCCTCAATCGTTAGCCTTCCTTCAGATGCTCCGGCAGAGTATCTACTCCTAGCACGGATTCTTACAAATGGGCTGTATCAACAGACTAAAGCAGGCCTGCTATGCAAATTGGACAGAGGAGCACCAGTCCCTGATCTGTACAGGGGAGTTGGTGATGCTCGATATTACACCTACAGCTGCCAGGTTATGTGGGCAGGTTAATAGTAGTGCGTGGGAGGTGTTGGCCAATATTCCAGGGTTGCATGATGGAAGAGTAATGTGGACGGATATGGGGGAGGTTTTGATGATCGGGGGAACGCAGTATTCCACCCATTCGCTCTCCACAGACATTGAAAGTGGGCTAAATTGGGGAGTAGATCGAGATATACGTGTTTCTCACTTTCACTGTTGACGCTGTCGGCCCCGGGGGTATACTATCCTCTACACGCCCTACTCCCTAACTCACCAATTTCATATCCGGTATTGACGGAGTTAAGATGACCACCCCCTTACGCGCCTATGGAGAAAAACTGGCTCTTGTTCTTCTCCCCAGATTACAGGGCATATGCACAATACGAGCTATCCCCGGGCAAACGCACATTCGCAAAACTAATCGGTGACGGATACGTCATACAGAATTTAACCAGCCCATTAGAGCTCCCTGCCTAGGGTTTCCCTACCCAGTTATCCTCGACCCCGATACCGAGCATGAGTCTCGAAGCGGGTTTAAAAAGGATGGGTGGCACCTTCGCTTAGTACTTTGTGATAGAGGGGACTTGGAGTGCCAGGGGATTGAGGGAATGGGGGTATTTATTGCAGTAGTGCAGATAAAACGACATAATCGGCTTAGGCTAGTAGGTATGAGCGGGTTGTAGTTGTTTGGGAGGGAAAGCCACCATTTAGGATAGCGGGGGTTGGGAATGCGAGGATATTGTTTGAAGGAGAAGATGGGGGTTTTTCGCAGGACACTGGCACTATAGTTTTGCCAAAAGGTGTTACAAAGCATAATGGTGAGAATATGGCAATGCCATTCTCGACCACATTGGAGGCTTTACCACCTTCAACAGCTACCGTTACCCTGAGTTCGTCAGCAGATTCTTTGGGTAAACGCAGATTCCGGCAACATTTCACTTTCATGGTTTCTATCGCATTTGATCACTCACGTAGAAGGAAGGAGGAAGGTATGGATAGTAATGTAGGGAAGGATCCTAAAGAGATGTATGTAGGATATCTTGATGATTATTTGATTGCTGGGATGGGCATTTGTGATGATGGTTAGGGTGAGAGTCCGGGAACTTGTGGCGGGGATTGCGGCCTGCCCCGGGTTTTGGAGTTGAGGAGTGAGTAGGTGGAATTAAAGATAGGTGTTATAATATATTATTGCTTTGAATTCTGCCTTTATGCAGGTGGACCACTACTCTCCTTGTTAAAGAATATCTCACGCACTTCACATTAACACTTTTACGAGTATGGCTAGACTAGATACGCATCCTGAAGGTATTAGCACTCAGGCTTATTATTTCCCCAGCAGAAGCCTAAAGAGATACTAGAAGATTTGCCAAAAATATTTATATTCTAATCGAGTTCCGGGCGCTGTGTTTTCTGTCATCGCTGTCACATTCATCTCCCCTCGGCAGATTACGCAGAGACAACTTCCACAATGAACCATGGGCCCTAGACATGAGAGTAAATGGATATATTAAGTGTAATTTCGCCAAATCATAACCAACCCACATCTATAAGATAGGTACAAGTACTCAACACTAGCCTTACTTCCCCCCGGCACTCGGGCTCCCTTCTGGTCTCGACGAAAGGATCCACATGAAAAAGAACTGCACCACATAGCTATAAAAAAACAAGAACTGCGTTCTCCGGTTCTTCTGCGACCGCGCCATAGCGTAGGTGCCTCTGGGGTTATCGGCGGTGTTATCTGGGAGGAGAACGTACTTCAGACTCCGTAGCTGCCATCACAATTAGCAAGAGAAACAGTCGAGTTGGGGTTTGAAGTACAAGACTCACCAAGAAAAAAGCTAGTGAAGCAAAAGTATACAGAAACGACCCCCAAGTAATCACACTCGACCCCAATCTCGACGCAGCCATGTTTACGATTATCCCCACGAACTTGTACCCGGAGTAGGCTACTAGATCGAGTAATTGCGACTCGTTACTGATATTGAGGAGGTAGCATCCGAGTTTCAAGCCGAGGATCTCAAAAATCACGATGGCGAAGGCGGTGGTGGCTGTGCGGCCGAGGAGTTCGGGTTGGAAGTTGCCAGCGAGACCGGCGAGGAGGGTTGAGAGGAGAATGTATGTTACAAAGGCCATTACAGGGATATACATATCTGGAGAATTGATGTCGTCCCGTGGTGGGAGGAAGTATGTCTCGGCTTGCCCACTAGAATTTGTTCGTTGGCCGCCGGTGCGGGACCATGGTTTGTGCCGCCAGGGGAAGAGTACGAGACCGAGTTTATTGAGGACGTAGCCGTTTGTGACATTGAAGTAGTGCTTTAGGGCAGTAACATTGATGTATCTGAATAACTGCCAGCCCGTTAGCAGCTATCTCCAAATTCTCCCCCAGGCCCCGCCCCTACACACACTTCAACAATCCAACACGAAAATTAGCAGCAAAACCTACATTCTGCTCCACATACTCCTGTCCTGCCATATACGCTGTCCTGCCAACCTGAAACCCCATCTGCGCCGTATGATCATTGAGAAACCCACCATACGCTGGGTGAATCGGCGTCATCCCCGGCTGTGGGACGTGCGAGCTCTGCGGGCCACCATAATTACTATAACCCGACGCAGAGCCCGGCGGGGGAGGCGGCGAACGCATCATTGGAATTGTGGAGACATGTTGGGGGACGGGGTGGTGGAGGGGCGGAGATGCTGCTGTGGGCGGGTACCCTGGGCGCTGCATCCTCTTACGGTGGTGGGTTGGATTGGGAGAGGGTGTGGTGTTGGCTAGGTAAGTAAGGATGTGCGAGGTGTAGGCTATGGGTGGTTTGGTGCCTGATATTCCCGTTCCATGGATGATATTATAGATATTCTATTAGATGGTGACGTGGGGGAAATTTAGATGCAACGTTGTGGAAGGCAGGGTCAGAGCAGGGTCACGTGGCATGTATCCACACTCTGTATCCGTATTGTCCCAATTATAATTAGGATGAGATATAGTCGAGTAAGGAAGGATCTTACTTCCAAGAGACACAAGCACAGCTACAACTCCAAGAGGCTCAAATCGAAGTTGCGCTTTACTATAAACCATCAAAAATTAGGTGGGTCTTTTCATGCTTTCTCGCCGCAGTCCAGACGGCATCCACGCGAGTCTTCCCAGAATCGAGCGAGGTGGGACAATTTGCATTCTGTTTTGCAAAAATATACCTGTAGTATCATCTCCTCCAATGTCATAAAACCACAAACCCTTAAATTGTTGGAGGCAAATAAATGAAAAAAAGAAAGTCTCTTCGACCAGAGTCGAACCGGTGACCAATCGGTATTCTCCAATATATAGATCATATATCGCTAGTAGTTCTCTCTAGGTAGCTCACTTAGTGCAATTTGTAACCAGTGCACCATCATCACCATCCATCATCCATCAGGATTTAGCGCTTGGTGGAGGTCCCAATAACCCCCAGTCCTGCTAAACACTACTTCCTAAGAAACGTTTCTGATCATCACTTACCAAAATGGCCTCCTCGTCTTTTGACCCCAAGCGGAAGGTCCCTGAGGGCTTCGGCGCGGCTACGCAGCTCGTTAAACGTGTCAAAACGCCTTCAGAGCGAAATGAAATTGCACTTCGACCAGCTGGGAGCAAAGGGGGCCCTTTGATACAGACTGTAAGCTTCCGATAGAGGGGAATGTGGTAGATAGGGGGGCAGAGCTCTGATATCCTGAGAGTAATAGTTGCCGCGTACGTCGGGACTACAGGCGCCAATCATGGAGTTAACTGGTAAGTGGAATTGGGTCATTGTGGAATGGGATTTGGAAAGCTAATTGTGGTGTGGTTTGAACTGTAGGACATTCGGTATGTGAAATTGTCGATTTGTAGGGTTCATGGAATTTAGGGCTGACGAATGTTTTGTTCAGGGTGACATTTTTGCTGTGCGATTCGACCCGACGGGACAAAATATTGCCTCTGGGTCAATGGACCGAACAGTCAGTAAGGGACCTTCATTTCGCTTCATTTCGCTTCAGCTAATACAAACATCTAGTGCTATGGAGAACTTACGGTGAATGTGAAAACTACGCGGTACTGAGTGGACATAAGGGGGCAATCTTGGATCTTAACTGGTCGCGAGATTCTCTGACAATTTTCACAGCATCAGCCGACTCACTGCTTGCCAGCTGGGATGTAGATACTAAGACCAGGATAAGAAGATATGTGGGGCATGAGGATATAGTCAATGTCATGGATATCACGAGGAGAGGGCCAGAGATGATTGTTTCTGGGAGTGATGACGGGACTATAGGAGTAGGTAGCTCCTAATTGAACAACTCATTGGGTAGTGGGTTAACAGAATGTATAGATTTGGGATCCAAGACAAAAGTCATCAGTGGACTATCTAGAAACAAACTTCCCCGTTACCGCTGTCGCTGTCGGTGACGCCGGAAACGAGCTCTTCACTGGAGGGATCGACAACGACATCAAAGTCTGGGATCTCCGCAAGCGCGCTATGGTCTATCTACTCCGAGGGCACCAAGACACGATTACATCTCTCTCCGTCTCGCCGGATGGGCAATCTCTCCTCTCGAATTCCATGGATAACTCGGTCCGGATATGGGACATTAGGGCATTCGCTCCAACCAATCGGCTGTCACATACTTTTGCTGAGGGGGTGAATGTGGGGATTGAGAAGAATCTAATCAGAGCGAGTTGGTCGCCGCAGGGTGATAAGGTCGCTGTGGGGAGTGGGGATAGGACAGTTGCAATCTGGGATGTAGAATCGAAGAAGATGCTTTATAAGTTGCCGGGGCATAGGGGAAGTGTTAACGATGTGAGATTCTCACCAACGGAGCCGATTAGTATATTACCCCATCCCCTGTACTCACTGTCTACCTTCCAAGATCCGGGCGGCTCGCTAATATTTGCGGTGTAGTTGTATCGGGCTCTACGGACAGAACAATTCTATTGGGTGAAATAGCAAAATAAGAAGTTCAGGAGGAGCGTAAAAGTAATGAGCATATGCATGTACACTAGTATTACTCTTTTTTACCCTAGAACGAGAGGGTTCATATATCATGGGATAATGTAGATTTGATGCCGAGGAGATCTTTCACATGGTTTGAATATATCTGTAACATGATGTATTATTGGAGCTATCGCGTGACGTGTATTGGCACTGCGCATGAACATTCGAAATGTGGTTGCCCAATCACGTTGGTTTTGTAGCTGTAGTGATGTCAATAGTAACGTTTGAGGGAATCACTGTGATTACACAAAGTAGACATATAAGCAACTGCAAATTTTTTCAACCTTAAAAACTTATGACAGCTCATGCATCTAGCTTATCTCTGTGCCCTACTAGCAGCCACTGGCTATATGAGAATAGAAGCTGTTGACGCCAGCATATCAGCTAGGTGGATAGTATTTGCAATAGCTTGATAAGGGAGAAGCGACCCGTGGTTATTTCAGGGTAACATGCTCAAGCATTAGAATTGGAGGCCAGCTGCTTAGTATTTGTCTATTATCCAGGTCTTCAATTTTTCTCACTCTCCAGCTCAGCGGCCAGCAAGCAACAAAAAGTAATCTTCATACTCAACCTCGAAATAATCAAGACCAAGAAATTATCAAAAACTGCGCGCCCGAAGTGACCCGGAGGCCATTCACGAGCACAAGAGTCTAGCTGTGTGCAATGCTAAACTTGTGTTCGAAGCTCAACATTGAGGAGCGAAGAGCTTGGCGCAAGGTAGCTAGACAAACTATCGACTTTGTGGCATTGTGATTACCCTCAAGTGGTACTACAATCATGTGACATGCCCAGCAACAATTTCGATCATCATATGTTCTTCCCCCCACAAAACAGGAATTCCCGACGCTGTTCACTGACCTCCCCGACCGTGCCCGCTATGTTTTCTTTTAAATACATGAGTGGCATGCAGCCACGGTTGTTGTGTGAAAGACCGGGATGTTCTTCGGTCAGGCTAGGATTCTCCGGTGCCGAGCATCGATTCTAGTATGCATGTTGACAGGTTCTGAAGTTTCTAAATCCGAGTCTCTAGATTGTGAATTCGTTTGGGAGGTACATATATACTCCGTCGATATAATGAACTTATGCCTTCAAGGGCTCGGCTCTAAGGCTGCGAGGAGGGATTTAGTGGTTTTATTAACTATAGAATATCTTGGTTTGAAATTGGCTCCATCCTACTTTATACATCCTGACTGCTGTAAGATATAAAAGAAAGTGTGGTTATATGCATACGCAACTAATCCCACCTATGATAATCTCCGAGTCCCTCTCGAGTCTGTGAATTTAAAGTCTCAATATCAGTGTACATAGATACATACTGCTTGAGCAAATACTTGGTTCATATAATCCAAGACCTCGTGTGATTGGAAAGGTTGGGTCATTTGATCTGAAATTCGATACCGAAGAGGCTAGCTTGCAAAACTAATACAGAGCAGTACAGTTTGTAGTCCGTGTAGTTCTATATACAGTGAGCAGCTTGAGTCTATACTAATAAGGCTTTTAGAGTGGACCTCTAGGGAATCTATGGCAGCTAGCAGTGGTTGTTGTGGGCAGTGTAAGGCAGGGGGGGGGGGGGGATTATGCTAGAGGGGTGGTCATAACGGGTATTGCGAATTCAGGTGCTATAGAGGGTTCAGGGTAGACCGGATTGGGCTGGAGATATTAAATTTGACTTTTTCGAGTGTTTTAAGCCCATATTCATTGTTCTTACTGGATGGAGATATTGGAATAATACGGCATGTTGCAGGGGGGCGGTGTCGATCGTCACGTGAGTATCGATCGTTACGCAGTAATAAAAATTTTTTTGGGTCAATTGACAATTTGCAGTTGTGCTATATTGGGGCTAGTTTTGTCATGCCAAGGCGTTGCATAACTACGGTTACCATTACCCAGGTTTTTAATTGACTAGTCTGGTTAATTGACCACCACTACTGTACACAAGCGAGATTTTACTATTGGCGCTACACGCATATGGTAGCTTCTGGCGACTTCATAAATAAATATGTTCACTGATTAATTCATGCCTACATTATAACAATATACAAAACAACACGAATTTGGGCGTCCTATAAAGGACGCCCGGGAGACCCCCCAAGCCCGTAATAGCCGCGACACATTGGCAAACCCAGCAGCCATTGGTCAAAGATGCAGAGAAGTTCAATCGAGTGATGACGGTGATATTCGAAGAGTTTGAGAATATACGCGGCTTCCTTAGAGTATGGAATGAGAAATTATCAGTGTTTCGATCGGGCCGGCCAGTCGGGCCGTCAAACAGGCCCAGGCCGGTCTGGACCGGGTTGAGCAGCCGGGGACTGGCCTGAATTATCAGGCCGGCATGGTTGAAGAGGGGGTAAGGGCGGTGGGCTAGTTACCAAGCAGTGAGGGGGGTTGACTCAACTGACTCAAATACCGGTAAGTAGAGTATGGTATATTATAGCAGAAATGCAACCAGACCACCTAGAGATATTGGGGTTCCCCCCCCAAAAAAGCAAATCTAATCTCAGAACAGCAGTGCTATCTTTCATTCCAAACCGTCCAGAGATTCAGGGTAATTACAATCGCCCAATTTACAGCGCTTGTGATGATTGGACCAAACCCGAAATAAAATTAGACGCGTGAATATCTATCTTGCCCGGGGGGTTTGGGGGGGGACGGATCTTCCATTGCCCAGCTGAGAGGAAATAAAAAAAGGAGAGGTAAGGAGAAAGTCGAGCTCCGCACGTTTTTAACATAAAATTAACATTATTTTTTATTTTAAAACCCCCTCACTCTCTTTTTTTGGTTATGTGTGGTTAAATAAAAGGCCCATTCTTTACTTCTGCCGCATTCCTTTCTTTTTTTTTTTCTAAGTTAATCCCAGCGGTCGGGGCCATTTGGACAGATCGGCTTGGATGAGCAAGAGCGGGGACCCAGGAAGCAGTGGAAAGTTTTCTTTTTCTTCCATTTTCTCCCAGATTGAGATAGCACACAAGATTCATATCTCCTATTTTTAGTTTTGGTTGTATCAAGGACGGATCTCTTTCAGTTCAAGTTATGTACATAGATCCGTGTATGCACGGCAGGTTAACTTGCCGCGCCCAATCATACCCGCAAGGGATACTGGATTTTATTTTTTTTAAGAAAATTAGTTGGCCGGGATATATTTCAGGGTAAACCTGTTTCTCCCGACACGTACTGTATATCCTTGTGACATAGTTTAAGGCTTAGTCATGACATATTACTACGTAAGTACCTGAACCTCTTGCCTGAACTTAGAGCGTTCGATTGGCATGAGACTAAGCGTTCGACAAGCCAGACTAAGCGTTCGATATGGACCAGATTAAGCTGCTATATAGCCCCTATTATCCAACGGGCCTCTATCCAATCAGAACCGTGCTATCTGGGGTATCGTCTTCCTCCCTCATGTAGGAAAAACAATATCTGCCGCCAATCCCTTCCAACCACTGGCCCTCCATGGCGCAATCATAATCGCTCTCTGATCACAACTTATCTGACCAACTCCCGCTAATGCATCTGCAACAACTTCTGGATTAAAGTCGCCTTGCTCAGCCACCTTCTTAGCCATATCCGCTGCATGCTGGTCGACCGCCACTGCTGCAAAATTCTGCCATGGGCCAGGGTGGGCGGGGCGGAGGAAAACAGCGGCAGCCGCAGTGGGAATAGGGTCCTTGTTCTGCAGGTGTGCGACAACATTCAAGATGTTGTCGACTTTGTCCATTAGTGCAAGGTCGAGTATGTTACCTCGAACGGAGTGAAGATCGCCTATAACTGCCTCGAGAATATCCTCATTCTGGTCCAGGACTCCTATGCTACCCAGCAGTAGCATGGAAGGTAGATGATCTGGGTGATTCTCAATACTAGAAAGCCAAGCGTTAGATAGAACTCCGATAAACGCCGGAGGTACTCACCATGCAAATAATTGTTCCCTTGCTGTTTCCTTTTCATCCTCCCCTCCCTTCGCCCAAAGTACTTGCGCCAACAGCGCGACTACATCTGGGTTTTCCGAAGACTCTTCCAGTGCTACCTTGAACATCTCCAAGGATTCACTCATCTCCCCATTGAAATAGTTTGCAAGCCCACACGTAAGGTGTGCAGACAGCCTGCAGGGCTTCAACTGCTCAATTTCCGCAGATAGATCCAATGCCATAGACGCATGCTCAATTGCGTCGTCGTATTCTTTCTGCCCAAGCATCATACGAGCCAAATCCCCCTTGGACTGTGCATATCGAACCAAGTCCTCCTCTGCTTCCGTATCTTCGTAGCGCTGTTCGTAGACGTCACAGACCGTTGACAGATTAACAGCACCTTTGTTGAATTCTCCTATACGCTCTTGTAACAATGCGCTGAGATGTAATAATGCCGGTTGGTTCGCCATTTGCAACTCCAACTTATGAAGAGCAAATATGGGACCAATGAGAGAAATGAAAGATGCCTCTGGCTGAACACTGATCCTTGTGTCGAACGTTGACGTCGCATATTCTCGTTTCGAAATGGTCTAAAGAAAGGTTAGTCGCCATGAAACCAAAGTTACTCTAATAGATGTCTGTACTGCAAATCCATCGGATATCTCAAACGCATGTTCAAAGAGTTCCTGGGCGGCCTCAAATTCACCCCCTAGTACTGATATGAGCCCTTGGCCAATCCATGCGTTTGCATATTCCGGGTCAACTGAATGTGCCCGTGTGAAAGCTTCTGAGGCAAGTTCAACATCATGCTGGAGGAGATAAAGAGTCCCCAGGTTTGTCCATACTTTTGCGTCCTTCCCATTGATATACAGGGATCGTATAAGTGCATGCTGTGATGCTCGGGGATTTCCATCCGCTGTGGCAACTCCCAAAGCATTCCAAAAGTCATGGTTTCCTGGCTCGACTTTGATTGCACGCTTAAAACAGCGGATGGCAGAGCTAAGGTGAGCTTCCTTCTGAGCAATCCCACAATAATAGGCACGGAATTCAGCGCAACCAAGGTTGAACCACGCAACAGAGTGAGCATAGCGATCATCCGCAGACAGGTAAAGCGCTCTTTTATAAGAGAGGATACCAAGATACAAACAAGATTGCAAGTCTGCGTCCCCGTCTGTTGAAGAATCCAATATAGTCGAGTCAACTCGATCGTATTCAGACATAATATTTAAAAGCTTTTTGTCGATATCTAGGGATATTATTCCCTTTACCAAATCCACGGGAAGCCATGAGCAGAGAGATTGTATCCATGAAAATAGCAAGCATGCGTCGCCAACGTTCTTCCATATGTTTAGTGTCTCTGGCCGCAAAGTAACCACTTCTTTTGATGTCTTAAGGGACTCTAAAATGGCGTCAGCAGCTTGGCCGTAGTATCCATTTTCAACACGATTATGCGCCATGGCAAGCTGGGTCTCAGCAAGGGCCATCAACACTCCAAATTCCGCGGGTTGTTTTTCTAGCACTTTGCGGTATCCAGAGCATGCTTCAGTAAATTCACCAAGTTCTCGGTGGACATTGGCTATCATATATTTAACAAACCAATTCTCGTCGTCCAGCTCGGCTGCTCGCCGAAAGGATTTCAGAGCAGCATTGTACTTGCCGGAATTCGTATAAGCTTCTCCTAGGCCGACCCAGGAATGAAGGTCAGTTGGTGTAGATCTTAAAGCCGACTGGAATGCTACAACAGCCTTTGCATGGTTTTGGGCGTTCTGTATACCATTAGTTTGTCCTGAACACAAAAATCCATGGACAGTTCTTACCAGTTCTACCACGCCAATGGCATTCTGTGGCCAACTCATGACCATCCCAGTGATAGATCTCTTCTTATCTGCATTCGCAACCCGCCTGGCTATAACCTCCACAACATCCCACTCTTTAGTATCCGCGAACATTCGGGCTAACCTTTCTGCTGCTTCAACCTCTCCCGGCGATAGCTCGAATGCCTTCTCAAAACATTTTGTGGCTCTGATTACATCACCCGCGATGTCTGCATAATATATACCCATACTAGTATATGCTGGAGCATAATTGCTGTTGCTTTGAAGAGCTCTCATGAAGTAAGAGTACGCCCCTTTACAGTCACTTCTAGCCTCCTCTGCTTGGTTATTAGTATTAGTCAAGTCATAGGCATTGTTAATGCATACCATCAGCATTCCAGATACAGGTACCAATTCTCCATAATACCTGAGCCTTTAGCTCCCTTGCTTGTGCATCCACTCCAGTTATTTTTGCAAGACACTCTTCCAAGCCCTTCTTCCCTCCCTCGTAGTCCTGCATCAAAACCCGGCACCATGAAGCCTCAGATAATATCTTCATTCTATCTGGGTTGATCTTCAACGCTTTCATAAAGAACTCCAGGGCTCCTTTATGATTCCCCTGCTCTTGTAGAATCAGCCCTAAACCGAACAAAGCTGTGATATTGTTTTTATTCCGTTTCAGAATCCCATCAAAGTACATTTTAGCGTCCTGATGATACTTTGGGGACTGGTAATGGATGAGGGCGGTCGCAAGAATAGCAGTAGTACTATCTAAGTTCCTGTATAGATGTGAGCTTCACTTACTGGCTGAATGGGGACGGATTTGGGTTACTTCTGTAGGATTACACCCGTCTTCTTAGATTCGGCAAGTAATAGCTTCCTTCCAGCTCCACAAGCCTCAACAGCAGCCTGATACTCATTAAGGAATAAGCAGTACTCACCCTTGATTCGGTGACAAAGGGTGGATTTTTCATCTTTGGCCAGCTCCTAAGCATTATTAGACCAAGATCAGAGATCAACAATGGGGTACAACTCATACAGTCATTGCGGAAAATATCTGAACGGAGTCAACCTCCTCTGACGTAGGTGGAACACCGTCCTCTCGCTCTACAGTAGGGGGTGGAGCGGGAAATGGTGATATTTCCGACTCCAGGTATGCCTTGAGCACCACTCCAAGGCCAGTATCTGGGAAAAATTTCACGAATTCTCGCAAAACATTTACATCATGTTCTTCTGCAGATTACATTAGCATATCAAACTACAAACTCCAAACGTCCAACATACCTAAACTTTCGCAATCCTTCCATTCTATGAAAAGTCTCCAGGCCAATTCATGAGGAAACTTCAAGATCACCATGCCCTCAGCCCACTTTTTGACTTTTTGTACCTGCTCAGGCTTCTTATCTGCTGGCAATACAAGCAGTTTTTCATAGCCATGCTGCAAAAGCCTTCCTTCGATATCCCTTCGGAGCTCCTCATTATCGGACCAGTTAAGAATACTTTGGTAAAGCTCTTCAAGCTGTATGGGACATTAAGCCAGGAACCGTAAGGCCAGTAGAGCATGTGGCGCTTACAGGAGATGCACTCAGAACCTCATTCTTGACCTCAAGAGTTACATTGGCATTAGTAGCACCCAATCTTGTGCTCCTATTTCCAATCTCTTTATTTATTTTATCCTTCTCTTCCTTTTCTGCCATTTCGGCAAGTGTGAGATATGTATCCGCTGGCCGGGCTATTAGACCTTCGAGGTACTCAAACACCGGGCTACCGGGCAGTACTATGTCAAGGCTTTGTTTAATCTGGGCTTTTATTAGCTTTCATACTTTGACTTCAGGGTAATCTGCACACCTGCTGGGTAGTTCCATGTTCATCGACGAACAGAAGCATCTTATTGACCATGTTCGCACACCTAGTTCGATCATCCCTTCTCCGGTTGTCAGCATACGCACTGATATACCCAGCATTTGGTGCCCACCGCAACGTAACATTGCTTGGTAACAGCAGATCGAAACCTCACCCGTCTCTAAATATGATGCTAAGTTTTGTTGCAGTGTCTACATATTTGGGGATATTCTTTTGTGCCTCGTAGATGTTGAGTAGGCCTTGCCATGGCTCTGGTTTCTTTTCATACTTTGGGTCTACACGCAGAGCGTTATTGTACGACTCTTCACTTTCTTGTATGAGCCCTTGCTGGAAAAGGGCATAACCCAAATAGAAGTGTCTGGGAAGACCGTCAGCTAGGCTCAACGTGGGGTCAATTGTGGCTCAAAACTCAGTCCCTACGCAGTGTAGTTTTGTGGCTCAAATGAAAGGACCTTGCGGGAATTATTGACTGCCCCTTCCCAATCCTTCGAGCCAATACAAACTTTTGCAGCCTTGAGTGCAGATTTGGTCGCCATATTGATGATGGCTCTCAGTGGGCCCAATGAGGTTGGCGATGCTGAATTGGTAATTCCAACTTACGTCGCTTTCCTTGTATAATACTAATATGGGGGGCCTTAGTCTGGCAGCGGAGCCCAACGCTAGACCGGATTTGGTACAGTAGCTTAACTGATTGTAGGGATCATGTGCGTAACTCAAGCTCGAGTCGTCAGGCAGCTCTAGATACACAGCCCTACTAGTCCCATCTTACGACCACTTCTTCGCAGGAACGAATACCGTCGATAGAGGACTCGATAGAGTCATCGTGTTGCAAAAACTTAGATTGAAAAACCCGGATTCATCAACTAGTACTCCAAACCCGTACTACTAGCATCATGTCACGGTTCTTACAGATTGAAGGCACTCTTTTCAAAGATGAACACAACCGACAAGTAACCCTCAGGGGCGTTAATTTAGCTGCAGATGCAAAATTTCCAGCTCGGCCGAATCAGCCATCTCATATTGCTGGGGATTTCTTTGACGGGGACAATGTATCATTTGTTGGACGACCCTTTCCGTATGAGGAGGCTGATGTTCACTTGAGGCGAATAAGAGGTTGGGGATTCAATACTGTGCGATACCTCTTCACCTGGGAAGCCATAGAAGGCAAAGGCCCGTATGTAGCCAGTTAGCAGCCAAATTGGGAGGGATCCTTAACTAATTACATGTAGTGGTATATACGACGAGGAATGGATTAAAAGTACAATTGCCCTATTGCGAAAATGCAAAGAATATGACCTATTTGTTTTCATGGATCCTCATCAGGACGTTGTAGGTGACCTCCCAGGAAGTTGTTGCTATTACGTGCTGGTGCTAATTGGCTCCATTGAGATTAACAGTGGTCACGATTCTCTGGGGGGTCTGGGGCCCCAATGTGGACTGTGTATGCCATGGGTTTAAATCCACAAGCGTTTGCAGCTACTGAGGCGGCCCTCATTCACAATACATACCCAAATTCTCAAGAATTCCCAAAAATGATATGGTCAACGAACTATACCCGGCTAGCATGCATGACTATGTTTACAATGTTCTTTGCCGGCCGTGATTTCACTCCAAAGTGTATCATTAATGGCAAGAACATTCAAGACTATCTACATGAGCATTATCTAAATGCACTAAAGCATCTTGCCCTCCGAATAGGCGAGGCGGGGGACTTGGAAGACTCGACAGTCATTGGATGGGAGTCGCTCAATGAGCCTAATCGAGGTCTTATCGGCTATCAAAAATTAGATGCCTACCCTAAAGAGCAAAAGAACCATAAGGGAACGTCTCCTACCGCCTGGCAGGCTATCCTGACAGGCTCTGGGAGGGCATGTGATATCGATACATATGAGATGGGTGGGACAGGTCCTTATAAGACTGGCACTGCCTTGATTGATCCGAAAGGAGTTCAGGCGTGGCTGCCAGCAGATTATGACGATAGCAGATATGGCTGGGAAAGAGATCCTGGATGGAAGCTGGGTGAATGTATTTGGGCCCAGCATGGAGTTTGGGACCCAGAAACTGATACCCTGCTTCGAAATGATTATTTTTCGAAAGCTCCTGATGGAACCCCATTAGCGACCCATGAATGGTGCAATATTTACTTCATGAACCATTATCGCCAATATTCGAGAGCAATTCGATCTGTGCACAAGAAAGCAGTATTGTTCTGCCAGCCTCCAGTCTTTGAGATACCTCCCGTAATCAAGGGTACTGCGGATGAGGATGATAGATTGGTATATGCACCACATTTCTATGATGGAATCACTTTGATGACCAAGTCCTGGTTTGTAGCCTACACCCTAGCTATTTGATTTAGCTTAATTCCTAACCATCATTACCCCAACAGGAATAGATATTGGAACATTGATGTTCTAGGTTTCCTAAGGGGTCGATATTGGTCACCTGTGTTTGCAATCAAGATAGGCGAAACTGCGATCAGAAAATGTTTCAAGGACCAGCTCATTGCGATACGTGAGGAAGGAATCCAGAATATTGGTAAATACTCTATTGCCCTTGAACTACCACAAGGCTCATCCTTCTTCCTCCAGGCCAAACTCCGTGCCTCTTCAGTGAAATAGGAATTCCTTATGATATGGACAAGAAGGCTGCATACTCGTCGGGTGATTATTCATCACAGATTCACGCTATGGATGCAAATCAGTTTGCCTTGGAAGGCGCCAAAGTTGGCTTCACTTTATGGACGTATTGTACAACGGTATGTTGATAAGCTCTGGAAAATGGACATGATGCTAACTAATAGGCTAGAATGATCATACATGGGGAGACCAATGGAATGGAGAAGATTTAAGTATATTCAGTGTTGATGATAATGCCGTTTCGGCAGCAGAATTCAACCCTGATGGTAAAACCCAGGCAATGATTGAAACATCATCAATAGCCCCCTCTTCTGCGTCGTCCGAGATGACTGCAGACCCGGCAAGGCAACCATCTATTACTGTGGCTGGTAATCGAGCAGCGGAAGCATTTATCCGCCCAGCTCCAATCTATACTGCCGGAACGCTTGTGAAGTATGGATTTGACTTGGCGAGGGTGACATTCGAGCTTAAGCTTGAGGCAGGGCAATCCACGCAGGAGAGTTCACCGACAGAAATCTTTGTACCGCCACTCCATTTCCCGAAGGATCAAATGTCTGTGACAACATCAGGTGGGAAGTGGGAGTACAATGAGCAGACAAGGATTCTGAAGTGGTGGCACAACGAGGCTGAACAAAGCATCAAGATTGTAGGAGTAAAACCATTGAGTGTAGAGGTGGAAAATGACAATCTGGCATTGCAGTTGTGTGGTAATGGCTGCTCGGTGGTCTAAAGACATGGTTCATGATATTTTGGTGTTAATGATGGTGTTATTTCTTGGTGGCAGGCAATACGTCTAGTTGTGGTGAATTCTTATATATTTACTTCGTTTCTCCGGTTTTTATGACTATTTTGTATCAGATGGCACACACAGGTTGGGGGGGGGGGGGGGGGGGTTTCAGTGATTTAAGTGCTGATATCCGGTGATGGCCAGGTCAATTTTGTCTACTAGACCAGTTCCATTGCGTACTCCACTGGCAAGAAAAGGAATTATGCATATATACTCGTGTGATATTATACTCAGACTTAAGCAGCACCCCCGGTCACCCTTATTGGCACCTCCGACTTCTCCGCCTTCATTGGAGTCACAACATAAGTTGGCTTGACAAACCTATACGTTGAATTACCCAGAGTCAGCAGCCCGCTTAAGGAAAAATTCCAATTTCCATCAAACTAAGACGGGATACACACTTATCAGTGTTGTAAACACTGCCATATTCCCAACCCTTGACATCCTTCATCAAGAACTTCTCCCTCTCGGAATTTGCCAGTGTTCGTCGGACAAGGTCCCTGTCTTGCTCGGCTTGTAGCACAGGGATAAGATGCAAGCGAGACCATTGCTTCTCTCGGGCAAGTTCCCTATGCGTTCAAGATTGGTGGATTAGACCGGTGGTTCCACCGGGGTACCTATAGTAGCATTGGTGGGTTGGGAAGGCGGGGTCGGTACTGCTGCTCCTTGATAGCCTTGATCGCCTCATAGAATCCGTAGGTCATGAGCACGCCCATGCCATAGATGTAGTATGCTGGCCGGAAGCCTCGGACAGGGAGGTTGCGCTGTGAGGGAATTGCGGTTTTCCGTCAGTCCATGAATTCCTGGAATTAAAGCCTCAGGGAGTGGGGTGAGGTAATAGTACCTTGAATTGAACAGGGCCGTAGCCCCCGACTGGTGGGAGGTCTTGAGGCATGGTGGATGCGGTGGAAATAGAACTGTTTCAAGTTACTGGTCGTGCGAGGTCTTGTTAGTTGGTATGGGAATGACTAAGCGTGCTGGGACTAGGACGAATTGCTATCAATGAATACCGATGGTATGATAGCAAAGGAGCTTTGTGCCAACCAGACTAGAATAATATACTGTGGGCTTTCTATCCCAAAGGAGTCCTTGCCTGTGAAGTCACTGCTCAATCAAAATAACGTCTCTCTCTCTCTCTCTCTTGTCAATCTTTAAGCCCTCTCTGGTCTTGTGGAATATCATTGACCCGTCATTCCAGAAACGAGTTTGAAGGCGTGATGAAGAGTAGTAAGAGGGCAGGAGTGCTCTAGTTATGTACAGGAGTTTGTATACAAATGGCTCTAGCATAAACCATGTTTTTTAAAATGGAACAGGAAAGCCCTTTTGAATTACACCCAATGTCGGACCGGGAAGGGAAGACTGGGGTGGTGGAGGCACACCCTGGATGAGTTTGAAGATCCCTCGTGCCCGGAATGCGGGGAGATTGAGACGGGGAGACATGTCGCACTGGTCTGCCCGGCTGGGGAGTGGAGCGGGCGGAGGTGGAGCTCCTGGGAACAAGCAGACACAAGGGAGACATGGATGAGGAGAAGGAGGAAGGAGGGGGACAACGAGGGGGACAACGAGGGGGCCATGGACCTGGTTGAGGATTTTTTCACCAGGTTGAACCTCTAATGAGCCCGTGGTTGGAGTTTGACATTAGGTCGAATCGGCGTATAGACTTTAAAAAAAAAAAAAAAAAATGCTACTCTTGTGGGCTCCGTTGGACAACAGTGTTGACCCTCGATTGGCATAATCATTCAGTTCCAAGGTCAAGATCCCTTTTCTTCCTCTCGATCATTGCGTCCGTGGTGAAATTAAAAATCTAACCCCCAAAAGTCAGTATGCTGGTATCCAAATACTTCCTGACATACTGGTACCCATCTTATTTACCATCCTGCACTCACTCAAAGTCTTATCCTCTCCATGAGCGGAGTTCTAATTTCAGTTCACATTCCAACGCGAAGGGTTTCCTAGCATAGGCGCGACCCCGCTTGTTTTTCAATGGCTCCTGCATTTTATGCATTTGCAGGCATTTTATTCTCTCACGATATATGTAAAACTAGTCACTGCCACCATTAAGCTGCGAAGGCCAAATCAACTTGAATATCTGGGTGCAAACAAGAAGTCAGCATCCAAATCAACTTAGAAATCCGCGTGAAAATCAACCTAAATATAGCCGTCCAAATCAACCTAGATATCACTGCCAAAATCAGCTCCCGCATCACTGTGCAAATAACAGTGCCTACGTTGTAGGTTGGCCCTAGGGTCTCTAAGTCCTGGCGGCCACACTTTGGAAGTAGGGGATCCCCATGCTGCCAGGCCCCTATGTAACGGCTCCCTCTATCTTAGAAGAGCACCTGGAGTTCACGTTCATGGACCAAGGCAAACTGGTTTCACCTGGATTGGAACCGCGTTGTGCAGGGCAACGGCGATGGCAGCTGGGCTTGGCAAGCGGCCAATGCTTTGATAAAAATCTAACGTTTTATTTTGTTTATTTTGTACCCCCATTTCTCCTAACTCAGAATCGCTCATAGATTTGACCCCCGAACAACTATCATTACAAATAAGAAAATATTTTTACCTTCACTGGGTGTCATCTTTACTTTACTTACTCTGTTGGTAAAGGTTAGCTTGCATATCTTATGTATATCACTATAGGCGCAATTCAACTCACCGACAGAGCAGAAACACCAGGTAACTCCTTTCCTTCTAACAACTCAAGGGAACTAGGGGTAGGTTAGCATCTTTACCTACGACGGACGCAATCTGAATGCACTTACGCCCCACCACCAGTTGAGACATGGCTCAACTTATCTTCAACACCATACTTAGCGGCAACGGTAGCAGTGTCACCACCACCAATGATAACAGTCTTGCCTTTGTTCTGGCAACCATCCACAACGGTATCAAGGCTATAGTCAGAGTTAGCTACTAGTGTTTATATACTCCTTGTGATGGATATACTTACGTAGCCTTAGTACCGTTGGCAAACTTCTCGAATTCGAACACACCAGCAGGGCCGTTCCACAAGATGGTCTTGGCCTTCTCGATAGCAGCCTGGTATAACTTGATAGACTCTGGTCCACAGTCAAGACCCATCCATCCATCAGGGATGCCAGTGCCGTCAGTAGCAGTGCCAGTCTGAGCGTTCGCAGCGAATTTGTCGGCAGTTACGTAGTCGCATGGCAACACAATCTCAACACCATTCTTCTTTGCCTTCTCCATGATGTTTCCAACATTTTGTGCTCCAGCCTCATCGAAGAGGGAGTTACCAATCTTAACGCCCTCCAAGGTCTTCTTGAAGGTGAAAGCCATTCCACCACAAATTATCAAGCTGTTGACCTTGTCCAACAAGTTATCAATGAGCTTGATCTTATCAGAGACCTTTGCTCCTCCGAGGATAGCAAGGAATGGCTTTTCGGGATTCTCGAGGACTTTGGCAAAATACTCGAGTTCCTTTTTCATGAGGAAACCAGCGGCCCTCTGGGGAAGCTCAACACCAACCATGGAGCTGTGAGCTCGGTGGGCAGTTCCAAAAGCATCGTCTACGGAGTGTCAGAATAATAACTCAATATCAGGGGCGAAGGTTGTCAGTACTTACTGATGTAAATATGACCGAGGGAAGTAAGAGACTTGCGGAAAGCTTTCACGGCCTCTGGGTCGGCCTTGACCTTCTTTTCTTGAGCATCTTTGTAGCTTCCCTCCTCCTCGGCATGGAATCGCAAGTTTTCAAGGAGGATGACCTCGCCTAAAAAAATTTTGTTAAGGTTTTGCGTAACATTGAGTGGGAAACAAGTTTGAGATCATACTTACCATCCTTGGCCTGTTGGCACCGCTCCTCAACCTCCTTTCCAACACAGTCATCCAAGAAAGTGACAGGCTTCCCGAGCTGCTTCTCGACTTCTGGGACAACAGGCTTCAAAGAGTACTTCTCAACCCTCTTTCCATCTGGGCGTCCGAGGTGGGACATCAAAATGACGGCCCTAGCTCCATTGTCAAGGGCGTACTTGATGGTTGGGATAGCACCAACAATACGCTGGATGTTGGTGACCTTGCGATCTGCATCGAGAGGGACATTGAAGTCGACCTATAGAGGAATTATGTGAGCTCCCCGATAGGGTTACGGCGGGCAAGGTAGCTTACTCGGATCAGGACCCTCTTGTCCTTGAGGTCGACGTCGGTGATAGCTATCCCGTATAATAAGCCCCAAGTTACAACAAAACCCCAGGCTGTGAAATGCAACGCCACCTACCTAGCTTGTTGCTGAGAGACATCTTTCCTGTGCTTTTCAATACGAAATCAATTGAAGCTCTAAAGAAAACTGCAATGGCTGAGGGGACAGGAAGTAGAAATACCTGATTGACTTCGGGGTAATGTAGAAGTGTAGTTCGGCGAGATGAATAGTTTTCTGCTTGAGAAGAAGTCCTTCGCCGAAGTGATGGAATTAGCTAGTCTGGTTGCATGGAGGGGTAGTGCTAGGAATTAGCTCAGATTCTTGGAGGGGTACAGTGAACGGCTTTGCATGCAAAATAATTCCTCTAACTGTATGGGGTAACGTAACATTCAGAGTTGAAGCTAGTCGAATCATAGGAATGCACTCCCATTAAGCTACGGAAAATCTTTCTGTATATGATGCTGTCTGCATACAACTTGCTTTGCTATGTAAATTCTCTGGCTTGTCGCTTGCACCGTTGTAGCCGAGGGCAATATTTATCCCGGTGAAGCTATCACTCTCGCCTCCTTATTTCGCCTGTTATCGTATCGAAAAAAACGGGCTGAATCAGATGACCGAAGTGGACATGGCTAGTACACTGCGTGGGGGAAAGTGTTCACTCACCCCTTAATGCATAATATGATAAGGGGTGCATGAACACTTTCCCCCACGCACTGTATCTCACTTCAGGGTAATGTAACATTACCAAACATAAAGTGCGTGAAGATGAACGCAGTTGATTTTTTACCTTATACTATTATGTACAAAAAGACCTTAAGCACTCAGATCAATTTCCTTATCCTAGCTCAATAAAATCTACAATTAAATCGACAACTTCGCTACACCCATCCCACCCAAAATACCAGCAACACCCGCCATCGCCGCCCTCGTCCAATTCTTCTTCCTCCATTGATCCAAATCCCTCCAGGTACTCTGTTCATCCACCACCTGCAACCCCATTCCCCTCCTCTCTTCCGCCTCCAAGCTCTCTCCGGCCGCGTTCAACCTATGATTGATTTTCTTCATCACAATCTTACTATACGGGATAATTCCCATCAACAGCGTCGCCGAGGTCGCAAAGAACATCCATGTTCCTGCCATTCCGAAGAACTCTCCACCTGTTTCTTCCCTGTGCACACTAGTTTCCGGAAGGTAGCTAGAGCCTGAAAACCTCGCAGAGGCCGAGGAAATGTGCTCGCCGGGGCGAGTAAATGGGTGGCTATAAAGGTAGTAGGCAACATATGAGTAGGATCCTGCTGAAGCGAGGATGAGGTTCAAAAGGACTTTATGTGAAGAGCGATGAATGCGGTGGAAAATCTTGACTGCTTGGGAGGCGGGCTGCTGCGTGGATACATTGGCAGCGCCGGTGGTTGCAGGGGTGGAGGAGCGTTTGGTTGATTCAAGAGCGGGAACGGTATGTGAAGAGTGAGTGAGGTAGGTGCCTGCTTATTTGTTAGCTAGGTAATTCTTTAAATTCAATCCTTGGGAAATAGCTTCAACTTACCTGCAAGGGCACCAGCCCCCAATGTCCCCAGAATTTTGGCAAATCGAATTGCTGGAGGGAGAAGGGTGCCTGAGCTTGGATACGTTGACATAGTTACGGAATGTTATGCTAAGACAAAAATTATGAGTGTTAAATCGCTTCGAGGCCGCTGAAGTTGTAACACTTGTGAGGTAGAAGTGAAGACCATTTGATTTGATGCACTGTATATATCAGGTGTTGAGAAACTGACGTCACTATAACGTAGAATCGATTCTCACGTGACCGACTAGATTGATTGACACCATCATGACATGTTTCACCGAGTAGACCACACAACCATGAACGTTCCGCCGCATGACATTAGGTCGAATCGGCGAATAGACAAAAATAAAAATAAAATGAACGTTGCCCAGATACATACTCAGACTTTGAACAAAATCTAGTCGGAACTGCTTGCCGATAAATAGTTAAGAATTGAGCAACAAGCCAAGTGTGATTGCGTGGTATTTCTCAACACAGTAACAATGAGCTTCAGGAAGAAAACCAAAACCTGTGTCCACTTCCGTGATTTCATGAACCAGGAATTACCCTACTATCTTCATAACCATCGCACCAATCACCCATACTTCTAAGTCCTTTTGTATATCTTCCCCTCCCTCTCCCCATTTCTGCTTTTGCGCATCTCCAATGCCGGATGTATTTTGTGCAACATCTGCACTCTTCTTCTTTCCTTGCCTTCCCTTTATTCCGGCCTTCCCAACTACCCCAACCTCTTTATTGATTGCTAGATATTTATAGCGCTGCTGTACGGTCTCTAGGTCTGATACTCCATATAGTGCCTCGTCTGTGAACGGCAGTGACTCGCCGAACTCAACAGTTGTAGCTAAGAATTGGCGAACAGCATCTGCTGATAAGCTAGTGGTCGGCGTTGTCCTATCTGCCGTGAGAACCTCGACTTTAATCGCGATGAGGTTTCTTGTCTTATCAACTATTCCGAAGCGAGTGAATGACTCTGAGATCTATCCCTATGTGAGTAAGCCACTTCCTCTCCTCCTTCGCCAATGGGAGAAAAGGACATACATTATTGTTTGGACTCAACGAGAATACAATCTCCGAATGAACATTCCTCGTTCTCAACCCTCCGGGCCCGCCGTCACTTCCCTCCACGACTCCCCTCAGCGCCTTGAAAACCGCAACGAGAATATGCTTCGTAGATATTATCTATACTCCTTTCATGAACATCCATACTTTCTCCTCACTCACATCAGCTGGACCTGTCAAATCTCACCACCACCAACACATGCGCCAGCGGATAATCAACACGGGGCGTAGGAGACACATACGTTGCTGGCATCGATGAATGCATACTCATAATCGTCATTTCCTGCTAATAGCTGGCTTCGGAGGTGTTCAGCGTTGCGGATTTCTTTGAGAACGGCGATGTGAACATTGTGAGAGTTTGGCGGGAGATGTGGAAGATTGAGAGTCGTCAAGTTTAGAGCTGCCATGGCTTTTTCGAGCTCTTCATCAAAGGGCGTGATTGATTGATTTGCTTCTGACTATAGTTGCGTGTACGAGGTGGGGTCTAATGTGCGCTTAGTTTTCCCACTAGTAAGTAGAATCATGTGATCGACGCATTGACGGATGTTACCCTGAATAAACAGTGAACTTTCTCCAAAAGGCCACCTTTTATATGTAATCTGGTTCTTATCTGGTTTCCCAAGGCTGAAATCTCGAAACATCAGAGTTTCTCAAACTGAGCAATCTAATTAGTAGTGTTGCACAAAAGTGTACCTTATCCTCCAGGTACGGAATCAGGTGGATAAGACCAAGAAGCCAGCCAAAGTCCACTATCGTAAGTCTGTTACGACACTCAATATAACCCCTTTCTATCTGTCATCTCCATCACTCTCCAGATTCCAAATCACAGCAGTGTATATCATATCCCTCTATGATAATTCTATCCACTGGAAAATTGTTAAACATCTCTGTACTTGGGATTGGCCTCCTCATCCATGATATATATAAAAACCGTCTGCACTTCAGCTTATTTGCACATATTCAGGAGAACTCCACTGATATGTAAGTAATAATTCGAAGTTATAATGTACTGCACTGGGCCAGCTTGTGCCATCAACTTGTTAGTGACCCGAGACACGAGGTAAGTTCGGTTTAACTAAACTCTCAAGTGGCGTATACATTGTAAACAATGTCGTATTCAAGACCTTCTTTAAGAGTTTCACGCTCGACACAGTCTGTTTCTGTTATCTTCCTCCAGAACATACACACCCTGCCAATTTTCATTCCCTTTGCATGTAAGAATTAAATCCCATAAGACAGAAAAAAAAAAAAAATCCCAAACAATGTTCCTTCAGAGTATCATGACCCCCACAAGCATCTAATTCGGGGCCTGCACCGCCTTCCACGCTTCGTGCAGCTTCTTCTGCTTTTCCCAATCCTTCTTCAGCTTCTTCCCTCTACTCTTCGCGACCTCCTCTCCTCCCTTCACCTTTGTAGGCAACCCATCATCGTCCCACTCCTCGAACTCATCCGAGTGTGGTGGCTTAAACATCTCAGTAGGACTCAACTTTCCCACCTCCAGCTTCTTCCTTTCTGCTGCTTCCCGTTCCGCCTTAAGCACAAGCTTATTCGCCTCCTTCTCTGCTGCTTTCTTCTCCTTCTCTGCCTTCTGGGCAAGAAGCTCCTCAGGTGACACTAGCTTGACCAGAGCCACCGCCGTATCTCGATCATCAAGTGACACCCCTAAAGGTGGCAAGTCATCATTCCTCAGCACATCGCAGGCGGCAAGCAATTCCTTGCTCGAAACCCCATCTTTATTCGCAATTGCCATTGTGCGGATTTTATCCCTGAAGTTAGAGAGTATGCGGAGGTAGGGCATAAGAATATCCTCCTTATTACCTGCACCCTCAACTTCACCCGTGGCATCACCCCAACCTATCTTATCTCCTGCGTAAGGGGTAGAGTCAAGCCCGAGGATATTGACGATACGAGTTATCCAGCGGGCAATCTCCTTCACTGCAGGGACAGAGAAGGTATTTTTGTTATTAAGCATGTAGACATTTGCCTTTTGAACAATCTCGGAGAGGACTTGCATTGCAAGGGGAGTGTTGAAGTTATCACAAAGAGCAACATGAAGAGAAGAACGAGCATTATCGAGATCCTGGTAAATTTGTGCTTCAGCCGCGGTGAATGTCATAGGAATGAATTCACCACGCTTTTCCTTCTCGGTTTCTTCGGCTGTCAGGGCCTTGACGTTGGTGAAGAACTTGCTAATACTTTCTTCCCAGCTTTTTGCTTCAACAAGGACGCCCATTCCAACTTCAATTCCTTCCTTCCAGCCCCCCATGAGGAAGACTACTCGGAGTCCTCTGGAGGTCCAAGCAGGGGTTTCACCCATGGGTCCCCGCGCAAGAGCTTCTCGGATTGATACAAAGTTCTTGAGGGACTTGGACATTTTACTTCCCTGAATGGAAAGATGTCCCATATGCAAGAAGTAGTTAATCCATTGATGCTTTCCATCGCCATCAGTGGTCGAGCAGCACTTGTCGTAACCTTTGAAATCCCCTTCCCAATACGCCTCACTTTGCGCAATTTCATTGTCATGATGTGGGAATGCTAAGTCAATCCCTCCAGAGTGTATATCAATTTTGCCACCTAGAACGTGACCAGCCATGACACTACATTCAATGTGCCACCCAGGCCTTCCGGGACCCCATGGTGAAGGCCACGAGGGTTCACCAGGCTTGGAGCTCTTCCATAAGGCAAAGTCATTTGGGGATTTCTTCTCCTTGACGAATACATTTGATGCAAGAGCTGTGGTGTTCGCTTCACTTGGTTGTGTGGATAGAGACCCTTCACCATCAGCAAGCAGCGCTGTATCTCCCTTGTTCCAAGGTTCAAGTTTAGCATAGTGGTGCCCGGCATTCTCGTAGGTCTGAATATCGAAGTACACTGAACCGTTCTGAGTTTGGTAGGCAAACCCTTTCTGGACTAATCTTTGTACGAACGCAACATTTTCTGGGATGAATTCAGAGACACGAGTGATGATAGTCGGTGGAAGGACGTTCAGCCTTCGCATGTCTTCGTTGAAGTGGTTTTCCCAATATGTAGATAACATTGAGAAAATCTCCATTCCATACTCCCGGTTTTCCTTTCGGGCTTTAAAGTCGAGGTAGGTGGGTAGTATGGAAGCAATGGCATCGTAAAATGCCTGTGGGGAATCTTGGATCTCTACCAAAGCATAGGAGGATGTGTATAGCGTCTTGAGATGCATCTTTATCTTCGTATCTTTCTCGTTCAAGAGAATTTCTTCTGCCTCTTGACCAGGCTTCTTGTGGACCTCCTTCTCAACAATGGCATAAATACGGGCATAGTCTTTGTGAGAAACGGCCCATGATAAGAAGGTCTCTGGGGTAACCGAGTCACCCTCAGGGAGCTTGAGCTTCTCTGTGACGTAGTGCATCCATGCTGCCAGTGCTGTAGATTTGACTTCAGGGGTGATTGTGGGGTTTTTCGCGACAAATTCAGTGAAGAGGAAATTTTCCCGTGCTCGAAGGATAATCTATAGTCATGTCAGCTATAGTCACACGTGCTCAATTAGAATGTCCAATATCAACCTTGTCATCCACATCCGTAACATTCTGTACAAAGGTCACATCGAACCCAAAGTAGTCCCTCACAATCCTCCTCAATATATCTGTTGTGACATAGTTCCTCGCATGCCCAAGATGCCCAGCATCATACACAGTCGGCCCACAGCAGTACCAAGTCACCTTCTTTCCACTTTTATCAAGTGGCACGAATGGTACCTTTGATCTCGTCAATGAATTGTAGACCTTAAGTGGTGGTAAAGCAGGGGCATCTGCTTCAGTGGTAGGTTGCCTCCACGGGGGTTGCTTCCGTGAGGTAGTAGTAGTAGTAGCCATGGATTTAATGAAGAAACCCAAGGGAAGTTTTTTTGAGCTCAAGAAGAGTAGGTTGGAGGAAAGCGAGGTAGAAATTGGGAGCCTTTGAAATGGATGAATCACAGGTTTGACTTGCAGCTGAGAAAATGTACGAGGTGCACAGAGAAAGCCGATACGACAGGATGTCATGTGCGAGGGTGAAGGCCCATGCAAAGTATTTTGAAGTAGCGAAGGTCGCGCGCGGGGCAGGCGGGGTGAAATGGCGGGTTGAAATGGCTGTTCCCGGTTGCCACTATATGCAGGGACAGGGACGGCCACTGTGAAGGGGTGACGACCAGTGAAAAACACAAAGGCTTAATTTATATTTAGATGAAGTCTTATCCCAGCCAATGTCCAAACAATTGATACTACAACAATAAAGTACAGAGAAATCACAATTACTGGCAGGGCTCAAACCCAAGCTGCATTACCCTCAACACCCCACATTGCAATTTTACAAGTTAGTGCCGCTTCTGAGGTTCTGGCCAATTTAGTGCAGCTTGCTCAATTCAACAAGAACCCGGGGCGTTAAGAAGGAAACATGGCGAGAATCTACCTGAAGGCCTCCTTAGTAAGGAGGAATATACCATACGAAAAGATCGAAATCATACGAGGAAACGAGAAGGGTCAAGCGGACGGAGATCCTTAGTGAGGGCGGAGGAGCCAATAAATTGGGAGGCCCTCAAAGTCCTTGCTAACGATGGCTATTCTCAACACGGTAAAGAGTTGGAAGAACACACACAAAGGCATATGGCTGGTATTGGAGCCCCCGGGAGACGCAGCGGGCTAGAACACGAAGGTCATTGAAACAAAGTGATATGGCAGCGATCAGTAAGTGTTCATTCCCAGAAGACTTTAAAGGTCCACAGTATGTGGGAGTAACTAACGAGATCTGGGCTTGGAATCGAGCTGAGGGGATCCTCAAAAGTAGAAAAAAACTCACCATACAGTGATATTAGATATTGTCGTCACGAAGGGAACACTCATGGACAGGGATGACCCGTTTACCAGAATAGGAGGATCTATGCCGACAGCCATCGACATGATATAGTCGAGACACAGAATCAGGAAAGGTAAGAAAACCTGGGGACAATGTGGTCACGCCATTCTCAGAGTGGGAGTTGCCAGAGGACCAGAGAACGGTACAAAGACAAAAAGCAAGAAGAGCCCGCAGGTTGCAGACATAAGACCAATTTAACCCTCACGTTGGGGACGAAGAGGCAGTAGTAGCTCAAAAGAGAGAACCTGCAAAAGTGGTGGCATGCGACTGACCTCGAAAGAAATATTGTGTCCCGATCATGACTTGAACCCGCAAACATCGAAGAACAAAGGTATTGGAGGGATGACGCACTATCGTTGGTGGAGTGGACATCGAGGGTCGTAGATGACACACGATATTGGAAGAAGGGCGAAAGGCCATCATTACAGACGATTCGGTCCTCGAGAACAGGACAGGCTGGAATCTTCCTCTAGATTCAAATCACTGCTTCAAGACTATAATATAGTAGATTGTGAAAGAAAGCACACAGTGTTCACACAGTGTAAATAATGAAGAGAAGAGATGTATTCATTATACTAATCTGAAGAGTAGAGATAAAGAAGAGCAATGACATCAATCATGACAAATGGCAATATTAATGAGAACTCTTCAACCGTAATCCCTTAAGCCTCTCAATCCTTCCTTCTCTGTATTCGGCCTTCTATTGCATCCCTTAGGCAGGCAGCACAATTATCCTTATTTAACAGATTGTTGATACTGTCCTATGTATTAATACTTATAAACCCCTCCAACTAAGACCAACTCATGATATATGTACACCTAGGCTCCAGAATAGCTTTCTATTTTCATACGTTACTTAGAATAGCCAAAGAAATTCTACAAATCACTGCTCCAAAACTGTAATATAGTATTAATGCTTAAGTACCAATTGCACTGGTGCTGGTACAGTAGTATTAATATGCAGCTTATAACAAAGCTAGTACCTCCGAAAACAGGCTATGCACACGCTAACAGCTCCGGGAATCTTGGCACCAGAGCAGATTTCGGAGCAGATTTCGACGCAGTTTAGTACCAAGATATAAAGAGAGGTTGGGACCGAGAACAGGTTAATTTATAGTCAGCGGTCGAAAGCGTTAGCACGGAGATGTTTTTACACCTTATTCTGAAAAAATCATATAAATCTCCAACAACATCAATCAACTTACTGAAATCCTGAAAGCTACTTTGTCTTATAAATTTGTATAGCAACGCCATGTATAGTTCCGTGCCATTAGGTAACTCTTCGCCCTTTACACCCAAACATGCCAAAATTTGCAAAAATACTAAAAAACTATCAACATCCTGAATCAAGTTCACTCAGATCTAAACTCTAGTTACTCTCAAGGACTTTAAAGCTCATGCTCTTTTAAATGCACTATAAATGGAAAAAAAAATGCTCTCGTTGGAAAAAGCAGAAGTCTGAAGAGCGGTTACCAAGTAGGTACCTTTCCCATACAAATTTGTATGGCAATATCATGTATATAAGCCTCCCCAATATTCTAAGGCTGCCAGCCGATGAGATACCAGTCCGAGAGTTATTATTTATAGCTTGATTTGTAGCATTTCATAGTCGGTACACACTTAGATACCTGATATCAGAAAAAACATTTATACATTACTGCTTTTTGACACTCCATTGAAAAGTGACGCTTCTGTAAAAACGCAAAAAGGGCGAAGATTAACGTCCCAGAACTATACTGGCCCTTTCTTCAAATTCCATGCTCTCTAGAGAACATACTAGTGAAGTTAATATCATTAAACGTGCTTAGCTTTGATAGTTATTCTTGAATTTGGGAAAGATAGGGTCGGATCAATCGCTCATTTTAGGAATATCTTCAAAAGTTGAACAGTTTAGGTGTAAAAGCTAACATCTACGATGTAGTAATATAGAGTTCAAATTCAGGGTAACCAAGAGGCTGGAAACGTATCCAGCAGTCACAACTCTCGAAAAAAAAAATAGTCCAGTGTTTGCAGGGCGTCGGGCCCTTGGGCAACCAGACTATACTTAAATACCTGATATAGTAAATAGGCTCATTCTTATTCAGTAATCCTTATTATTGTAATCCCCAAGCACGAGAGTCTTCAATCCCACAGACTGGCCGCTCCTATTCCTTTATCTTTCGATCCCTAAACCCACCCAACCGGTCTAAGCCACACCACCTCAGCGGTAGGAGTTAGTCTAAGTAGGAGTGAGAGCGCTGAACTCTCATCCCCAAATGCAAAGCAAAGGTGCCATCGCCACCGGTTCGAACCCTGAAGAAACCTAAAGTCTGGTCCATCGCAAGCAGGTGGCAACACTGAAAAATGCTGAGTATAATATTATTACTCACAGGGCGTATAGGACGGGTGGTAATAGCTAAGTTATTGCTGCATCTTTGGGTGAGGGACGGTACTGTACTACTGCAGTTGTTTTCCAGATCCGCAACTTCAGCTCAGACGTACTGCAACTTGTGCCATTGTTGGAAGCCGGTGCAAAGGGTTGTTATATAGCTTGCGCTGCTACTCGTATAGATTACCATGTGAAGATTAAAAACTATAGCACGAGGCGTTGAAGTTCTTAGCCTAAAATATCTAGTTGTAAAGGATTCTAACATATATATCTAGCCAGGGAGGTCTTCTTCTATCCTGATCGAAGAGAGATCTCAAAAGGTACTGTCGAAGCTACTCTGCCAACAATTCGAGCCCAGTTGACATTGCCCATATGAAAGCATTAACGTCTAAAATCTTAGTTATACTAAAGTGTATATTTACTATCGTTAGTTAGTTGAGGCACTATTGTTATATTGTTAGAATGAAATTGGCAAATATGTAATTAACAGGGCTATTGATACTGATACAAGAGAACGACTGTCCCGACGACACAAGTGAAACATACCACCCAAATCTAAATTCTGGAACCTTGACACCCCTGCCGCTCCCTTCCAAATGTAGACCTGGCCTTAAGCAACTCACTATGATGGTACCTCACCGATAAGGCTTCCCTGAACAGCCGACTGCCTTACGTATGCCCACTAGGAGCCTTCAACACCCCTCCAGCGCCCTTTGACTCAATAACGGTACACCTTACATAGCGGTCGGGTTCGAGACTACACCTTACATAGACTTTGTTGCACTAGACCAAGGATAGCAAGACGGAAATATTAGGAAGGGTTAATTCGGAGTTAGTTGAACTAATAATGGAATAAAGTGGAGGATACGGTATCGTGTCTTCGCAGATAACTGCATTGTGGTGGTCAGGTGGGCATATGCAGGTACGCCACTACTTACTATTCCGTTATAGTCTAAGTCTGGGTAATACATAATCTAGCAGAGTTACATTTTTACCTATGATATCCGTAATCCCTGTAGTCTGGTTATAATCCCTGTAACAATCCTTCCCAGTCCATCCGGTACAGTATGCAGTACCATATTTTCTGGTTCTTTATGACCCGGCACTACTGCAGCTACAAGGATTGAAACATGGATAATGTGAACTCATGATGATATATGCGCACGGTCTTTTAACCACCTTACTGTACCTACGGGTACGGTATACATGTATTCTTAGGTTGGTGAGTACAAGTTCATTCTGCCAATAGGTATTATTTATTGCCTCCACTTCCGCCAGCATTTCCTTCAGCGTCCACTCCAGTATTTCTCTGTTTAATACTTCATATGCTTTCTGTACATAGGCCGGGCAGAATGTATTGAGACAGGAGATGAGAAAGAAAATACAATATAGCAAGTAGATGCCTCACCTAATTGCAAATTTTGGCTTAAGCCGTCCGGTATACCAAGGGATCCGTTATAGCGAGATGATTTGCAATTTGAATGGATTGGAGAGATGCGGGGTATGTAAATTGCAACCCGACGGCGTGGGTCGGAAACGTGGCTATGGCGCTATGTCATGCATGTAGTTTTTTTTTTTTTTTAAAGTCTATACGCCGATTCGACTTAAGGTCATGCGGCGAGCATGCATGTAGTTAAATAAAAGGAAAAGGGAAGACAACTGGAACAACATAAAATGAATCCTAAGACTCGACGTAATGGGTAAAAACATAAGGGCGATTACAAATCCTGAATGAAATCAAGCCTCAATACGACTGGAATGATCGAAATATACATATATTAAGACTTCAGTATGCCAGCTTTGACTGTAGGCAAAACAGTGGCGTCTGTGCTGGACATAACACTATGTGCTGCAAGATGCCATCATTACCATCCCGCCCATGAACATCTCTATTGTTGGACAGTCATAAACTGAACTGAGGCACATGCTTGGATATTTCATAAGGAGCCCCGAAACCCCAGGAAAAGCAGCGCCTCACGTCAGTGCAACCAGACATTCGCAGGCTGACGTGCAGAAAAACCAAAAAAAAATTTGAAATGCCTCTGGAATGCTCGCTTAGTGGAACATGTTCCGGATACAATACTTATACTGCTCTCTCTACTAGATGTGACTCTATGCAAAGCCCTATTTTTTATGCGAAGCTCTGCCAGCTCAGCTCTACCCCGATTGCTCTCAGCTCTCAACTGACATTTCCAGCGCCATTACCAGTGACAGCTTTGGCTGCGGTGAGTAGTAGTACTCCACAACATGTTTTCGTCACCAAAGCAATAAAAGTGCAAGAGAGAATGGTGGTATTCGGATGGAATATTCTCAATTTATCTTGTCAAGCAGCACGGTTAGTAAAGATGTCTCTGATTCAAGATCGAAGAGAACATTAGCTACAACAGTCCTAAGTTACATCAGTGCTCTACAGAAGCAGTACCCGATAATTTATATTCAGCTTGATTACGAAGGCTCCGAGGCTATGTCTGTAGAGAAAGTTTTCCAGTGAATCTTCATGCCCTACCGAATCATCTTATTCTTTTTGCCTAATGCGAGAGTTTATAGTCGTTAATGGTTTCTTTTTTAAAGACTCGATTCATTCAGACTTTATTATTCGTTGTGCAAATGGTAAAAATTTACTATTACAATCGTTGGGCATGGAAATACCGAGTTATAGACTTGGTTTGTTTCATATTTTGAGATTGCTATTTCAATATCGATTGGAATGGCTCCTATCAGTGATGACAAAGGCCTACTTAGAGCTTGAAGCATATGGAGATATTTATCCGCTCATTTGTTGCTGGATATTCCAGATCTCAATTTTCATATATTATACTACTATTATTGTTCAATATCTCCGGCGCTGTCACCCAAGCAAACCAGAAGACGTTCATCTTCAGCTTGTAGTTTCGTAACTGCACTTGTAGCTATTCTCAACGAACGGTATTCTATGTAGCTATGCCTCTCTACCCTGATATATGCTCTTCAAACTCTCGCCTCAAAAATTCATCGGAATTTATTTTGCTTACTATTTCACCACTCGCGCTAACTAACCTAACAACAAACTTTTTGCCAAGGTAACTTATGGAAGCGAGAGGAAGCCGCAACCAGACTAGAGGATAGTCTGGTTGCAGCGCAAGGCTCGCACCTGGCCTGGCGGACAATGCAACTTTAGTCACGCTCCTACCTTGGTAGCGCTAGATGTCCGCCGAAGAGTTTTTACAACCCTGCCAGTCTTAAGCAGTCGGTACGGTACCAGTAGTCTGGCTTCGGTACCAGTATATCAAAAATGTCAGCGAATATCAATCCAGATCAAGTCGCCCTCCTGTCGGCGGCAATTATGATGCTCTACTATGCATGCCTAGCAGTCTATGACGATACCTCTAATACCCACACATCAAAGTACCAGCCTCCAATTTGCTTACACCCCGCGATGGAGCTCATTGTGCATCTGAAGTTGTCAGTTGATTCCACGGTCCAATCGCTTTATGTATATACAGAGAGGTTGTCAGGATTTAGAGTAAGTAAAATTCTCACTTAACCGCATTATTCTGCATTCTGCCATTTTTGTTTTTTAGCGCGGAAAACTAGAGATGTCCGCCTGCCAAAAAGTATGCTATCGATGGCATGTCATAGCCAGGCGGACATCTCACCTGGTATATCCTTGCTGCTATGGTCGAGTTGCTGTGGATACAATCCGCCAGGCCAGGATGCGAAACGCCTCTAATAGGTCGTCATGGTTATACAAGAGCCTCAAAGAGAATGCGAGGTTTTGGTAGTGGATAATATGGACAGTATGGATATAACCAATGGAATTGTCTAGAGCAGAGGTGAACATTGTTTAATAGCATCTAGAAAAATACATGCCAGAATAGAAAGCCTGAAGGGTAAGAGTCATTGGAAATATCCTAGGTAAATAAATGTAGCTGGCAATGGAGCTGACAATATCGCTGGAAAAGTTGCTGGTAATGTCGCCAGCTGGAAATGCTGGGAATGACGCTGGTCGCTGGTAAATCTCGTTTGGGAATCTGATGATGTCGCTGGTAATTTAATGCCGTGGGAACGAACCTAAACTGAGAGATCCAGCAGAGCCGAAGTTGGCTGGTTGCAGAACTGAGCTGCCGCAGAAAGAGCGGACAGCTACCGCGCATAAAAGGGGGCTTTTGCATCGAGTCATGTCTGTGGTATAAACCAAGGTTTCCCTGTTTTCAAACGAGACCCTGTGCTGTGAACGGAACGCCTGTTATTGGTGCCTGGGCGACATACACACCTACATCAGTCAACACTGAGCCTTGGGCTCGTTCCCGGAACCCTCAGCCTTCTCCAAATCTCCAAGAAAACACACACCTTCATGCTTTCTTCGTTTGCCAAAATCACATCAAACATTAGAAATAAGATGAGTGCCGAGGGTGAAGGCCCTCCCGGAAGCCCCGTGAGTCCGGCAGTGGAAGCACTGCACCAGGCAGAGGATGCCCTGGTGGACCCAATAGCATTGACTGGGGGTAACCATCTGCTCAATGCACCTCCATGGGACGCAGAGAAGGAAAAGGTGTCACTACCGCCAGAGGCACGGTGTGGGATATTGCTAACAGTATGGAAAGATACTACTCGACCCATACGAATATCTTTTAAAAGTTCCCGGCAAGGATATTCGATCTCTATTGATCACAGCGTTCAATGTCTGGCTTAAGGTCCCACCGGAGTCCCTGAAGGCCATCAATAAAGTGATAGCAATGCTCCACACCGCTAGTCTATTGTAGGACTGCCTGCGTTCCATATTATCGGCGACTCTGAGGCTTTGTTAACCTGGTTGATTATAGAATAGATGATGTGGAAGATGGTTCCGTACTACGACGTGGGGTTCCAGTGGCACACAAGATATTTGGTATTGCCCAGACCATCAATTCAGCGAATTATGTGTACTTTTTAGCGTTGCAGGAGTTGTCAAGGTTGAATAACCCGGAGTTGATTACAATTTACACAGGTAGGCTACCAGGACGCTGAATCTGGGGATCGTGTGCTGATAAGGTGTCCTGTTGTTTTAGAGGAGCTTCTCAATCTCCACAGAGGACAGGGAATGGATTTATACTGGAGGGACTTACTCACAGCACCTACAGAGCAGGAGTACCTTGACATGGTCAGCAATAGTACGTACTCTCTGTAAATGTTTCTATGCAGCAGTGTCACATGCTCACTCACGTGTTAAGAAACTGGGGGGCTATTCCGTCTAGGTGTGAAATTGATGCAAGCAGAGTCCAAAACAGGTTTGTGAGTATTTTTCATATTTTTATCTACCACCCAGCTTCCCCTACAGCAGCTGACCCACAACTCCAACACAACAAATTCCATGTAACACTAATGCTAACTCCCTTTCGGGCATAGAAACCTAGTCACACTAGTCAACATCATTGGGCTCACCTATCAAATCCGTGACGACTACATGAATCTCCAGTCTGAGCAGTACTTGAAAAACAAGGGATTTTGTGAGGATCTTACAGAAGGGAAATTCTCGTTTCCGATAATCCACTCAATTCGGAGTGATCCTACGAATAAGCAAATATTGAATATATTGAAGCAGCAGACGAAGGATGAGGATGTCAAGTTATATGCTGTTAAGTACATGCAGCAGACCGGGACTTTTGAGTATACGAAAAAGGTTGTTCAGAGATTGGGGAAAGACGCAATGGACATGGTGAAGGCTCTAGGAGGGAATGAGCAGTTGGAGGCAATTTTGAGGAGGATGTTTGTGGAGTGAGGGTTTGGGGACGTGAGGTTGATATCATGAGATTGCATTTATTTACTTTTCTACGGAGTGCTAAACGGGGCCCAGCACATACACACACAAAAACACACAATGCGGTATGATTTACATTACAGCATATATACGACACAATACAACACAATACAATGCAACGCAACGCAGCACATGGTCTTGTTTTGTGTGACTGGCATCGGTTGCGGTTGGAGGGGGTAGTATTGGACTTGCAATTACATGAATTCTCCTTAGCCATCTTGGACTTTTTTCTTGCGATGTTGTTTCAGTCCCTTGAGCTTGTTGTTGACCATTTTCGCGGGTGGTGGTTATGGGTTACATGGTGGACCCGGGAGATAAGGGATGCGGGGTGGGCGAGAGGAGTGGGTTATAAGATGTAATTTACATTGAAGAATAAGAATAACGACTTACAAGGTACCTTAGTAGTCGTAACGGATGGGTTGAAGTGTGAAGAGTTGGTACATGTATATCCAAGATATATCGGTGTTACTGAAGGTAAACTATATACGTGTATGTATATATTAGGGGTATTCGATATTTAGTTGGATTCAATCCCATTATGCGGCGCATAGATATAAAAGTATATACATATGTTGAGGGCCGTGGAGGGACTCAGGCCACCAGATTGGTCCCAGCCACGCCAGATTTGACCGGGCCATTTTAGGATGGCCTGGGCAGGTCCTGAAGTGGCTTATATAGAACCTCCATTTTCATCACTTGCCGAACTGGGAATCACTGTACTCCATACTTACTAGTCTCGATCAGAACCTCGTAGATACTTACCATCACTTGCCGTTTCGGGCTTTAACCGGCGAGAGTATTTCATAGTCTGGTTGGCACAACACCCCCGCAAACGGGAGTATTTCATACAATACTCATGTGCATTATAAGTGTTGAATAATTAGAATATCTAGGTAGTCGCTTTAGAACAGTTCATAAAAATGCTACAGTTCAGAGATATATGACCGATATGAACATAGCTATTGTTTCTCATATGAACTACATTAACTGCGCGCGCGCCGCCCTCCCAGGTGGTCCACAAAATTCATACCCTCGCCCCCAAGCCGTCCACAAGTTGTTCACCTTTCTACCCGCTCCCACTGAGCACGCAGTTGCCTTCTCCTTCTTATCCGTGATCTGCGGTCTGGGATAGTTCTTGTGGAAATGCGTGAGACGGGGGATGGGCATGAAAATGATGGCGCTGAATTAGGAGGTGGCACGAATAATAATGCCCAAGTTTTTTTGTTGATTATCTTAATACGGAAGAGTGGAACCACATTCCGGAGACTGATTAAATTGCCAATGTTGAACCGATTGATATTGTGACCAATATCTCCTAGTAGGAGGAAGAAGAACGCCCGCAAAGATGAATGTTAGCAAGCGAAACTGGGGGCCTCCTACATACAAGGTGTGCTTCCTACCACCAAAGGTTGAGCTGGAAAGGGTTGTCACAGGACTAGGTAGACTAGTAACCAGACTAGTATACTAGAGGGGGTCCCCTCTGATGGCTAAGTACTAGTCTGGTTGAGCTAAGTACTTAATTCTGTATTAGTCTCGGCAACCCTCGAGCTTGGCAACTATTCTGTATGTAGAACAAGTGTTAGCTAGCTTGAATTGCAGCCGCTATGCATATGCGAAGAATGGATATTTATGCATGACAGTATCTGCATTAGCTACATGCATATGCAGATGGAAGGGGGTCCGCACATGCCTCGAGTTGGTATTAGTCACATGTGTTAGAAGAGATTTGGAGGTAAATATTGGAAGATGAAAATACATCAGCGCTGACGAACATGAATTGTACTTAATGATGAGCATGCTGCACATCGGATTCACAACAGCTGCATTGTCGAATGTAACGGGATGCTTAGCACGTGACATGGGGGTATCGTCATAACTGCCAGCATCGTAAGCTTTAGTCTAGTTACTCCAGATACAAACCTTCTTCAAATTGAAAGCAGAACATGAACCGACTATTTGGAACTAAGAATACGGCTCCCAAACCAACCCTTCAAGGAGCTATCTCAGGCGTACTTACACTCCCGCATGCACAGCTTTACCGTCGGTAACTGACCTGAACGACTGCGAATAGCTCGACACGCGAATCGAATCTATCGACGTCAAGCTTGTGAAACTCAATGCCGAGCTTTCGACGTATCAACAAAGGATGGCAAAGATGCGAGATGGGCCGTATGCCCCCCTCCCAGTTGATATCACCCACCTTCTGCAGGAGTGTAGTAACTTAACGGTTGGCGTTTCTGGTACTATAGCGGGAAGAGCGCACTAAAGCAAAAGGCACTAAAAGTCCTCCAGCAGAGAAAGATGTATGAAGGCCAAAGGGAGCAGTTACAACAGCAGAGCTGGAATATGGAACAGGCTGGAATGATGCAGGATAATTTGAAAAGTTGCTCCCTCCTCTTCTGCTTTGGCCCCACTGTCTACCCTTACATCAGGACAAATACATCAAATTCCGTCCCCACAGGAACCACCACAGCGCCCAATTCTTATTCTTTCTTAGGCAATATCCAAATTTCCCGCATACTGTTGTGCACGTGTCTGCTACTTCCTCCATCAAAGGCTGTGGTGGTAACAGGGCTGGGGGCTTGGGCGTTGGTTTCGTACCACCTTTCATTATATATGTTCGGTAGGCTGATTTCTTGGGCGAGCCGATGGGCGCGGAGCGATGTGGGGGATACAGATGTTATGGTCACTGTTGATGCTTTGAAAACGACAAATAAGGAGTTGAAGAAGCAGTACGGAAAGATTAATTTAGATAAAAGTATGTTTCATTTCCCCCTTTCTTCAGACAATTTCCCGAATGCTGTGGTTGTATACGAGTTTTTCCTTTACTGACGTGCGCGGGGTCGGGCTTAGTTGAACAACTGCAAGACGAGATGGCGGATTTGATGGATGTAGGTTTACCTCTCATACAGCTTGACCTGTACTGACTCCAAACTGCAGCTTGGGAACGAAATTCAAGAATCTATCTCCCGAAGCTATGATGTTCCCGACGACGTTGATGAAGCTGAGCTGGACGCTGAGTTAGAGGCCCTCGGCGACGAGATGGAATTGAATGGGGGTTGGGACGCAGAGGGGAGCGGGGCGGATACTCTACCAGCATTTTTGCAGGAGGAGGTGCCTACATTCCTGGAAGAAGGGAAGGGGAAGGAGCAGGTGCAGAAGGTGGCTGCGGGGTAAAGGGTTGTTCAGTGTGGGGCTGTACGATATCAAGCCATCTTGACCGAACATATATATGCACCATTCTCGCTGACATTCTTGTCACCTCGTACTCAATTCAAGACTTTCTTTTTTTTCAATGGTCTTCCCCATTGCCCTGTTTGAACATTCACTCTCTTTCCTTTCTTTGGGGTTATTTTCTTTCTCTCCTTGCTTTGCTCTGAAATGCCTATCTCGGACCTGTATTAACTTTTCCTCTTCTTTTGCCCGATAATCTTATAGGATGAGTGTTGGGTTGTTTGGTGCGAGGTTAGGTTGCATATAGATTAGCTTTTTGCATAAGGCACCTTTTTTTTTTTTTTTTTTTTAAATAGTCTATACCCGCAAGATCATGACAGGCCTCTTCCCTTAAGAGGTTCGATCTATGCTTTCGGTACAAGAAGCGGGTTCAAACTCCTGAGCCTAGGAAAAGACATAAGAAAACGTACGCAGAAATAAACACATCCATGCAGTACCTCCGCCGCCAGCTCTTATTGCTAAAGATTTCAATATGAGCCTTTCTCTAGTTGAACTTGACTAGGTAGTAGTCTGGTTCTTGACTACTTAAGTAATATACTACAGGTCAATTTTTACCTATCCTCGTACCCAGGTTATTTGTAGCGTTCGTGAGATCACGTGCACGTGATAAGGCCAAGTTACTCCCCCAAGAAACAACCAACGGATACTGTTGGAATAACAAGTTATGAATAGCAACATTAGCAGCAGACGAATAGACTGATGGCCAGTGGTGTAAGACAACTTCACCTAAGATTTATATGTCAAGCGTATGTGCGTGTGAAGAGCTGTGTGCGCAAGTCACGAAGTATAAACGTGAAAGTATGTGTGAACGTATATCGGTATATAGGTCTGAGTACATGAACGTTCTTCCTCTACCTTATCCCACAGGTTATTCTAAAAGTCTATACATACATGAAGGGATAGCACAAGTAGATACTATAGCAGGAATAATGTAACTGCTGTAGATGCCATGTGTCTAACATGTAACACATAAGGGGAGGTGGAGGAGGGGTGAGTTCAGCGGCGGGAGGGGGATTTAAATGTATAGCTTGTGAACTGGAGAGGTTGTTTGATTCACTGTGCTTTTTATTTGTAAACTTTGTTTTCTTTTCCTATTTTACATCGGGGCTATTTTGATGTTATTTCTAATACAACAGCCACTCCGCTTTAGTGCTCCCATAAATATTTCCTGCCACCATGGCTGGAGGAGAGAACACCAAGAGTCTGGATTGTTTGTAATTAAATGAGCTTTTTTAGGTTCAAAGTAAATGACGGAAATTATCTAGCCATTTAAATGAATGGGAACCCCCGCTAAAGTCATTTCATCGATTAGGCTGCAGGCGTCGGCGCGCAGATCATTGATTTTGGTAGTCATAGGTCGGTGACCATATATCCTATGCCAGACTTCGCATTGTTCTGAACGGGTTTCCGGATATCCCCCAACCTTTCACCTCCACCATCGCTACCAACGTCCCTCCAGGTCCCAAGATGGCAATAGCGGCTACGGGAGAGAGGGGCACGTTCCTGATTTTTCAGGGCTGCGGCGGTTGATAAAGGTGGGAGAGTGCAGAAGAGCTTACATGCTTTGCTTATCCCTATACCCTAAGGACAAAAGCTAGCTTGAAGCACAGCCAAGGTTTTGTAGTACCGGTGTAGCTTATATATTCAGTCCATCCAGATGTGCATACATATGTACATGTCATAGCTCGCGCGTGCCTGGAAAAACTGAGTACTGAGTTTTATTTTTTAAAGAATAAAACCCCAACAGCGCTGCCTACTTATCCTCATCCTCATCCTCATCCTCATCCTCATCCTCATCCTCATCATCATCATCATCGTCCTCATCTGCATCATCTGCATCTTCATCATTCGACACTGTCTCGTTTAAAGATTTCAGTCGTTTCTATCGTGTGTTGTCCACATGAGTACAAAATTAGGAATCACGGGGATGATGTTATCGCTAACCTTATAAGCCTTCTTCTTATCCTCTATATCACCCAATACGAGTAATAAATCATCGAGTTCGGTCTGAACATTGTTCGCTCTCTCTTCAGCCGCACTAATTTTCACTTGTGCGTCCTCCTGAGCCTTCTTTAACTTCTCCCCCATGGCCGCTTTCTCTTCCTTTAGTTTCTCCTCCGCATCCACCTGGACCTTCCTTATCTCCTCATCCACTGATTTCTTGACCTGGGCTGCCTTACTTTCCGCCTCGGTCTGCGCGGCCTTCCACTTCTCTTCTTCTGCCTTTGCCTTATCCTGTGTAGTTTTTAGCTCCTCCTCTACTACTTTTCTCTCTCGCTCGGCTTGCTTCAGTTTCTCTTCCAGTTCCTTCAGCTTGACATCTGCCTCGGCTTGGGTCGCGCTGAGTTTCTGCTCCAGCACTTCTCGTGCTTTCTTATTCGCCTTGGCTTTTTCGTCGCTAGATTTCTTTGCCGCCATGAGTTCCTCATTGTGCAGTCCTCTAGAGACTTGGAGCTCTTTCGCCGATGCCTCAAGGTCGGCTTCAAGATCGCTGACGCAGCCTTCCAACATTGTAATGACCGCATCTTTTTGCTCCTTCGTGATTCTGAGATCGGCGCTAGCCTGCTTCTCCACTTGATGTACATCCGCCGCTGCCTTCTCCTTTAGCTTCTTTAGCTCAATGTCAAAGTCGACGCGAGCACGCTGTAATTCTCCCCTTGACTCAGTTGTGATTCGCTGAACAAGAGCATCCCCCTCGGACTTTATTCTTTCCATTTCCCTTCGGTAGGCCTCATCCATCTTTCTCAGTTCAGCCTCCATCTCCTGTCGTAATCTTCGTGAATCAGCTTCCCATGCATCCTTCAATTTCTTGACCTCCAAATCCCCGTGTGATTTCTGTCGCCTGATACCCTCTTCGGCATCTTTTCGCGCCTTTGCGAGGTCTGCTTCAAGCTTCTTTATCTGTCCTTCGCCTTCCTGTTGCACTCTTGCCACCCGGTTCTCAAGCCTTAGCACAGTTGCCTTGAAGTGTTCCTCAGTCTGTACAGCGTTGGCCTCATAGTGTCTCTTTAGAGCCTCGGCCTGGTCATGATATTTCCTGATTTCTGCCGCTGAGGCCTCTTTAAACTTCTTGAAATCCTGCTGTTCCTGCGCAACTTTCTTTTCCAAGTCCATATTTGTCGTTTGAAGCTTCACAAGTGAGTCTTCCTTATCTACTATTTGTGCTTTAAGGGAGTCGACAAGTTCTAACGAGATTCCGTTTGGAGTCCCATCACTTCCTAGCTTGTAGTGAGTCTTTTGCCCAGGGTCCTTGTTAATGGTCCTGAAAATCCGGTTGTAGTTGTCCTTCAGGAAATCAATAAAGATATGATTGAAGAAGACATCTGGCAATCCACGTTTTCCATTGTGCGTTTGGATGGTCACTTCGAAATCTCGTACAATGGAATTTTCGCGCAAACGGGCAAGCTTGTTGACATACTGGTCTCGGCCTAGACGGCTGACCAGAATTGTATGGAGAGTTGCACGAGGCACAGGGGAATTCGTTGTGCTGAATTCATATAGAATACCGAGAAGGAATGTGCAGAGACCCTGAACCAATGAATTGCTATTTGTCGATTTTGTCACTGCTGCGACCAAACTCTGTACAGTTGCTCCTTCCTGTAGAAAATCGTCTACTGCGACCGTGTCCTCATATAACCAGGTGCATAGTACCATAAGGTAAGCCAGAGATATCCGGGGATCGTGGTTGTGCTCCAAACACGTGATCAAGTTTGCTGCTATTGTCTGAATAGCCGTAACCACCTCTTCACCTTCTTCCTCATTCCCAAATGCTACAGATGTCGCCATGACCTTTGCTTCGTCGTTGTCATATATGATATGCAAAAAAATCACTGCTGCTACCCAGATTTTGTAAGGGTCGTTGCGTGAATCGCTATCTAAATCCATCAAACATGCGAGGATATTTGCCGTCTCGTCTATCTACTGAATTAGTGTATGCATAAGAAAAGGATCCGAGTTCTAATCCACCTTCTCCACTGGTATAACCATCGATAGCCCTTCTTAGGAAATGTAACCGTATAGGCGCATTTGCAGAAAAGTAACTCTGTGAAGATCAGCAAACGTGTGAGCCTGGAGGTCAGTTGATACATACTTCAAGGCAAGAACAGGCAGCTATGCGGACATCGAATGCTTGTACTGCCGAGTTCAACAAGGCCTGATCCAAAAGCCCTTCAATGACATAGACCTTGTTGTCTCCATTTTGCTGCCCTTGGGTGTCAACTAATGGAAGAGCTGGGTTGACATATTTCACTTGGAGTTGTGCGAAGTGCTCTTGGAGTGGGGCATTTCCGTGAATGATATCTGCACATGTTCTCAAGGCCTAGAGAAGAAGTTAGGTCAACGATACAATGGAGTTCCAGAAATTAGATACCTCTGCTCGGACGCTAAAATCGCTGGTGTTGGAGAAGGCCAAGTCTAGAACTTGTGCCAAAATTCCGCTGTGGTAGAAGGCATGCTGAAGTATCGTAAGCAGTGCTTGCCAGTGGATTAGACATGGGATAATAATCACCTGGTTTGCAGGAGTTCCCTGTCCTCCAGGTGCAATGCACGCCCTACAGACCCCTAATATCATGTGAAGGTTGTTGTTTCGCTTTTCTATAGCATAGGGTGGGATCTCCCCTTCCACATTGAACAGCTTGTACAGTTTAGGCACGAAGCCAGTCTCCCTAAAAAGCACTTGATTCGATGCATTATATGCGAGAAGGTTTGTGAGCAGCTGGAGACAATCTTGGACAATGATCCCATCATCGACACCCCCTTCAACGTCTATGATACTGAAGATCCTATCAAATGCATTCTCAAATGCTATAATTTTCTGGACGTCCTGGTGACCATCGGAAAGGCGTACCAAAAGTAGTATTGCCTCTAACAAATAAGTTAATTACATTTAAAACAGGCTGGTAATATTCATGATTACCATTTCTTATAGCATCACGTTTATCATCGAGAATAGATGCTAGTCTGGATATACCCAAAGGGGCAGTGTAAACACACTCTTGGGCTCGCTCTGGGCGGTTTTCAAGTATCGCGGCAAGCAATCGAAGGGTATATAGACGTGTATAGAAATCGGGGCTCTCAAGCAAGTCAATCAGGATAGTGAGATTTTCTTGTTTCTGATATCAGTTGATCAGCTACATGTCTAATATGCCCCAGACGACTGTCCACGAACCTGCGTAAACTCGTCTGCAAGCCAAAGTGCTATATCATCGGAAGATTCTGGCTGCCAGAATTGTTAGCTTCATACGAAATGCACGAGAATGCCAGTCATCGTTGTCGTACTCCAGCCAAGTGCTTTCCTTGGCTTGAAGGAAGCTTTGGTTCACTGACGTTTGTTTCATCCTTTGCAAATAATAGTAACAGTGTCTCCAAGACTACTTTCGCAGTGTCCACATCCTCATAATCCTTAGCGAGCGTTTGAATAAGCCCCCTTAACCCCCCCGATGCTACAGTCTCTTTATATTCTCTTGCAAAGCTGCGTAAGCTCAAAATAGCGGCTCTGCGATCCTCCACTAGGCAGCTGGTGGTTAACCGAAGACACAGTGTCTGGATGGCAGTGGTAGCATCTTGTTTCACTGGGGCCTGGCTTTGGAGTATCCCTGAAAGTAGTGACATTGGACGAAGTGGCGAAGCCCCTCTCAAGGACTGGATTGCATGAAAAGGAATTGTGCTCCACAGGTTCAGTTAGCAGTTAGTCGGGGTAATTATGGATGCAACTGTTCAAAATAATGTTTAGCTGTCAATGGCTTCACTTGCCAGCTGACTGGGGGACTTTACCCATTTAGGAGGTCACGCCAAGACAACCAAAATAACTCGGGCTGGTATACTGATGAAGAGAACTAATTCCCAGCTTAAACTGGTTCACTTTTTCGCGTCTTACAAATAATCAACCCACATTGCGCTCGCACAACTTCCCTCGAGGACATTTCTGTAACAACTATTTCTCAGTCATCGACCGTAATTACATCAAATACAGCATACAGTGACAAAGAAAGTTCAGCTCACCCTTCGAGTGTTCCGGAAACAATGGGTGTCCCAGCTCTTTTCCGATGGTTGTCGCAAAAGTACCCAAAAATCATCTCTAATGTCATCGAAGAGCAGCCTCAGGAGATAGACGGCCAGGAGATACCTGTCGAGACAACAGGTCCAAATCCCAATGGTGAGGAGATGGACAACTTGTACTTGGACATGAATGGTATCGTTCATCCATGCTCACATCCAGAGGACAGGTGACTACACTTCACTCAACGTGCACTCTTCACCGTTCTGACTGATGATTATAGACCGCCCCCCGAGACCGAAGCAGAGATGATGCTGGAGGTGTTCAAATATACAGACAGAGTTGTCAAGATGGTCAGGCCAAGAAAAGTCCTCATGATTGCCGTTGGTAGGAAATGCCTGGTCAAAGCCAAAGAAACAAGCAGTAGCTAATATCATCCCAGATGGAGTTGCCCCTCGAGCAAAAATGAATCAACAACGCTCTCGCCGTTTTAGATCCGCACAAGAGGCTAAAGAGAAGGAAGAGGAGGCTGTCGAATTTGTCAAAATGCTACAGAACGGTGGAAAAGACATTCACGAAAGTCTGGCAAATAAGAAGGTGTGGGATAGCAATGCCATCACTCCTGGTACACCCTTCATGGATACTTTGGCTGCTTCTATTCGTTATTGGGTGGCCTACAAACTCAACATGGATCCTGCTTGGGCTAAGGTAGGTCATTGGTCTAGTCATTAACCAATCAGACGCTAACTCTCGACGTATCCCTATAGTTGAAAGTTATTATTTCTGACTCCACCGTCCCCGGTGAAGGTGAACACAAAATTATGGAATTCGTTAGAAGTCAGCGTTCCTCACCGGAGCATGATCCGAATACTAGGCATGTGATTTATGGATTGGTACAAAATGCAATGCCCATGGTGGAATATTTCTATTACTAATCAGTGAAATAGGATGCCGATTTAATAATGTTGGGACTAGGTACTCACGAACCCCATTTCCGCGTACTTCGTGAAGATGTTTTCTTTCAAGACTCAAAGAATAGAGCGTGTAGGCTGTGTGGGCAAAGTGGACACAGAGCCGAGGAATGTACAGGCCAGCCTAAAGAGAAAGTTGGTGAATTCGATTCCGGAGGCAAGGGGGTTAAATTGAAGCCCTTTATCTGGCTCCATGTCGGCATTTTGCGTGAGTATCTCGCAGCTGAGCTCGATGTTCCCGGTTGTAGATTTCCGTTTGATTTGGAGCGGGCCATCGACGATTGGGTCTTCATGTGTTTCTTCGTCGGGAACGATTTCTTGCCCCACCTACCATCCCTCGATATTCGAGATGGGGCCATTGATACTCTCATGGCAATATGGAGAGACAATCTCCCAGTCATGGGTGGGTATGTTACGAAGGATGGTGTCGTGAATTTGGAGCGTGCACAGTACATTCTTGATGGACTTGCAAAGCAGGAAGATGCTATCTTTAAACGTCGCCGAGATGGTTAGTTTCCATATACATAATTGGGATTATTCAATGCTAACGGACTTAGCTGAGCAACGGCGTGATGATAATGCCAAACGCCGCAGAATTGAGCAGAATGCCCGGAAACATGAGCGGGCTGGCCAAAATAACAGTAATCTTCCTGAGCCAGAATATATGGACGCAATCATTACATCCAAACCAGTGAAGGGTGATACAATGCCTACATTGCCAGTTCCGGGACTGGAAGTCTTTCGCCCTGGTGATTTGACCAGGGAGGACAAGAAGCGCATGAACCATGATTTAATCATGAACCGTGGAGCCATCAAACAAGCCAATATTGCAAACAAAAGTGCCGCTGCTGCCCTCAAGTCTCAACTACTTTCCACTGATATCTGCATCGTCGATGGCATTGTCGACGGAACTACATCCGCCCTAGCCGCTAATCCATATGTAAGTCCTACCAAGCGGACAGTAGACCAAATCACGAATGATCCTCCTGCTACACCTGTGGAACCAGATGAGCCTAAAGGCGCAGAAGGTGAACCAGATTTGGATACAGTGCGCCTCTGGGAGCCTGGTTATAGGAATCGCTATTACGAGCAAAAATTCAAGAAAGGCCCTAAGGATCTGGATTTCCGGAAGCAAGTTGCTGCTGATTACGTGGAAGGACTTTGCTGGGTTCTCCTTTACTATTTCCAAGGTTGCCCGTCGTGGACATGGTTTTACCCACATCACTATGCTCCTTTCGCTGCAGATTTTCAGGATCTCAAATCCTTGGATATCAAATTTGCTAAGGGCAAACCCTTCAAACCTTTTGAACAATTGATGGGCGTTCTTCCAGCTGCTAGTAAACATAACCTGCCATTGCCCTTCCAAGATCTAATGACGAACCCTGAATCGGAGATCATTGATTTCTATCCTGAGGATTTCCCCATCGACTTGAATGGTAAAAAGTTCGCGTGGCAAGGTGTCGTGTTACTACCCTTTATTCAAGAGTCGCGATTGCTGGAGGCAATTGCAAAAGTATACCCTAAATTGACACCAGAAGATCATGCAAGGAACGCATTAGGCAAGGATGTATTATATATGTCTGATCAACATCCTCTGTACAATGATCTTGCGTCAAGATTTTACTCGAAGCGTGGAGACACAGAAGTAAGTTTACAGCCCCATTGTCTCATAATAAACTTGTGAGCTAATGAGCGTCAGGTATATTCATTGAAATCCAGGGTCAGCGAAGGGTTGGCTGGTTTGGTAGCCAAGGATGATACATTCATACCTAGAAGCACTCTACCATTTCCCCTGGACGAGGGTAAACTTCCTGACATTGAAGACGACAGGTCAATGAGTGTTTTCTACTCCTTCCCTTCCACCAAAACTGCCCACAAGTCGATGCTCCTTCGTGGCGTTAAATTAGCACCCGCCGTCCTCAATAGCCAAGACCTGGCAATCGTACGCAGTAAAGCAGCAAATTCGGGCCGACAATTTGGCGGTGCTCAGTTTGGTGGTCGCAACAATGGCGGCGGTCGAGGCCGTGGCAGAGGGGGATATAGCAATAATGGTCCACCCGACTTCTCATATCAATCAAATAGAGGACCCCCTCCTCCTCCACGGTTCGGGGGTACACCCTCCGCTGGGTTTGGAGGAAATAATCAATGGGGACCACCAGGCGGGGTTTGGTCACCACCTCCACCGCCTCCCCTACCCGGTAGAGCCGGCGCTTGGCCACCACTTCCTCCACCGCCTCCACCTTCCTGGAGTAGTTATTCTGGTGGAGCACCACCCCCTCCAGGAGCGTATGGTTATAGTGGTTATCTTCCACCGCCACCACCTCCCCAGTCATACCGCCGTGATGACTATGATAGGTGGGCTAACAGGGACCGAGATAGGGACTACGACAGGAGAGATAACAGGGACCGTGGTCACGATGACAGAGATAATCGCTCTGGGGACGGCCGTGGGAGCACTTCGTATGGAAGGGGTTCGTATGGAAGGGGTGGTGGGCGTTACTAAATAGTTAGCCTTCTGGATTTTTGGGGGGTTCATACCAAAATGTTTGCGCTGAAACTTACTGGAATGATCTTGTAATATATATTGTAGAATCTACGGAGGCGCGGAACAAAAGTCTTTTCCCCTTGCTTATTAACACCGTTCTCTTTTATCTGTTGGCTAGAAAGTATGGCTTGCTGGGCAGGAATATGTATATACTACTTTTAGAGTCAGTGTCTACGATAATTTATGCAGGGCCGCTGTTAATTTTTTTTTTTCTTGAATTCATTGGTGCGCTGCTAGGTGCAATTGATGGTTCTTGGGGCCCAAGCTGTAATTTTCTTGTTGGTTCAGGGTAACTGCTTCATGGGGCCTCGGCTAACTAACTGAACAGGGCACGAACCCCCAATTCCTATGGCATTTATTAATCTCTAATCCAATTACGTTCAAAGCACGACGCTATTAGCGGACAATTATATATACTTAAACTCTTCTTCACATGTCAGATAAAGTTGAGAGTTTGATATTGGTTAACTATAACAATGCCCCGCCAGCCTCATTAAAACCTCCATCTCAGCAAAGAAACCAAGTCGTATCCAGCTCTATGTTGATTGAGAGAAACAATGCCGAGAGAAGGAGAAGGAAAAGAGTACTGGCATCTTCGTCTGCCCACTTCTATCTAGACATGTCCCCTCCAAAAACAGACTTTCTGTAGGATTTCCGTGTGCTTTAAGACGTGTACCCGCGATCGTAGCGCGGAGGGCTCGTCAGGGGGAAAGGAGGAGGAAGAGTAGGATGATTGAGTATATGCCGAGGTGGTCTGAGAGGTGAGATACCACTCGGTACAAGGAGGCCGGGTGGGCTTCCTAGATAGCTCCCAGTAATCCAGGGCTCAGCAGCCCGAAAGCCTCGAGTAACGCTCAATAAGCTGCACGGACAGCGACAGCAATGTATAGCAAACCCGGGTGGAGGTTTCTTGCTTCCCCCACTCCACAACAGTCCTGTGCGGGAAGAGACTTCACGAACATTTACCGTAAGAGTGGAGGCCCAAGGCTTGTCGACCTTGCTTTGCTCAAGGGAGGTCCATCGTTCAATTGGACAATAAAATGACCTGCCCTCAATGCCCTGTGCTTCCAAGGGGATCATCAAAAGAATTTAATTACCCTTGGCTGCACCAGACAAAGCTGCCAATTCTCAGCAGGCCCGCTGTAAACAAAACGAGTAGTTAGTGTTAAGTACACAACCACAAAGCCCAAAGTCAGATACTCAGGATTTCAGAAATACCCCAACTTGTCTAACTTGTCTACACTTTCAGAGCAAAGATGTGGCGTTGGTAACCAGACTAGCAATCATTGATCCCGGCGCGGCCAGAAGCTTGCCTGGGAGCTGTGGGACGTCCAACAGCTGCATCTAGTTCTGGGCGATTGGCCTCCAGGTCAATTGAATTATTATCTAATGAATAGTCCAATTTGTGCTCGTTCAGCTACCTAGAGCTGAGAGGTTGCCACAGTCATGATCTGCTAGTACTTTGGTATAACAATAAATGGAACCTTTTCAAGTAGCATCAAGATTAGTTGCTGGCCGAAGGTCTTTTGGTTGGATAAGTGTTTATAAGTACACCATACTTAACAATTGATGGCGTTCAAGCTAGTTTTGCAATAACTTTTACATATAACCTTTTATTATCGGTTTTGGCACAGTCTTCTCCTGGAATAACCGGTAGAGAACCAAGGGCAGGTGTTGTAATGTAGTGATATTGAGGAATGAATAAATCTCATAATCAGCTGCGCTATTAAACTATGAATGCGGGGCTCAACATCTGATGTCGGACCTATTATCTCACATCAGTCTACCGGGCATACCTACATAAGTAATTAGTATACCAATCTCACATCAGATTTATGTACGGATACCAAATTGAGTAATTAAATTAATTGCCCGTGAGGGCCATAGCGGGTATACATAATGGTTTTTCTTAGCTTCGGTGGTCGTTATAGTGCCAACCAGACTACCTAGTCGTTATACGTTTAAGTATCTTCTCCAACAAGTCATTCGTCAATGTGAACCGTGCCAACCAGACTCATGTGAACCTATAGCGGAAATTTCCCAAAGTGGGTGTCGAATAATACATACTGTACCATGCGCCACGACTAATGCGCCACATGAATGTTAACAACTTACAATACAGAGCTCTATAATTACTTCTCCAATCTGCGCCAACGCATTCGCCCTCCTCTTCAAGGCTCCTCTCATAATTCTGCAACGCATTCAACCTCTCATACCGCTCCTTCACCAACAACTGGCCCGCATCCTCAGCGGAAGAGGTCTTAGAGAACAGCAAGAAGCTTCCCAGCTGGACCACAACGCAGGTAAGCTTATCCGACCCACCAAAGAACGGCTTTGCGCTGGCAAGATATGGTTCGATTTCTCTCTCAATGGTGTCCATAAAGGCTCTGCACACCTCGGGAAGTTACTCTGTGGGGGTAAACATCACTTTGAATCATGCTGGTATGGCTTTGGTACTGTAGGTGTCGACGAACCATTTGGCGCGGGACTGAAATTTCGGTGGAGGTTGGTGGAGGGGGAACATGGTCGGGGCCAAAGGCGTCCACAAGGAATTATCACGATATGTTTGGTTAGCATACGAACAGATAGCATAAATGAATCTATGGGGATATACCTCGGAGACTAATGGAAGACTCAGTAATGACTTTGTTGCCATACTTCTGGATTGGGACAAGTATCTCTCTGCGGTAGGCCATGGGTCAGCAAAGGCTTCTGAGAATTACAGTTGTAGCTTGAGTACTCACGGGGTTGATATCAAGATACATACCCTGGGATATTCAAATCAATGAACACTTCCTCATACTCAAGACCAAGCTCCTTGAGAGTAGCATGAGCCCTCCGAGCAAAAGGGCATCGACGGTTGGTATATAAAGAGAAAGCTTCTGTCGGATCATTTGTGCATATATGTGATGAGGTTAAAAGTTTTTCCGGTGAGCGTAGAGGGTATACAATTAGACAAAGTGAAGCAAGTGTTGTATTCCTGGGATTCGAGGAGGATTTGGAATGCCATTCCTCAGAAGGGAACATGATGGAGCCAGATGCTTCGTGCATATTTTGAATTGCAAGTCTCTTAGCCCACTAACTCTTTACTTGATAATGCAATAACTGTACCTGAGTGGAAGCACATATGCAGTATGATGATTCCCCATTGTCAAGAAGATTCGTCTTTAACTGGGCGTCCTAGTCTCCAATCTGGCACACAAGTTATAACAAATAACCCTCGTGTTAAGAATACGTCAGTTAAGTTAGATATTCCATGTCCATCCAACAATCCCAGGTCTTCTCCGATCCATACTAATATGAACAAAGGTATTTCCAAAAACATATTTATACAGCAGTCCCCACCCACGAGTACTGAATTATCCCTCCCCAAAAACAGTCCCCACCTCTAGCATAACTAAGTTCCGGACGAATATAATTTCCGCCCAAATTCACCTCAACTTCATAATACCTCTAACTAGGGGTATTTAATTCTGGATTGTTCTCTTAGCTCTTTCTCGGTTTTCAATGAGTCTCTGTTATGCAGTGTCCATTTGTCAGCTGCGGTGATATTACCGTGAAGGTATACCCACAAGAAGATTCCTCAACAATACTACAATCGTCACCTTGCCGATAGCAGGGACATAGATGGATGCCCGCTCCTTAACAGCAAGGTCGAAGTTCTACCCCTCATTAAAATTAGCCGTGCCTCCACAGCAATGCAATTTGCTATTCTTGCCTTTTCTGACGAGAAATTGATGCAAATCGCGCCACTGAAAACGCCATGTCAGCGTACAAGGTAATACCCGACAGAGAAACTCAAAACCCACTCCTTGACCAACTTAAGGGGAAACTTGTAGTTCTTAGTAGGCACCCCAGTGATAATCACATCACTATTTGGAGCAACATCCTCAAGGTTGAAGTCTGTATCATGAACCTGATGCTGCTTCATCTTGATACCCGCACCTCTGGTGTATTGTTGTACGCCAGTGATATCCACAGAGTATACGTTGGCACCATCGTTTGCCAACAATGCAGCCAAAGGCCTTCCGACAATCTCTGACCTATTCACGATTGTGATAGTCTTTCCAAACAAGCGATTTCCATAGGGCAGAATAGAGTTGTATACGCCAATGTACTCGAGGATTTTGATAATTGCAAGAGGTGTGCATGGGAGAAGGCACTTCTGTGCCTTGGTTTGTGGGTCAAGGTACCGAATGTTCTGGTACATGTTGAAAAGGTACTTGTGGGAAAGCCCCTCGACGTCCTTGTGGACTGAGGTGATTTGTTGCAGGTACTGGTCCTATAGAGCTCCATCAGGAAATAAACATAGCAGGGTGTCTAGCTCTATGCCTACTTGCCCGCCACCAAACACGGGGAAATACACAATGATTCCATCCACAGAATCATCATCATTGGCTTCAAGGATAGCTTCTTCCAAGTCTTCCTTATCGACCTCCCGCAACTGAAACTCGAATCCACTATAACGAGATATCTCGCCTTAGTCACCTGCACAAATTCCTGGGAAAATTATATGAAGGGTTCAATTACTTCTCCTTGCAGGTCTTTGCAGTCCAATCGGCATACATGCGTGCCGCAGGGTCAGCATTAGCTAGGAACCCCACGAGCAAAGGCGATCTTCCGAGCTCCTTCAAGCTACCTTGAACTTCGGAGAGTAGGGAGTTCGCAACAGTCTGTGCAAGGACAACCTTGCAGCTTGCTGGAGGTGCATCGTGCTGAGCATCTCGGGCAGTGCTCGGAGCTACTCGACTGGTCATATTTGAATGCAGTTTGGAGCTACAGTGTTCTGATGCAGTTAGCTACCACTTGTATATATGGATTAAGGTGACCCTTCTGAGTTGACAGGATGTAGCTTCAAGTTTAGTGCTTTAGTGGGAATCGGGAACCTAGGATTCTTGTACATACTGAAAATCCCACTATCAGGTAACCTAAATCCAAATCCCAGATGGAGAGAAATAAAAGGAAATGAAACGGAGAAATTTCCTCAATGAATCTGAATCTCAAACAGAGCCTGCCCCATCTGCGTAAACTGCGCGAGCTTTCCCAGCTTCTAAAATTTAATTTTCCGCTTCATTTAGGTGGGGCTTGCATGCCAAGAAGGGCGAGATGAGTTTCATACTGGAGTATATTCGGAGAACTTTCGGAGCCTATCGGCTACTTTCCAGCTCGAGTGTCACAGCTTCATAATGGCGGACGTCAATCTCTATCTCCATAATGTCGACAAGAATTCGGAGGAAGCGGAGAGGATTGCAACTGATGCTGCTAAAAGTCTTTCCCCAATTCCTTGAGCCGACAGAGTGGGCTAACCATCATTCTAGGAATTGAGAGCAAGCAGCTGAAGCTCTTGGATGTGATCCAGTCCATGGGCGAGTATATGACCGATGACGATGCAACTGTTCGCGCGAAATGTAAAAGCCATTCCATCTGATAACTTGCGCTGGCTTTTCTAACGCTTTCCTGGAGAAATAGCGATAGGATTTCTCTCTGCCATATTAGCTGCTCTCGATTCAAAGGCGCTTGTCCGACAGCAAGGTGCCATTCTCCCACCACTACGACTTTCGTAGGGCTGCGCTGATGCTCGAAAGTCTCTGTCATCACCCATTTCCTCACAGACCGACTCGAAGATGAAACCGGCCTTAAGGAGGTCGCAAAGGGTCTTATTGCTTTGCTTGAAATGCAGCGGTTCGGTCCCGAAGACGCAGAAAAGGTCACACTTGCGTATGGGTTCTATGACACACTGTTACTCCACTCGGACGCTCACGGGCTCTTTTAGATTGATAAAAGTCGATTTACACAAGCACCCTCAAGGAACAAGATTTATGGTTTTGAAAGTGATGGACGTGTTGTTTTCAAGACATAGAGATGGTAGGGTAAATCTACGCTTAGTACGAGGGGATACTGACACTTTTCGCAGTCTTGAAGAAGCTTAGTGATCCGTTCATAGATGGATTCATTGAATTAATAGGGGGGGAGAAAGACCCAAGAAATCTGATGATTGTGTTTTCTCTTCTCAAAGTCATAATCATTGAATTTGACATTGAGAGACACACTGAGGTATATTTGTCGCCTCAATATAACATAGGATCTCATGCTGATTTTACAAGGCCTTATTTGAAGCATGTTATGTTTATTACCCTATCACATTCACCCCACCTCCCAACGATCCATATGGAATTACTGCACAGGACTTGAAGGTCCGCCTGCGAGATTGCATTGCAGCCTCGGGGCGTTTTTCAGAACATGTGTTCAAGCCATTGATCGACAAGTTAGATTCCACCAGCCAGAGCGTCAAGGTAAGGCCCTTGCATTCTTCAGACCTTTTAAACAAGCGTTCTCATGGTCATTAGGGAGATGTCCTACAAACCATGGCAGCCTGTGCCCTGTCTTATGGTCCCTCTATAATGGCAAAGCATTTTGCTAGCCTTTGGGACGCTATAAAATTCGAGGTCTTGAACTCATCTGATGATGAACTTGCTACCGATGCTCTTTCCACAATGCAAGCTATTGCGGCTTCACTGAGTTATGGGCTTATCGATGTGCCCCAACCTGCAACAGCTCAATCGCGATACCTTAAGGCTATTGTCAAGGAAACTTTGGAGCTACTCAAGGAACCTCAGCAGAAGCAAGCCAAGCCAGCAGGACAGATTGTAGCCAGTGTTGCAAAAGCAGGAGTGGTACCATTTGCATACATCGTCAAAAGCACCCTTCCGACACTGTTGACCGTATACGATGACTCTGAGGGCCTAGCGAAGCAACGAGCCATGCTGGAAGTTTTCAATCAAATACTCGAATCTACAGCAGCGGTGTATGGAGAGTGGGGAGAAATGGAACCATACCCAGCACTAGAAAATCCTCTGCTAGAATTCAAAGACAAGTTATTTGATATCTACTCTAGGGCATTAATGGGAGTGAATAAGGAAGAGGTTGGCTTCCGAACCGTAGCGCTAAAAGGATTAGAAATTTTAAGCAAAGTCCGCAAATTATTGGCGGACAATGAGATCGGGATGGTAGTACAATATTTAGACGAGGTTGTTCTGGAGAGGGAAGAAGAATCACGGCAGGAGCTCAAGTATGCAGAGGTATTCAAAAACCCAAGACTTTGTATTCTCGCTAACTGCCACCAAAGGGAAGTTGCTCTTCAGCATCTACTTCAGATTTCCACCATGAAGCCTAATTTGATCATGGAAATCACTTTCCCGGCTCTCATGGCCACACTACCGGACTCAGAAGAAGAGGCCCGGGGGAAACCATATTTGGTGACTCTAGAGGCTTTGGCTAAATTATCAATTGAGCGGGCCGTCTTCGAGGTGCTGCTGACAAGACTGTTCAACAAGCTCGATATTGTAATACACAGTGCGTAATTATTACCCTCAAATCCTGAGTAGGCAAGTAGCTAACCTAATATAGATGGATCTGGTCCCATCTATCCCAGGGCGATACTAAGCACTCTTCTATATGTCCTTCAAAAGAAATCTGCAGCGGACCACTCCGATATTCCAGCATTCTACGAGAGACTCGTCCCGACGCTCATTACGAAGACTATATCTGCCCTCACCACACCTGTGGAGACAGGAACCAAAGCCAATCCCAGAGCGTTGATAGACGATTACATGATAGAAATTACTGGGCGCTTGGTCAATTTGGTTGTTAGGTCGCTGGATGCTACGAGACAGGAGAAAGTTCTCCAGGACGTATTTGACCTGTTCGTTTTCAACAAGCCGTGTTGTATAATTTTGAAGAATCGGGAGCAAGTTGCGGACACCTTCAGGCCATTTGGGCCACATAGGGTGGAACAACATGTACCCTACATGACTATCTTTACTTGTATTGTAGTGGGTATTCGGAAAGAGGTATTTTTGTTCCAGTTTCAAGTTATATCACATTCCGCCAGAGTTTAGCGACTGACGATTGTATGTAGGTCAAGCTGCCAGTGGAGGAAATATCCACATTCATCACCCAAATCGGGGCGTCAATCCCCACAATTTCGCTTCCCCACAAAACTTCCCACCTCCGTCTCCTCGCTACAATCATCAACAAATGGCTTCCCCCATCACCATCACCAGATCTAGCCTCCAACGAACCCATATCAATCCTCGTGAGACCCTCTATTTCGAGCGCTTGCTCCCTAGAAGACACCATTCGAATAGCGTTCTGGGTAACCAAAGCCATCACCATGAAAGGCGACAAGCTCGGTGAACCCCTCACTCTGCAACTTGTCGACCTCCTCTCTGACCCTAACTACGGCTCCATGGCTGCTCGTGGGTTCGCAGTCCTCCTAGGTGAAGACGAGCTCCTTAACAAGCAGAACTACGCAGTACAAAGGCTATTGAGTAAACAAAAGATCTTTTTCCTTGTGGTACCGAAGTTAGTCGAGGCGTTCAAGGGATCAGAACAGACGATTAAACCGAACTACCTTGTTGCGTTATCGAATATCCTGAGACATATCCCAAGTAAGATTTTCCTTCCTTCACTGCCGCAGCTTGTCCCTCTATTGTTACAGAGTCTGGACTTGCCTACGCCCGCGAAAGATCAAGGTGCTGTGGATGTGAAACTTGCCACGCTATCAACATTGTCTATAACGATTTTGGAGTCTGCAAATGCGCTGCAGGCTCATGTAGGTAGTCTTATTACGAGGTTACTCTCTACGGCGACGTATCATGGGGATCTGGGAAATCCTGGTGCACCACGAAGGGTGAGGAAGGAGGCATTGAGTTGTTTGAGGATATTTCCTGGTACGCTAAGGAATGAGTTGGTGTTGCCATATAAGAGGCAGGTTATGAAGGGGTTGGTGGCGTGTTTGGATGATCCGAAGAGGGGGGTGAGGAAGGAGGCTGTGGAGTGTCGAGCTAGGTGGGCGCAGTTGGATGAGCCAGACGAGTAGGGAGGGTGGAGATAACCATTAGCATCCGTGAGAGTACAAGGATAGGCATAGAGAATGCATGGGTGGAAATGCATGAAGGAATGTATACCTTTGAGTCTTTTGGTGCGCATAATTGGTTGAAAATATGCATTGCGAAAAATTACACTGATGCGCTAGACCTACTTGAGTAGTCATTTATACAGACTGCCACATATGATTTAGTGCATTGACCCCATCCGTGTGTTTTCATCCGTTTATGTAATTCTCACCGGTAGCATCTAAGCAGAAGCAACTATCATATACATAGAGCTACTCAGTAAACTCCTATCAACAAGACTAACGTAATAATGGATAAATGAGGCGTTGACAAAGTTGGAGATTCTTACAGACTGCACAGCTTTTTTCCTTGCACTGTATTCAGATATGTGGGCCCAAAGTGTCGGAGCACCCTGGCCCATAGCAACAGATATGAACGTGTGTGGCTCACGTATTTTTCAACAGATACAAGGCCAATTAATTCGCTACTTGACTTGGAAAACCTTCCTTCAACAGGGCAAGATACTTAGAGATACGGCATAGCAGAAGAAAGAAGCGATAGTGAATAACTATATCAACTTTATGAATGGTCCTAGAGCTTTGCATACCTAAAATAGAAATGTGTTATTTTTTGAGAGGTATTAATATTTAGAATATTATTGTAGGGGTTTTGATTGGAAATATCTATTACTGGTCCAGGGGGGAATCTTGCTAGTGATGAGGGATTGTGGGCAAGATCTATGCGCTCCTCTCTGAATAATAGGGGGACATGGCCAGCAATTCTGGGGTGTTGTGAGATCTCAGTACAGAGGCTCACACCAAAAGTCTTTTCCTCCTTCCGGTTTGGGAATATTGCATATGCAATGCCTATGCACCGCATGCAGCTTGGCATTATTCAGCTCCAAAATGGGTTGCAATGGCAATGCAGCCATGTAATGATTTTACCTTTACTGTTGCCTGCACCCTGCCCCGAAAATAGCCATACTACCTTGAATATACCTAAATGGCTTATTACGTCCATAATGTGACTTGCGGAGTATGCTAAGCCTGCTGCATTAGTGATGCATACGCCTAGTTTCTCCGCATAGGCGAAGTAGCCTTGGCATACTTTAGCAGACGCTGCATAAGGAAGCTACTCAGGTAGGCACGAGAACAGTGAAGATAAAACAAACCGCTACGGAGGCTCACACCAAAAGTCTTTTCCCCTTTCCTTTTTGGGAATCCTGCACATGCAAGACTATGCACGGCATGCAACTTGGCATTATTCAGCTCCAAAACGGGTGGCAATGGCAATTAATGATGGGTTTTACCTTTACTATTGCCTTAATCTGCTGTTGCCTGTGCTGCCCTGAATATAGCCAGACTACCTTGAATATACAGTACCTAAATGGCTTATGACGTCCATAATGCGGCTGGCGGAGTGTACCAAGGCTGCTGCATTGGTGATGCATACGCCAAGCACATCCGCTCAGGCTTGGCATCAATGATGCAGCCTTGGCATACGCTGCATACGGCAATATACAGCTAGGTGGCAAAAAAAACTGAACGCTGCATAAAAGGCTTGAGCATGCAGCGCGTTTGATTCAGATTCAATGCATCAAATTGCGCCTATCATGTTCTAGGTGAATGTCTCACAACATCACGGTAGATATGTTCTATTACTTATGATCTCCTGGCCGTCCCTTACGAATATCTATATCCTCTACCACTTTGTTAATGTTAAGTCACGCTGATATGGCCCAACCTTGTCCCTCTAATTCCCTGGAACCCTCTATGGATGCCTCATTTACAGATGTTCCTCCCATAGTTATGTACCTCTCCTCCGCGAGCATGGACGAAATAATGCTATTAAATATATGTTGAGATTTTGACATACGTCCTTTCTTATATCCGCCTAGAGTTGAGCGAAACTCGGGGCATTAACGATCCAGTTTTCATACAGGACAACCTCGTCGATTCATACCTCCAACCTTGCACCCCAATGGGTCAAAGGCAATGACTGGGTATTTGCTGACCACCCTGCCTGCTCTCCTGACCTAAAATCCAATTGAACATATTTGGGCATACTGAAGCCTCAGCTTCATAAAAGATTCCTTGATCTGATGAATATGACTGGGGGGCCTGCAGTAGTGAAGGAAGTACTAGCGGATGCATTGCAAGAGATTTGGAAGGATATCCAGAGTCGCTATTGCAGAGTCTCTATAGCTCAATGCCTCTCTGTGTAGAGACTTTTATTAAGGCAGAGGGTTGGTATACATGTACTAGATCTCTTGTTCTATGTATGTATGGGACGCTCGATCTATATAACTCCATCTACATACCGTATCTGTGCGCGGCTAAGCCTAAAATATGCGCGCTAAATGTAAGTCATGCACACGGCTTGCATAAGGCCGTTCAGTTTTTTTTGCCAACCTAGCTGTAGGACAATTAAGGTTCTGCACCCAAAGAAGCTACTGGGTAGGAGGCGAGCTAGTCTGGCTTGCACTAGCCCCTCCCAGGGAGGCGAGCCTAGAGGCGAGGAACAAGTAAAGGTAAAATGAATCGTTACATGGCTGGTATATGATGCATTGTCATTAGAACCCATTTTAATGCCAAGTTGCATACAGTGCATAGGCTTGCATATGCAAGATTCCCAAAAAGGAAAGGGGAAAAGGAGCCTCCGTATGTACATGGCTGGTATAAAATGCCAACCAGACTATATAAAATGCAGAACCCGTTTGGAGCTGAATAATGCCAAGCTTCATGCGGTGCATGGCATTGCATATGCAAGATTCCCAAACCGGAAGGAGGAAAAGAGGTGTGAGCCTCTGTATTTCACTCACCTCTTCCTATTCTTCCTTTTTTTTTTTTTTTTTGTTTTTGTTTTTGACTTCTATGAATATGGGATGCGTCTCGTTGGTAATTAAAAAATGAAATGCGATCAATAGAATTACCTTACTAATTCTGTCATCTCCCATTTTCGCTTCAGATAGATTTTTCTGGCCCAAAGTCCTGACTATCTATTTACTCATCATTAGTTTATTTACAAACATCAAAGACTTGAACTTGACAGCACTATCAGGAACGACTTTTTCCAATGTGCCGTACTTTTGCCGGGGGATTGTATGACCTGATCGCATGCAGCTGTCCCAGCGGCATGCTTAGCCCTTAGCCCATGCAGCAGACTAGTATGCTCCTTAGTTTATCATCTCCTTCATTCACAACCATTTATTATCTGGTCAGCGCGTCATTGGAACATCGTTCAATGGCATCCCATCCTATGCCATCTCCATCCTATCCAGCCAATAAATTGACCTTACCCAGAGGGTCAGATGAGGCCACTGCAAGTTCTAGCAAAGCTACCGACAGCATGGGAGACGCTACTTCTGCAGAGGGTGATGTGAGAGGAGCCCTCGAAATTGTCGACCTGGACGATGGCGATAGCGACGCTGATGAGGATGATGAGGACGACGAACCGAAGTTGAAATACACTCGATTAACAAAATCGCTTGGGGGAGTCTATAGAAATGGGGATGCCGTTAGCTGTACTTGGGTTGGGGGCGACAAGATGGTATGGCTTCAATTAGATTCTGAGACAATGGTGCTGACAGGAAGCTACAATTGTCTGCGCATAGATAATAGGAACACATAATGGAAATATTCACATTTTGTCCTTACCCTCCCTACACATGTTAAGGACCTACAAAGCACATTCAGCATCTATCACATCAATCTCTGTATCTCCTTCCCCGCCGCCTCCCCCGCATCCCTCAACATCCACACCGACGCAACAATCTCAAGCCGCTACTCATCACAACATTTACATTGGTACTTCCTCTATAGATGGCCATATCTGCATCACTCCGTTATCAGCTTTGCTACCTCAGCCATCGGACCCAAGATCGAAACCACAGACCTCAACCAAAGATATTCTACTGAAGAACTTCTCAAGACCGATCTTGTCAGTTGCATTGTCACCCAACTATTCAGTAGACAAAACCTATCTTACCGGAGGGTTATCGTCGAATTTGATTCTGTCCCAATACGATAAACCTGGCTCAAAATTAACTTCTTCGACTGTTATCTCCTCTGACCGCGGCGGACATAGTGGATGGGGAATTCCACTGCCCATCCCTTGGGGTAGCAACGGAAACGAAGGGAAAGATGTTATATTAGCTAGCGGTGAAGGGGCTATCTCCCTGATACGGTTTTCTCGAGAAACACCAAGATATGTTGTTTGGGCATGTGAGTCGGGGGTGAAGATTATGCGGAGCCATATTTTCCTTCCTGGGGAGAAAGAGAGATTTGTAAAGGAAGGGGGGTTGGGCTCTGGTGGTAAAAGCGATTGGAAGCGGATATGTGCTATTGAGCGTCCAGAGTCGGTTAGTGAGGAAATGGCTGGTGTTATAAAGGCAAGAGTTGAGTGGATTGATCAACGCGAGCTGAGCAAGGACCCAGCCGAGGTGGATGGAGAAATCCAAACCACCCCTGGTACAACTGGAGTGGATAGGCCTGGGTGGGAAGGTGGGAAAGAAAGATTGATTATTGGGTGGGGTGGAACGGTATGGGTGGTGAATGTGTTCTCTGGTGAGGGGGTTATAGACGAAAGTAGGCAGTGGGGTTGGGGCGAGATCGTGAACATGTACGTGCGATACCTGTTGCATATGGCACTTGTAGCTAACATTGCTGTATTTCCAGTCTACAAACAGATTGCACCATCTCCGGGTTGTCACTCTACAGTCCAAATCAACTGCTCCTTCTCGCCCATATAACAGCACCACAAGCCCCACCGAATACTAAAGGTGCCGTTTTGACATCATCATCCTTATCTACCCCAGTTCGACGTATAGGTGGCATCTCAGGCGCTTCACGTCAAATAGCTGCCTCCCCCGAGTTGCGGCTTGTCTCATTAGCAACAACTGAAGAAATTTCTGCGGATTCTCTGATGATGTCTCGCTTTGAAAGTCTCTCATCAAATGACTATCATCTCAACATTCTTCCAGCAACACCAAAAATTGATTTGTCTCTTCCCCAAGGCGAATCAGGAGGATTCTATGGAAATGCGGGCGAATTTCTGGCAGGGGCAGGAGCAGGGCTGTGGGCTGCCGGAGTAACAGCCACGACCATATTCAGTAGTGCTGCATCGGTAAGAAGTTTCGGAAGTGGTGGTGGTGGTGGTGGTGGTGGTGGTGGAACGCCGCCTAGGCAAGGTTTCTCATGGACACCAACGCTCCCGAGCCTTGCAAACTCTTTTAGAAGCATAGGTGGTCTCTCCAAGGTTGTTGGTGATGGTAGCAGTATAGGCCCTGCGGGTGGCTGGGCGGATGTAACAGGGAGAAAGATTTACATCACTTCACCCTATGATGTCATCTTTGCCACGGAGCGAGGACTGAAGGACCATCTGGGATGGTTACTGGAACACGAGAGGTACGCGGAAGGCTGGGACCTGGTAGACAAGAATCCAGAGATCGTAAACGGGGAAACGGCGGAGGAAAACGTAGTATATGACCGGGACAGTGTGACCCATAGCGATACCGACAATGAAACCGACACCGAGTCTATAGCAATCACGGATACGGATTCAGATGACAAGTCGACTATCAAAGAGGCCAAGCGCCAGCGTGGGCCTCAGTTCATGTTCACAGCTGCAGAAAAAGAAAAACGCAGGATAGGAGAGCTATGGATAGGAAAGCTTGTAGGGCAAAACCAGTGGACACAGGCGGCAGACGTCTGTGGTAAGGTATTGGGCACCTCTACACGCTGGGAACATTGGGTTTGGGTTTTTGAAGCAGCCGGAAAAGTGAAGGAGATAACACCATATATACCGCGAGAACGACTTACTCCGCCTATACCAAGTGCGATATATGAGAGTGTTTTGGCACATTGGCTACGAGAGGATAAAGCGGTTTTTCAGCGATTACTGTTGGAGGATTGGGGAGTAGACAAGGGATTATTTGACCTTGATGTGGTTGCTGATCTCGTTCGCCGGCGTGTGGAAGGGGATGAAGAGGAGCTTGAAGACATCCGGCAGCGGCGGCAATACACTTACCGTGGGTGGAGATTGAGTAGCAGAGGCAAAGAGAAGGAGGAGGAGGAGGATGAAGATTCCAAGAAGGAAGCTCAGATCGAGGAAGGTTGGCGTTTGCTTCAGCTTTGCCTCGCAAAAATTTACATAGCCATGAACCATCCTAGGGAAGCCTTGGGATGCTATATGCGTTTAAAGGCAGAGCCTGAGGTGATGAGTTTGATCAAGGAATACTATCTCCTTGATGCAGTCAAGGATAATATTGCCAATCTTCTCATGCTCAAGATCACACGAGAACAACTCACAACAGCGCCGCTAGATGAGCTCAAGGTACTTACAGCACCAGCCGTCGAATTACTCGTTGCTGAGGCAGGTCATGGAATCGTTGGGCCTGAGAGAATTGTACAACAACTCGATGAGGCTCCTGAAATGGAGGATGGCGGTCGTGTTCTCCTTTTCTTTTACCTCCGAAAGCTCTGGGAAGATGATCGGCAATTGGTTGAAGAGAGCTGGGCGGACCTAGCAATTCAACTTTGGGCGGAGTATGATCGCCCCCTTCTTATGGAGTTCTTGAAGGCGTCTCAAGGTTACTCACTCGATAAAGCCGCCCAGATTTGCGAGGTGCGAAATTATATCCCCGAGTTGGTTCATCTTCTCAGCAAGACGGGGCAAAATAAGCGAGCCTTGTATCTCATCATTGATAGGCTCCATGATGTAGCACAAGCCATTGCGTTTGCCAAGCAGCAAGATGAAAAAGATCTTTGGGATGATTTGATATCGTATTCAATGGACAAGCCTGACTTTGTGCGAGGTTTGCTAGAGAATGTGGGTGTGTCATCGGGGGGTAGCAGAGGGGGAATGGAAGTTGTAAAGCTTGTAAGGGGAATTCCGGAGGGATTGAAGGTGGAGGGATTGAAGGGAGCGATACAGAAGGTGTTAAGGGAGTATGCGGTACAGTGGAGTGTGGCAGAGGGAGTAGCGAGAGTCTTGAGAGCGGAGGTACATGGCAAAATGGATGAATTGAAGCAGAGAAGTAGGAGGGGGGTTAAGTTTGAGGTGGGAATTGAACAAGCTATGCCGGGTGCCTTTGAACTGGAAACTGAATCGAAGGGTGCGATATGCGCTGGATGTCACCGTCTATTCGGGTTCCATGGTAAGTTCAATCTTGAAGTCACATGTTTGATGCGTGCTAAATCTTGTCTGCTCACAGAGAAGGACACCCTTCTATCATTTCCATGTGGACACATTTTCCACCTCGAATGCCTCCTCACTACGGTGGATCTTGGTACCGACTTGGAAAGAACAATCCCTCCCGTTGAAGCCTTAGGGGACGACATGGAAGGTGCCTTGTTCAACACCGAAACACTAATTAATGCAAGAAGCGTAGGAACAAAGGTTACCCATGCAGCACTCCTGAAGGAGAAGCTTGCAGCCACTAGTGGTGGTGGGAAATGCACTGTTTGCCAGCGGAAGAAGAAGAATGAAGAGGAGGTTGAAAATGCTGAGGAGTCGGTATAAAGCTTGCAGAGGTTGTTTGATATATTTGTCACAGCACATAGGGTCCCAGCAGTGTTGGAGATTTTTGATGCACTTCTTCTGTGCCCTCTTTTGTTAGCTTTTTGTACCCCTCCCCCTTCCCGCTATAACGACCATGACATGAATCTATGAGTAGGAATATTGGTTTTTTTGAGTGTACAATACTGTAATTTACCTTACATAATGGCTTGCTACTAAACGATAATGAGATCTAAGACTGTGGTGTTTTCTCTGGGAGAATAACTGGTCACGTGGACATATCTACTTCAAGAAGTATTCTCGGAAGGTAGGATAATGTTTACCGCAATATCATCAAAACGCCACAAAATGCAAATAATTCTAGCCCAATCTTGTCAGCCCAATCTTGTCGAAGCACCCTCCTCATCCCTCACCACAGTCCGCTGGACATTCCCATGTTTCTTCCAGCACTCGCGGAACGCTATCATCTACCCGTACATACCAACCTGTAAGCCATTGCACCATTCCCTCTTTCAAAAAGAACCCAGTAGCAGACCTCAATTACAAACACCCCTTGCAATTACCCAGAGCCTGGGTTTCCTAAATCTAAATCGCCGGTAGTACTCACCTCAGCGGTACATTTCCTCCAATCCTTCTTCTCATAATGGCAGTCTGTGAGTCTCATATTCTCCGCTATAGGCATCCATTGTCAATCCTCAATTCAACTCGAGAATTGAAATTGTGGAGTACACACCAGCACACCCGGTATTATTTATCCGTTTGTCCCTATTTCGCCTGTGAGCAAACATGTAGCTACCGGCCCGGGAAAAGGAAGTTGGTGAAATAACTCACCACTCGTCAGGCTCATCATCACCAACCACAGCCGGAGATTTTGATACTTTTGGGTCCGTGGTTGATGTCATGTTCAACTTTTGGCGGAGATTAGAGGTCACGGCGAACTACCCAATCAGTAAACCTTCAACAATAAATTCCCTCTACAATCGGGCTATCGGTTGGTTGACGTCGTGTTATGCAACGATCCCTGCCGATAAAGGTGAAACTCAGAACATGCTAGCTCTGTATCAAGTCCCTCCCACACAAAGCAGATTTACCACAGGTGCAGCGCGTACGCAACACAACCTGTTCAAAACTAACGACGGCCTATCAAGCAAATGTACCTGCATGCGTGAGCAGCTCGGGCTGGATGAAACACGGTACCGTATACCTATGACTCCTCCCTCTGCGGTTAGTACGTTGCCACCTAAGTAGGTATGGAAATTCGCAGATACCCAAGTGAAAGGCATTTTCGAGGAGAAAGAAGGAGAATGAGAAACGGTGTGTCTAGTCTCGAAACCGCCATGTGTCAAGATATTTCTCCGCTCAGGTGGCAGATCACTTTATCCTTCCGCTCTTTTCTACCCAGATAGATCCTCTGCATCTGAGGCTTCGTTTTCTTACCTCCCCGTTGTCTAGGACTTTGACAGTTCTTTGGTCGGGAGATATACGTACCGATTAGTCTGCGTACCGATCGTGATACCAAGTGCTTACAGCTGCCAGCAGCGAGTACAGTATCCGCTTCTTATTTTCTGTTCTTACGGGCGTGCCCTGCTTCTTTAATCTCTCTTTCCTTTAACGGTTTCTATCACCGGCTGCGTTGCAAAAAACTTATGTACCCTCTCGGGAATTATTGACGTCTTTATTTGGCGTTAAGGGTCCGGAGTACCACAGCTCTGTGAACCTGTTCAGCTCTCGAAAAAATGTTTTTCTCTACATTTCGAATCCCCCTCCTTGTTTCTATTCTCTTCTCACCCATAAGTACCTTTGCGCGAAAGGACAAATTTTCCTCGCTACAAGGCATTTTCCCTCCCCTCACCCCATTCATCAACTATGGCGACCTCATCATTGCCTACGAGTCCGGATTCACCCTCCAAGGCAACATCAACAATGGAGTCGAAGCTACTCCCAACGACACCTCCAACGCACCCAATGCCATCTCTGTCGCACCCTTTGTAGGCTACGGCAATCCCTTCCTCCCTATTAACAGAACTCAGCTCTACACCCTCGTCATGGTCGACCTCGATGCACCTTCTCGAGAAAACCCTACCGCAGTGCATTTCGTCCAGGCGGGATTGAGAATTACCACTAATCTTGGAGAAACAACAGAGTCGGTATATCATAGATTAACGACTACAGATCCACCGGTGGTTCCGTATGATGCGCCAGCTCCTGCCGTGGACACGGGGTTGCATACATATATTTTCTTGCTATTCATGCAGCCGGGTGATAATGTCGAGCTAGGCAGCTTCTCAACAGATAACAGGAGGAACTTTGACATGCAGAGCTTCGAGAGATATAATACCTTTGGGCCACCACTCGCTGGGGCATACTTTCAAGCACAGAGCGCAGCAAACAGTGGGATTGGCTCCGTCCCAGAGGATACCACATTGGACGATTTTATCGTCAACGACCCTGGAGCCAACGACCCACTCGTCATCGATACCAGCATCCATATCCCACCGGCCCTGCTGACCGATGTCCCATATCTCACGGTTGTTCGGAGCGAGATTGTCTACGAGGGAACATTAACATATTCCCCCCCTGCCTCGATGACCTGGGATGTTGATATAACGGTCTCAGTTGATATAACGGTCTCAGTTGATATAACGGTCACAGTTGATATAACGGTCACGATGGAGCTTCCAGAGCAGATTGGGGATTGGACCATGACTGCTCCGGGGGATGCGGGTGAGCATATAATTGTAACTACTACGACAGAGGCACCAGTGCCGACTTCGGAGATGGTTACGTCGAGTGTTCCAACGCTAAGTGGTAGTAGCTACGGTAGTGCTTCTGTGGTGATACAGCAGGCGGGAACGAAGCCGAGTGCGAGTGTGACTAGTTCGCCGAATTGGTTGGATGGTCCAATTCTTGACAATAGCGCTGTTGGAAAGCTTGTGGGGGTAACGATGCTGATGGGAATATTGGCTGGTGGTACGACATATCTTATATTCATACTATAGTTATAAGACAACATTGATGTCTGCAGAAACCAGGGCTACATCAATTCACTTATCCTTCCTATGCCAAAATGGTTTTCTTTTTTTTTTGGGGGGGGGGCTTTCACAGGTGTTTATGGAGTGTAAGGTGGGTAGAGCAGGATATTCTTGTCACTGTATATATTTACTTTTTTCTTTTTTTCCATTTCTTTTGCTTGCTCATATCTTTATGCTTCTTGCTCTCTCAGCTAGAGCAGGGCAGGATGGCGTGGGTTTTTTTTACTTACAATAAAAGTAAAATTACACCAGAGATTGTGCCGTGTAAGTGTTGCACGGGTAAGCAGCGCCTAGTTGGTTGGGGATATGCATTCAAGATGTAGTCTCAACTACGACACAGAAACCATCTTGAGATCTTGAGAAAACTGCCTGCAAATTATGAGCCATAGTATATTATGGTGTACAAGAAACCATCTGGAAATTTAGAAGTGTGGGCTGCCCTTTGGCCTGTTCGCGGTAGAGACAACGGTATCAATCCACCTAGTACTTCATGCTTCATATTAAGTATGATCCTTCTAAGAGATACGTATAATATAACGATAGGCTGCGCTGGCTGCGCTCGCATAAATCCTTGGGTCAAAGACTAATGTTAGATATCCGAAGGGCTGACAATTAAACCTCTGGTATGTGTGGGCTGCCCGATGCGGTATGCAACCATGCCCCTACAGTACATAGTGCCTTGGCAGCTTGGCATATCTGTTTGTATGTTTGTTTGCATGTTTGCTATATATGCGAGCGTAGTAGGTAGTTTGAGAAAATGAACAACCTTCACATCACAGTATGTACAGTACATACGGGGCATGATAAGTAAAGTAGACTACCAATAGCAGTGTTTATACAATGCTCAATCTCAATATGTAGAATCCTGTCGAACTGCAATTGGCATATCCTGAACAGAAATTTTGTTAATTAAGGCTAATGTTCAATAGAACAAAATCATTCCGGCGGGGTAGTGACAAGACATAGGAATCTTTCAAGGCCGGATTACATTACCTCGGGGAGGTCGGAAAAATAGCCCAAGCTGTGGATTCGACGGAGGAGAGCTCCATTTGTGCGATATTCTCATAGAAGTAGCCACGTCCTACTATCTCGCAATATCACTGCATACTATATTGTGCATATCCCTAATTATAATTATATTCAATACTTGTACTGTCGCCATACCCCTCTTACCTTACGGTACCTCCATACCATGTCCTGTATTCTAACACTATATACATCATATAATGACAATCAGCCCCTAGAATAATCCTCAGAATAATACCCATAACCCTGAATTACCTCCAGAATACTACTTACAACGTAGAATCACTGACAAACACTGCTGAGATTGCCAATGGGAAATGTGAGAATAGTTGAAGTATCACTGCAAATACAGATAGAAATGTATATTGGGAATATATATGAGAATGTAGGTTAGAAATAAATAATAATTAGGTAAATAAACCTTGTGTTACGATCACATTGCCAGGTTTTGTGATATATACAGCACCGCATCCACAACCATGCCTCCAAGACGCAAGTGTTTAGCTGATTTGGACTCTATAAATGAAACGTCCATTACTACCGGAAGTGTTCCTTCCGTTAGAGCGTCACGAGTATGATGCAGAATCATTTTCCCCCAATCGAGTGCTACTTTCTCAACTCGAAAATTTGGGAGGTTATTGTGATGGCTGCAAGACATATGATATAGCACAGCTGGGTCTAGTGTGATGAGCTGGGAATACGGTACCGCATCTACTGGCGAACAACGGTGCCGCGCTTATGCAGTATTGAAAAAGTGGACGTTATAACTCAGTTTGGTTCTCTTATTGTGATCGGACACTATCACCTTTACTGCTAGTTTAGCTTGCTTTACTGCATAAGCGCGGCCTGTTGTTCACCAGTAGATGCGGTAAGATAGTCTGGCTACGAGGGTCGTTGTGCCAACCAGACTAGCGGTAAGAGTGTGATGGAATAATGTAGCTATACTATCACTTACTAGGTAAAGATCGACTACATATATAGTAAAGATCGGTGTTTCAGAGCTCCGCTCAAATATCTCCACTGCAACGTTGCAACCGCAAAAATGCCACCAGAGACATCCACAAAAATTAAGCAGCTCCAGCTCGAGATCCAGCTCTATGACAAACAGCTGGCGCGTGCTATGGACTATGCACGGAAATACCCAGGTGAATCAAAAGCACAGATAGCCAAGGCATATGGGGTAAATGCAATTACCTTGCGTAAAAGATGCTGAAGCATCACCCAGACAAGATGTAAAGCCTACCAAGGACAACAACTACTTACTGCTGGTGAAGAAGATGCAGTAGTGGACTGGTGTAAGAGAATGAGCGACCTCTTTTTCCCAGTTACTAAGTTGATGCTTCTATCAATGGCTATGGCTATTCTTTGAACTCGGAGTTCTAAGATTATCCCAGGGATCCATTGGGGACACCACTTCCTCTCCCAGCACTCCAGTATCAAAGTCAAATATTGTCGATACCTAGAAAAAGTATAGGCAAAAGTTATCTACTATGACAGTTGAAAACAGAAGATATTGTATAGGAAATTAAGAACTCTTATACAGCAGTACAAAATCATTCTCGAAAATCTCTGGAATTGTGATGAGAAGGGCATTATTATGGGTCTAGTAATTGAGGAGTTCTGTTCATGTTAGGGGCGAGCTAGTGATCACGGTGGAATATCGATATATAGAGTGCTCGAAGGCATAACCACTTGCTAGGGCCTAACTGGGTGTACGTAAAGGTGCGAAGAACATAAACTGATTCACTCAAAGTAAACCCAGCGATACAAAACTTCGCTCGAGTCTTAGAGAGTAAGAATTAGAAACAAGAAGTGGGCATACCTATATATAGGAAAGTGGGGTTGACTTCAGGCCACCCACCATCGGGTGGTGCCGGCCCGCTCTGCATATTCTCAGCCGTAACAGTTCAGTGCTTAAAACTATATATAAGTGCTAGTGGTCAAGTAATCCCACTATTTATAGTTATGGGAAAATAAAGTGCATTGTATTGGGTTTTATGCAACAGACTCTAGGCTTGCTATATTTAGCCATTCACCTAGTGGCTATCATATATGGATGATGGCCTAGGGTAGTCTGGTTCCCTATGGTACACCTATGTACTGGCAGCTCTACGAGTCCCCCATAGCGCATGCTAATTGTAGATGGATATAGCTCTCAAGTCGCTTGGCCTGTAATTGAATATGCTCTAGATCACCGAATTGTTCCATATTGCCTTCCACCACACTCTACTCATCTAATGCAACCCCATGATATTGCTTGCTTTGGACCCTTAGTATGAGCATATCGAACTGCACTTCAAGACTTTATCTATGAGCATCCTGGACAATCTTTTGGAATATAAGAGTTTTCGGAATGCCTTTGCATTGCTCGTAACCAAGCATTGACAAAAGATAATATTCTCAGTGGGGTTTAAGGCTTCTGGGATATGGCCATTTTGTCTGGAAAAGGTTGCTAATCGCTACTAAAAAAAAAGACATCTAATACCTCTGACCACTTCGACCAACCTGAACAATCTATCCCATTTAAGGTGGACAGGTCTCAGACAGAAGCTTCAAGCCTTAATATGACTCCTAATTCCCATGAAATTCTTTACAGCGCTCCTGGATATATGGAGAGCAAGATTGTTCAGTCCCGAGTAGTTGAGCCAAGCTCTCTAGAGGTCAAAGAGCTCCATTCAAATAAGCAAGTAAAGCCTCGTTCACAAAAGTAGTTACAAGGTCCTCGCTCACTGGATCGGGCCTATATTAAAAAGGAAAAAGCTCGAATTGCAGCTGCTACAGTCCTAGTGGCAGAGAAGGCTGTAAATCGAGAAGCAAGAAAGTTGGCTAAGGAACAGAAGGCTAAGGAAGCTAAAGAGCGTGCTGAAGCATTAAAAAAACAAGTGGAGGTACTCAAGCTGCTCAAGGGCGAGGTCACGCAAAAATAGCTCGATCAAGAGCTTCAAGAAGCTCAAAATACAATGCCGAGGGGGCTGATTTGCAGAGGTTAGAAACAGCTATGAATTTTTTGAGTCTATGTGGTATGTATTCTATATTTAAAACCTATTCTATACTCTAAAACTAATTGTGATCTCATAGAATGCACTTATAGTGACCCTCCACCTAAAAAAGCTAGTTGCGATAGGGGTCAGGATTGTGGTCGAGGTCAAAGAAGAGGGGAGGTTAGTTACTGTCGAAGATGCAGGGTTATAGGGTACTGAATATAGGTCAAGGGCCATTATGGTTATGGAATTTGGATTTTCCCACATTGTTTTCCCTAGGGCGGGTGTTATTGTGAATGCATCTCCTTGGATCATGGGTAATATATTTTATTTGGTTGTACTCGTGGGGCAATCCCTATATCGGTCTCTTTGTATAAGTTCGATCTTTACCTAGTACCGGTAAGTGATAGTAGTGGCGGGTCTTACCCCACTGCAACTAACCCCTAACGCTAGCCACTACCGTTCGGTACGTTGCGCTCCTCCTTCGGCTCTGCTTCATTGCGAGTATCCATTCGGGATCTGTATTCAAGACTAAGGACTCTGGTACGTAACGGTAAGTTACTACCATTAGTGGATACGTGTTTATTAGAGATTGATTGGTAGGCATGAGTGACAGTAGCCCTAATCCAAAGAAGAAAAAATTACAGTGGGAGGGAGTTTATTCGAAGATGAGCCGCAGAAGCAAGGCTAGGGTTTACAATCCGACCCCTTGTGCAAGCATCAATCCCAGTTGAAACTATGTTGCGAGGTGCAATGAGTAGCGAGCATTCAGGTGCTTGCTGATCAGACAATGAAGGAGGCCAATATCAAGATTTAGTGTATGCAGCCATACTCGAAGATTTCATTAGCAACACAAGTCGCCAGACGATCAGTTAATGAGGGAAAAGAGATAGTCTCCATAGACTGCGATTCAGGAGGTGAGGAGGAATTTGTGGTCGTTGATCAGATTTCGAATGAGAGGCGGCAACGGTTGTGGTCATATCGAGGCAACGAGAACGTCAGTGGGACCAGGGATGGAAGCAATGCTTGTTAGCCATGAAAGATGAAAGATGCAAGAGGCTGTAACAAAAGTGGCGAAATGTATGGATTTCAGTTTGACTTACATGAAGAAAAGGAGAAATATGGATGAAGGATGATTATTCGATTATGGTGGAATGCATCTGGGTATTGATTTCGTGTTGTCGGAGTTAATTGTACCGGGAGGGGAATCAATAATAAGCTCGTTTATTGTTGGAGCACTTATTGGCATACGAGGTTATTCGTGCGGAATCTACGTGATTCCCTTTTCAAGATCATATAATGGAAGCCTAAAAATAGCTAACGGGTGGAGAGACAGCGAAACTTACCAGTAGTGTCCTTAACCTTAACCTGACCCAACGGAAAAGCAAACCATGACGGTTGACAACCGCGCCTTATTCAGATTCGAATCCGGCTGTCTATTTCAGACATCTTCATGGTCACCAGAAACGATCCATCACTAGCATCATAACGTAACATCCTCCAACTATCCCCAGTAGTGTTACAAACCCATACACAATACCTCCCTGGTTGTTATCACCCATCTCCTTGACGGCCAATAAACACTGACCCATCGGCTGCACTAATTATTGAAATAAACCTCTTTACCTCCGATCAACAACCACGAACTCTTCATCCTTAGCCATCAGTTGCTTTTCTGGGAATAATATTGTATAGTTTTCGTTGCCTAAATTCGTCAATAGTCGGATGAATTATAAACACAACCAAGTCATTGACAATCGCCTCCATGGGGGTCATGACCTTCAATTCTGAGACATTGCGCAAGTCCCTTATACACTTCCTCCTCGCTGATCTTGATCGCCTCTACAACGTTTCTTGTCAGGGTTGTGTCCCGCTAAGGCTAACATCTTCTCAACTGATATCGCTGTAGAATGGAGATCTGTTAACTCTATCCCTATCCTCTGTTCGCGAATCCGAGTAGGACAGATAGCTTTAAGCCAGGCTATTTTGAACACGGACCAGGCTTTGAAGAATTGGGGAGAAGACTCTAGATGGGAACACCATATCTCCCAGATAGAAAAAGAAAATAGAGAGAATGAAGAGACAATCAAGGTAGTGAATAGACCTTCAGCAGAAAGGGCTATGGAAATCTTATCTAAAGGAATTGTGATCTAAGATGGATTAGTAAATGGAATCTTAAAAGGATATGACTATGAACATACCTAAGTGACAACAGAGAATAGAGTGGAGGATACGATTGTGGTCAGAGCCATTCGCCCAGATGGCAGGATCGCAGACACTGGCTGCAACCCCCAAATCCAAGAGAAGACCACTTCTCAAAGGAATACCAGCGGAACAATTGTCCAGAATGGACTAAGCAAGGATGGAAGGTATTGAAGAAGACAGCGAGCAAGAGTCCGACAATGAAGCAATGAACAGAAAGAATGTAAGGAAAGGGAAGCAAGTTAGATAGAGGAATTATCTCTCTCTAGAAGACCTCGAGAATAGAATTTGTTGAGCCAGCAGTCCCTAGAGATTTCAAAGAGGTGGCTACAAACCTGTTCGGACAAGCACCACTAGTATAAAAACTAGACGATAGCCAAAAAGATTGGAAGAAGTAAGGTACTCAGAAGTCAATAGCTTGGGCTAATGACTTGGAGATTCCGAACTCCATGGACATAGAAAAGTCAAGCTCGATTGAAGCAACTAGTACTTCGGAGACAAAAGACCTAGTGTGCACATCGGCCCGAGTCGGCACGAGTTCTGCTACTCGGAGGCCGACTCTATCTGGTTCGCCTATCGTGTTCAAGCCGACTCGTGCCGACTCGCCAGTTACTCGGTGATCGACCAATGCGTCGCCAAGCCTTAGTCAAACATGTTTGAACTCAAGTTGTCATTTGTTTCACTACATTGATTACTTACTTACAGTACTTAGATACAAGACCTAGACAAAAGTCCCTCCTGGAATCACATAGCAAAAGTTGAGTTTGAGCTTGATACGAAGCTCCTAAGTCTAAGTTTATATGTAGACCTGGAGCAAATCCTTCAGCTCCATTGGTGATTTTTTGAACCTTGAAAGTCTGAGATATAAGACATCTATTCCCTATACAGTTTACCTGGGTAGCGCCCCTGTGTCAACTTACTCACATACCTTAGGCAGTTGTCATTGCATATTGCACCAGCTACAAATTCCTACGAACCTCCCCGAATGCTGCCTCGATAGCATCGTCAACTACATAGCTTTCGTGCCGTTTAACGTCGGCTGTTCATTAGGTGCTCAAACTTCCGCCCTATCGCAGAAATAAACTCATCAGTATCTAAGCGGACGCTTGTTCAGCATGACTGAACCCATACGCTCCCCTCCTCCTTCGGGAGTACGCGTTGACAGAGCTTCCGCCGAATTTCGTCGTCACCATGTCAGACGGGACTCCAATATCAGCACTGCGAGTTTCTACAGCGATGTCGAGATGGCACAGCACGAGGTATACTCTGTACCCAAGTACGCCGTGTAGTTTGTCAATATTGATGTGAAGGTTTTAGGTCTTTTCTGGCCCGGTCCCTGAGAGTCTTCCCTCGAGTATTTCGTCGTTTGCCCATCGCCGGAGGTCTAAGAAAAGGGCCAAAACCAACCTTCAAGTCCTTCAAAAAAAGAAAAAAGAACAACAAAAATGGCCGCAGCAGGATCATGAGCAGGCACTTGCGGACGAGGAGGAGGAGGGTGAATATCGTTATGAACCGTCGGAGGTGGATCTTGAAGTCGGCACCTTTGAGAGTAGCTCCATACGGCGCAAGGCATCGCAGTTACATAGGGATTCGGTGGAGGATCCATTGCTGCAGCAGAGGGAGTCGACCAAGTCAGATGGCTATCGGGGTGCAAGGAGGATGACGCAGAAGATTTATATTGTCACGGAGGATCTTACAATTGTTGTCGCCGGGTACACTACTAGCAGAGTGGGATCCTTGCTAATGATAATCTTGTCAGTCATGACTTTTGGAATGGGCTATCTAATCCTGAAGTGGGTACCAAGATGGCGGATAGGAATCATTGGGAAGCCCACGCCATTGGCAAACTGCGACTGGATGGTTGTAGAGGTATGAGATCAAGTTGAGGCACCGTGGATCAATTTCCGCTGACCGTTCTCTAGAATCAATGGGGTGAACTCAGCATACATGAAGTGTGCAAGCATCGATATGGGCAATCACTTTCAACGGTATTTGGGGCCTCGCCGGTGGTGCCAGCTAGTTACGACATGGACGAGGACGATGACCCAGTTATACCATATCTCCGCCACCTAGATTATCGATACATCCGGTTTTCTTACCACCCCATACTAGACAAATTCGCCATGAACAATAGCTGGAGAGACCCCTCTTGGACCAGTGTCAAGGAACTAAGGCGCGGAGTAGAAGGAGAAGATAAAGAGTTTCGTAGCCTGGTGTTTGGGAAAAATGTGATAGACATAGAAGAAAAGACAGTTATGCAACTTTTGATAGACGAGGCATGTTGCTTTCTCCCCGCCTTATTACGTTTGGGCTTGAGGGTTATAATAGCTAAATTGAGGAATGAATTAAATATAGGCATTTCACCCATTTTATGTATTCCAAATTGCAAGCTTAATTTTATGGTCATTGGACGAGTATTATTATTATGCAGTGTGCATTTTTATTATATCTGCTGTGAGCATAGTTAGTACGCTGGTAGAAACTAAGACGGTCAGTTGATGGATTTCCCTTTTTCTGCTTGTGTCCAATATTGATATTGTGTACAGACTATGAGACGCCTCCGCGAAGTGTCCCGATTTGTCTGTGATGTCCGAGTTTTGCGTAGTGGCTTCTGTTTGTGCCCAACTACTCTATTTATTAGAATTATGTACTGATGTGGCCCAGGGAGCTACGTATCGTCCGAAGACCTCGTCCCAGGTGATGTTTTTGAGGTCACTGACCCGTCTTTGTCACAATTTCCGTGTGACAGTCTTCTGTTGAGCGGAGATTGTATTGTGAATGAGAGCATGTTGACTGGTAGGCCCCCAATTCTACACTGGCCTTGAAAATATTTACTAACAGCCACCAGGAGAGTCCATTCCCGTGTCAAAGGCCCCATGCACCAACGAGGCACTTGAGAATATCAACCTCGGAGCCTCCACCGTGCTTCCCGACCATGCAAAATACTTTTTGTTTGCGGGTACTAAAATAGTGAGGGCTAGGAAGCCACAGGGGGAGGGTGACATGGGAGATGTTGGACTGGCAATGGTTGTCCGTACAGGATTCAATACCACGAAGGGTGCTTTGGTGCGGTCAATGCTCTTCCCAAAGCCCTCTGGATTCAAGTTTTACCGCGATTCCTTTTACTATATTGGGGTTATGGCGGGGATTGCGGCTTGCGGATTTGTTGCTTCGTTTATCAACTTTATTCGCTTGGGGGTGAGTACAATAGTTGCTAGTGTTCATGGGAGTAATGCTGATGGCGTTCTTAGCTGCCATGGCACATGATTTTTGTGAGGGCATTAGATCTCATCACTATTGTTGTTCCGCCAGCACTTCCGGCTACATTGACAATTGGGACGAACTTTGCTCTCTCGCGGCTAAAGACGAAGAAAATCTACTGTATTAGTCCCCAAAGGTAGTATCTTCTTCTCAAATCCTTCCTCACATCGCTGACAAGAGTTCAGGGTAAATGTCGGCGGTAAACTGGACATTGTCTGTTTTGACAAAACTGGTACTCTGACTGAAGATGGTCTCGACGTCCTCGGGGTTCGGGTCGTGGAAGAGAATTCCCACAAGTTCGGCGAACTGCTGAGCAATACCCAGGCCGTGCAGAACACTGGCAGAACGAGTGATTCGAACCTTCCCCGCGCAGTGTTTAATACAATGACTACCTGCCATTCCCTCCGCTTGGTGGACGACGAATTGGTTGGGGATCCATTAGACCAGAAGATGTTTGAATTCACGGGGTGGATTTACTCTGAAGGAGAGCAAACTCAGGCTAGACAAGAAAATGTGGGTAGGGACGGGCAAGAGGCGCAGCAGTCCAAGTTCTCACCACCTATTGTGAGGCCGCCACCCAGTCAGCGTGCATTGCGGGACATGGGCATCAACAACGAGAGCTCGGATCAAGTGAGTGAATGTAGTCCTTCTGGTCAAAAGACAGGGCTAATATGTACCGTAAAGCAGCCGGTCGAACTTGGAATCATGAAGTCGTTCGAGTTTGTCTCTCAGCTTCGCAGAACTAGTGTGATAGTGAAGCAGTTCAAGGCACAAGGAGCAAATATCTACGTCAAAGGAGCGCCTGAATGTATGCCCGACATTTGTGTACCAGAGTCATTCCCGGAGGATTACCATGAAATTCTAGCACATTACACACACCGTGGATACCGAGTCATTGCATGCGCTACGAAGCACATTTACAAACTGAGCTGGGTGCGGGCGCAGAAGATGAAGCGTACTGACGCTGAAAGCGGGCTTATATTTGCGGGGTTTATTATCTTTGAAAATAAGCTTAAGCCGCAGACGGCGGGTGCACTGAGAGAGTTGGCAAGGGCAGAGATTAGACAGGTTATGTGCACAGGAGATAACATCCTGACGGCGATTAGTGTGGCGAGGGAGTGTAATTTGATTAGTGAGACTGCACATGTCTTTGTACCACATTTTGCTGAAGGTACGTGAGGTTTTCCGTGGGAGCTTGCGACTGGTGACTGATGTTTGGTGAAAGGCGATATGTTGTCTCCACACGCAAGACTCCATTGGGAGAGCGTGAATGATCCAGGTATTATGCTTGATGAGGATACACTTCGGCCTTTAGAACCACCAGCGGATGGTAACCCTTATGGAATTTCGGATTTAAAGAACTACTCGCTGGCGGTTAGTGGGGATGTATTCCGGTGGATTATTGACTTTGCTCCACTGGAAGTTCTGCACAGGGTAACCTCATCATACTGCTCCCACTTATACTGGTCTACAATATCTAACAGCTTGACTGTAGATGCTCATCTGCGGGCAAGTCTTTGCACGCATGTCTCCCGACGAAAAACACGAGCTTGTTGAGAAGTTGCAAAGCATAGACTATACTGTGGGCTTTTGTGGTGACGGAGCCAATGATTGCGGTGCGCTCAAGGCAGCAGATGTGGGTATCTCATTATCTGAAGCAGAAGCGTCTGTTGCTGCGCCATTTACAAGCCGGGTGTTTGATATCTCGTGTGTACCAAGGGTCATCAGGGAGGGAAGAGCGAGTTTGGTTACGAGCTTTAGCTGTTTCAAATATATGAGCTTGTATAGTGCAATCCAGTTTACTACAGTGAGCATCCTTTATAGGAGGGCGAGCAACTTGGGGGATTTTCAGGTATGTCCATGCTCCGAATCATTCTATGGTTACCCATGCAGTGTTGCTAAAGTGAAGTCAATAGTTTCTCTTTATCGACCTCTTCCTCATTCTCCCCATCGCCGTTTTCATGGGCTGGTCCGGCCCGTTCCCCACCCTCTGCCCCAAGCGCCCCACCGCGTCCCTTGTCTCCCGCAAAGTCCTCACCCCCCTTCTTGGTCAAATTTTCCTCACCTTCATCTTGCAACTGCTTGTCCTCAAAGCGGTGCAATCCCAGCCATGGTACATTACTCCCAAGATTGGCGTCGATAAATCGCAAATTGCAAATAGCGAGAATACAGCGCTGTTTTTGGCTAGTAGTTATCAGTATATTCTTGCAGCGGTGGTGTTGAATGTGGGGCCACCATATCGAGAGAAGATGAGTAGGAATGTGCCGTTTGTGGGCACGGTGGCGGCAGCGTTGGGGGTGAGCACGTGGTTGGTAGTGTATCCTGGGGGTTGGGCGACGGAGGTGATGCAGTTGACGTGGATGAGTAGGGATTTTAAGGTGCTGCTGCTGGGGCTGGCGGCGGTGGGGTTTGGGGTGAGTTATTGGGCAGAGAAGAATTTCTTTTTGAAGTTGGCGGGGTGGGTGGGGTGGATGAGGAGGAAGGGGGGAGGGGGGGACAAGAAGAGGAAGATGTGGAAGGTTCTGGAGAGGGAGATGAGGATATGAGAGAAGGGGTGGGAGTATTAAATAAGACAGACTTGGGAGTTATTTTTGTATCTTCAGTTTCGATTTCTTGGTACATGGTATAATTTCATGTTGTGCGTGGCATATAGACTGGAGGTTTGGGAATGGTGTAGTGGAGCATTTGATGGATCAATAAGGAGTCTGTGCCGATCTTTTATACTTAGACTGTCAACTGTGATATATTCCAGTTACCCTGAGACGGTGCACTACATGCAGACCACCCACCAAAAGAACCGCGTAGTCCCCAACACGCCGGCTATAGACAATCCATGCAAATTTTCTATACGTATATACAACAGCATCATCTTCTCCCCACTGTCCCCAATGGGGCCCGCCAAATTTTCCTCTGCTACCCATTACAAGCAATCGCGTGTACTCTCCCGCGGGAAGAGGGGGGAAAAGGGGGGGGGGGAGGGCGGAGAAAATGGATGCTGAAATTTGAAGAGGGATTAAAAGGAGGAGGTAGATAATATAAGTTTCGATCCTTAATGCTCCCAAGGGTGTCTGCGGCCGAGGAGGACAGCGCCGTCCTTCTTTGCACGGTACATCAAGAAGAACCTATGGGAAATGCCCACAAGTTGTGAGCGGGTGAGGCTGGAAGGAGGGAGGGTGAAACATACCACATGGACGCACCGAGAGCGGTCGCGGCAAAGCGGTAGAGTGGTCTGACGGGGTGAATGCGTATGGGGTGCTCTCCTGGGCCTGGGGGGTGGTGGTGGGCGCCGGCCATTACTTTTCGGGCTGGAATGTTGGTTAGTATGTTTGTATTCAGAGGCCACGACAGCGGCTTACATTGCTTGCTTGCTTGTTTGTTTGCTTGTGCGGTAGAGTGGAGTGGAGTGGAGATATGTCGTTACCCGGAGGTGCCGATGGTTAATCGAGCGCTTTTGGCGGAGCCTTGGCGCAAGCTTTTTGCGCTGCCAGGGCGGGGTTACCGGTTACCTGCTGCTACATTGACTAAATTATGGCGGGGTGGGCAGGAAGGACATACAGCCAGCCCGTACCCCTTATACATAACACTCTATACACCATACCCCTTACATAGACCCCATCTCTCCTCCTCATCTGCATCCTGCAATTGGCACTTGGTGCAAAGATACCTTTTTCATATTCGAAGATTCAATTTTCTGGCAATGCTCGACATCCTCTCCTTCATTGAGGAAAAAGGCGGCAACCCCGAACTGATCCGGGAGTCCCAGCGCCGCCGCCATGCGCCTGTAGATGTTGTTGACCAAGTCGTTACCCTGTACGATGGCTGGAGGCGCGGTACGCTTTTACTCTTTTCTTCTTTCCATCCCACACCCCCCCAACTTCCTCCAACTGGGTGGATGTTTTAGATCTAACGCTCACACCCCGCAGCACAATTCGCCGTCGACCAGAAAAACAAAGAGATCAATGCGACACAAAAGGAAATCGGGCAGAAGCGAAAGAGCAAGGAGCCAGCTGATGAGCTGATTGCAAAGAAGACACAGTTTGAGGCGGAGAAGAAGGAGCTGGAGGGGGTGGCGGCGGAGAAGGAGGTTGAGCTGAAGAGGAAGGTGGTTAGCATTGGCAATTTGGTGCACGATAGTGTGCCAGTTAGTGATAATGAGGTAACTTTGCATTGCTCCCTCACAATAAGTATACATCTAGGGCCAGGGGCTAAGCGGCGTCGCATGACAACAGGACAATAACGAGCTTATCCGCGCATGGACCCCCGAGGGCGTCAAGGTCGAAAAGCGAAACTGCCTCTCCCACCACGAGGTGCTCACGCGAATAGACGGGTATGAAGCCGACCGCGGAGTCAAGGTTGTGGGCCACAGGGGATACTTTCTCAAGCAGTGGGGTGTCTTTCTCAATCAGGCTCTCATCAACTACGGTCTGGAGTTTCTCATAAACAGAAAGATTGGTGACAAGACATACACCCCTCTTCAGACGCCGCAATTCATGAACAAGGACATGATGGCAAAGACAGCCCAGCTGGAGCAGTTCGATGAGGAGCTGTATAAAGTTGTTGATGGAGATCAGGAGAAATACCTCATTGCCACCAGCGAGCAGCCCATCTCCGCCCTGCACGCTGACGAGTGGATTCTTAAACCCGATCTCCCAATTGCATATGCTGGATACTCCACCTGCTACCGCCGTGAAGCTGGATCTCATGGAAAAGACGCCTGGGGCATTTTCCGCGTGCACCAGTTTGAAAAGATTGAGCAGTTTGTCATTACGGAGCCCGAGAAGTCCTGGGAGGCGTTCGACGAGATGATTGCTACCAGTGAAGCGTTCTACCAATCCCTCAACATACCTTACCGAATCGTCGCAATCGTCTCTGGGGCGCTCAATAATGCCGCTAGCAAGAAGTATGATCTTGAAGCGTGGTTCCCGTTCCAGGGAGAGTACAAGGAGTTGGTCTCTTGCAGTAATTGCACGGATTACCAGAGCAGGAGGCTGGAGATTAGGTTTGGGACCAAGACGCAGACGGAGATGGGCAAGAAGTATGTGCATTGCTTGAATAGTACGCTGTGTGCGACGGAGAGGGCGTTGTGTTGTTTGATGGAGAATTATCAGACTGGCGAGGTGAGTTTTCCTTTCCCTTCTCCCTGGTGGTTGTGGTGGTTGTGGTGGTTGTGGTGTGGTGGTGAAGGGTTTTGCTGACGGTAAGGATGGATGCAGGGCATGGCTATTCCGGAGCCGCTGAGGAAGTATATCCCCGGCAACCCTAGCTTTATCCCGTTTACGAAGGAGCTGCCGAAGAATACTACTAGCGCGAAGAGGAATGCGGTTGTGGGTAAGCCTAAAGCTTAGGGTGCTGAGGGGACGGCTGCGGCAGGGCAGGAGAGTTGGGATGAGGAGGGCGAGGCGAAGAACTAGAGTTGGTTCTGATGAGCCGCCGCTGTGCCTTTCCTGTGGCTTCCTTGGTTTCTTTGATATTTATGGGAGGTTTGGAGGCGGTTCGTGATTAGTTTTTTTTTTGTGGGATTTCTTCAAATGTGGCTAGATGGGACGATACCACGAATGGAGTTTGGAGGGAGGAAGGAATTTCCAATCAAGATATAATGTGTGTTGGCCGGACACAATTTTTTGCTGGATTGGACTGCTAGAGCGAGCGAGGCTTTCTTGCTTAGATATCGGTACTGGGAAATAAACAGGGGAAATAAACAGTGAATAAAGGGTGAATAAACGGTGGATAAACAGTCTGCAACTGTGTTTTGATAATGGGTTTTTTTTTACGTTTGCCGGGCTTATCTGATGCGTCTTATCTCGTCCCGTGAACTTCAAATCCAAACTTGCAGATCCCCCCCGCACCCCCCCCAAAAAAAGAAAACCACCACCAGCATACACATATATATCCTCATTGCATCGCCAACATCAGCCTGCCAGTCAACCTCCCCCTCCCCCCCCGGCTATAGAACAATTGCACCGGCCCGCCCCCCACCATGGTGGCCTCTACCACCTCCTCCTCCTCTGGCCGCAAGCCCACCAAAACCCCAAAAAACTCCTCACTCCTCTCCGCCCCCGAACAAGAACGCTTCCTCCGTGCCACCTCCGAGATCGCTGCCCACCTCATCTCCCTGCACGAGTCCCACTCCTCGCTCGACATCAACCTCAATGCTCTCCGAGGCCAGGTCTCGCGGAAGTACCGCCTCAGCACCATCCCTCCGCTCACATCCATCATCGCCGCCATCCCGGAGCACTACAAGAAGTACCTCCTGCCAAAATTAATCACCAAGCCGATCCGTACCAGCTCGGGGATTGCCGTGGTGGCGGTCATGTGTAAGCCCCACCGCTGCCCGCACATTGCCTATACGGGGAATATATGCGTTTATTGCCCCGGTGGCCCGGACTCGGACTTTGAATATAGCACGCAGAGTTATACAGGGTATGAGCCGACGAGTATGCGTGCCATCAGGGCGAGGTATGATCCGTTCGAGCAGGCCCGCGGGAGAGTAGACCAGCTCCGCGGGCTGGGGCATAGCGTGGATAAAGTCGAGTACATCATCATGGGGGGCACGTTCATGTCACTCCCGGAATCATACAGAGACTGGTTCATCAGCTCCCTGCATAATGCGTTGTCGGGGTATACGGGGCATAATGTTGACGAGGCTGTCCAGTTTGCGGAGCAATCCATGACTAAGTGCGTTGGAATTACAATCGAGACTCGCCCGGATTACTGCTTGGATCAGCATCTCTCAGACATGCTCCGGTATGGTTGCACCCGGCTCGAAATCGGCGTGCAGTCCCTCTATGAGGATGTCGCCCGCGACACAAATCGCGGGCACACCGTCAAGTCTGTCTGCGAGACGTTCCGCCTCGCAAAAGATGCGGGCTACAAGGTCGTCAGCCACATGATGCCCGACCTACCCAACGTCGGCATGGAGCGCGACCTAGCGCAGTTCACCGAGTATTTCGAAAACCCAAAGTTCAGAACAGACGGCCTGAAGATCTACCCGACACTAGTTATCCGCGGAACGGGGCTATACGAACTCTGGCGGACAGGGAGGTATACGAATTATACGCCCAATGCATTGATTGATCTTGTAGCGAGGATTTTGGCGTTGGTGCCCCCGTGGACGAGGATTTATAGGGTCCAGAGGGATATCCCCATGCCGCTTGTGACGTCCGGAGTCGAGAATGGGAATCTCCGCGAGCTAGCACTCAGCAGAATGAAGGACTTTGGCACAACCTGCCGCGATGTCCGAACGCGCGAAGTAGGCATTACAGAGATTAAACAGAAAATCCGCCCGGACCAGGTCGAGCTCATAAGGCGCGACTACTTCGCCAACGACGGATGGGAGACGTTCCTCTCGTACGAAGACCCGAAGCAGGATATTTTGATTGGGCTGCTGCGCCTGAGGAAGTGTGGGAGCGCGACGTTTAGACCGGAACTGAAGGGGCAGAGGACAAGTTTGGTCAGGGAACTACATGTTTATGGGAGTGCGGTCCCAGTGCATGAGAGGAATCCAAGGAAGTACCAGCATCAGGGGTTTGGGACGTTGTTGATGGAGAAGGCAGAGAGGATTGCGAGAGAGGAGCACGGAAGTGAGAAGATTAGTGTGATTAGTGGGGTCGGCGTGAGAAGTTATTATGCGAGGTTGGGGTATTGGTTGGATGGGCCGTGAGTTTCCTCCCTTCTGTGGGTTTGTGGTGTAGGGTGGGCTGTGGGTGAAGTAGCGGCTAATACGTGCGTGTCGGTGGTAGGTATATGTCGAAAGAGTTGAAGCAGGATGATGATGAGGGGGAGGTGGATGAGGATGAAGACTGAGAGCAGAAGGTTAGCAAACAGTGGTGAGTTCAGGGTAACATGGGTATATATGTTCTGGGCCGCTCGCGGGCATCGGCCGCCCGCGGGCGGCATACCCACTGTGCCGGCCGCGGGCAATTTAAACAATTACTCAATTTGGTGTATTGATAAAGGTTTACGAGTACTGATTTACTAGAAAAAAAACAGAATTGATAATTTCCCAGCGACTGCAAAAGATTCATTGATTTCCCAGTCGATTAGACCCCCCTCTAACATTCCAATTTGGTTCAGCTAGAGCAATATAGTCATGATCTGTTAATACTTTCGTATGGCAATAAATTAAGCATTTCAGACTATTCTTAAAGTATCGGCGACAACAATTTGAGTAGAAGTTTTCCCAACACCGGTAGTTATAGATGCCTGGTGGTTTACCGAGCGGTTAGAGTATCTAAAATATCATTCTCTAAGCCTGTAACTAAGGTCAGTAGTTGGGTAAAGGTTATCGGGTTTGGCAATATCACAACTGCAAAAATATGATGTTGTAGCATTGTGCCATTTGATCTCCGGCAACGCTGTAAAATAGCATCTACCTGTTGTATAACTCTAGGTAGAATCTGCTTCGTTTTGGTTTAAAATCAAGAAATTGGAGTACCTTAGCAATCTACATATAAAAGGGACCCGAGAAAGTACCGCTTTGTACCTTACCTGAATCCCGCGGATAAGAAACTAATTTCCAAATACCCATTGATGTTAACGTCACCAGCATGTACTTCACCATCTGAAGGGCTTGAGGTAGTTTTTCCGGAATCCTCCCTTGTTTAATGTCTGCCGTCTCCCACTAAACAACAGGAAGAGTATATGATGTGGATAGGGCGGTCAAAATAACTTCTTAGGGTGTTTTTTCAATGTCGCAGAATGTTTTGTACGATTGAGATTTACCAAATTGAGGAATTATATTAATTGCCCGCGGCCGGCACAGTGGGTATGCCGCCCGCGGGCGGCCGATGCCCGCGAGCGGCCCAGAACATATACAACATTTGGAAAAAGTATGCTAAGGTAACGGGATGCGGGACGGCGTATATTGGCGTTTTATATGTTACTCGTTTCAATACAAAATAATGCGATAAAAAGGTGGTTAGTGCGTGTCATGTCTCGTCAATCCAAGCTATCGTTATATTTACTTATCATATAAGTTCAGGGTAATACTATTGCAGGCAATGCACACAAAAAAAAAAAAAATTGTGCTTGCAGAATTTCCTCCAAATGTCGCGCCGCTGTTCCTTGAACCTGTCGAGCTTGACACACATATCTGCCATTTATCTAAGGCCCAGTATGCCCATATCGGCGGAGAGGAGGCATGTTTGCAATAAATCATCGACTCGGAGCTGATGAAGTAGAAAGCACACAAATTGACTATATGTATAATACAGTACATCCTAATTTTTTTTTGTGCTCTGCGAAAACCTGGGGTCGGAATCTCTTGGCCTTCGTTATAGCCAGGTTTGCCAACATAACATTTACCCTTGGAACTTTGATTAAGATGTTTGCTACTGTAATTACCGTCGAAATAGCGCCCTTTCGTATCATATTCCTATATATCCATCAAAATAAGTTATAAACAATTCCTATTCCTCCCAAATCAGGCATTCTTTCACTTCAACCATACAATCTCTGTAAAAAAATAAAATAAAGTGAAAAAAAATAAAAAATAAAAATAAAAACAGCTCCCAGCTTCTATTGCTGTCCAAGTCCATCACTTCCTCCGCCGTGCCTCTAGACATCTGTAATAGGAACCTGCAACAGCCAGTACTTCTCATACCCGGCTCTCTCACCATCCTTCACAGCAGGTAAATCATTCCCCGTCGTCCCAGGCACAGGATCCAATTCCGCCAACACCTTCGGAGCCGGTTCTGTCAATACCAACTCCACTCTCTGTCTCACCGGCTGCCCCACTTCTCCCTCAGCTCCCAGCTCCGGCAGCTCCCAACTCTTAAACCCAGTGCTAGATTGGTATACTACCGCCTTGACCACATCCTTCCCTGCTCCGCCCTGTGGAATCTTTCTCTTGAAGGTAATCCCCCTGAAATGCCCAATGTCGACAGACTCAAACTGCCCTTCCTGGGGGTAAATCTGCCTCACACCAAAGTTGGGCGAGAAGTGGAAGAGGGCTATGTTGACGTGCATTTTATTGTATGAGTTGATGTACTCGAGATCAGTGCTGAATTTAAGCCCGATTTTTTCAACGCTGGTCTCACCTTCGACGGGTGCTGAGAAAGGGGGTGAATGTCAGTGTGTTTCATTTTGAGGGAGAGGTTCAGGATGAGAGATGCATACCTCTTTCTGTTTGCTCCAGGGTGAACAAATCGGTATTTTCAAAGTCAGTGGTGGTTTCTACGTTGTCTAGCCAGGTGCGGTATTGTGAAATCTGAATGATATTCCGCAAAGCCTTATCCATACTATTCGCCTGGGCTAACAAAGCCCCGCTTGAGCCCCCGTCATACACAGCATATTCACCATCGCTGTATCTCACTTGGAAGTCTTCCCTTACGGGAGTACTGTCTTCGGACACAACTAACAACGGAATCTCGGCCCGCACATATGTGTTTCTTGTTCCATCCCATGGAGGGGGAATCGATGAACCTCCCGCTGTCATGAGGCGAACATGTTTGACGATAGCAGACGGTCCGGCGACGAGCACAGCCTGGCATCCTGAAGGCCACGGATATGTGATATCCTGAGGTTGCTTTATCTTGGTCTCAAAATAATCCTTAAATTTGTCATAGTATGCCTTCATGAGGTTACTTGCACGAATATGCTGCTCATTAGAAACATTTTTCAATAAGGTCATATCCGGTGAACCCACAACCCTGACAACCGACGCAATGGTGCCCACTTCCGTGATTACGACTCGGACCTGAGCTTCTGAAGGCGGGGTATTGAGGTTGTCGTCCCAGAGATATACAGCATATTCTGACCCCTTTTGAACACCGTGTGCGGATCCTGCGCGCAGGATCAGCACTGGGAGATCATCGTTCTGTTCATCTATATCAAAAGGCGTGAATGTGAGGTGAGAGTTGCCAAAGGGGATGGCGCTGATTGGGATTCCCACAACTTGCTCTGCGGTGGTATTGTTGGAAAGAAAACCCCTACCCACATCGCCCAGCAGTACCGGAGTCTGTAACATTGGCTCCCGATGTATAACTTGCTTGTATTCGTTCCTGAGTACATATTCCCGCTTCCCATAGACCCTATCAAATACATTTCGAAATAACATTCCCAACGACGTCTCATTAATATTCCTGGCAATTCGTAAAGTATCCAAAAGAGCACTCGTGAGCCTCCCACCGCCATTAATTTCCCAGCTAAGCTCATGCGCCAGACACCCCGTCCAGATTTCATAGCCGAATGGTTTCACTAGCCACTGATGCATGGGCACATTCTCCGTTCGGTCCTGCATGGTGTTCCAGTGGTTTTGCAAATCCTCGAGGGACACCCCTGGCACCACTTCCTCTCCAGTTGTGACCCTCCCAAGGGGCCTCTCCAAGTCATAATTCTTCCTCTCAACCTTAAGGGCCTTAATCTCCTGCGGACTAAGCTCTTGTGCCATGGTTTTGAAGATAGTATAACGAGCGCGGAGTCCCGAAGTAAGAAATGCCTCTTGCTGCCTCGGGTCTGGATCCCTAAAGGCACCGCCAGAGTAACAACTGTCCAACACTACTGTGAGCTTGCACTTTGTTTCCACAATCTTCTTCAACAGATAGCTTAGTTCGAAGTCTCTAAGTTCTCGACCCCCAGATATAAAGGTATCCATGGGTGACAATGTCTCATCCAATCGGTCTTCCTTTCCACGCCAATCTGGCACAATACTCCACACCCTGTTCCCATGACCCGAATATGTGATTAAGACTTGGTCGCCCTCCTGGCACTCTTTGGAGAGCTTGAGCAATGCGTTGGTAATATTTTCATAAGTAGCAACGTTATCTGTATTGCGTTCTACAGCCAGGTTACTCTCGCCGTCTTTTGTGGATGTGAGTCGCTTGATTTGGGTAGTGGGGACGGCGAGAACCTCGGTGAGATATGAGATGAAAGAGTCACAGTCACCGACGGCGCCAGAGAGGCTGTTTCCGTTTGGGTAAAAGTCAATCCCAATGCAAACGGCAAAAATTCGGGGAGCCATTTGTATTTTTATATCTCGCTAATCAAAGTGTGAGAGTATGTCAAGAAGGCGGTATGAACAAAATCAAAGATAGGAAGTTTTGCTAAGGCCAGGCTCTGAAAGGAAGAGAGTCTCATTGTGAGGGATGGTCTTCCACACAGCAGAAACGGGTTGATGTGTTTCCCTGATGGCAGCGCGGGCACCAGGGGGGGTATGATGCACAAAATAAAACGAAGATTCACTGGACAGGATAGAAGAATTGTGTACTCACGTCTTAGGTGCAGTGCTCGAGATAGCAAATGCAGGATAAATCTTCTATATAAATACGTTGCAGTGTAAAGATGTCTGTTCACTCGTCGTTATAAAGCCCGAATTCTCACTTCTGACTAGAAAGATTGGTGAAGGAATGGGGTTTTATACCCAACACAGCCCACAACCAGCGGTGTTAGAACCATGTGAATCACCTTGACCTTAGAGATGAGCGCCCCCTCCTCTGCCACATATACGCATCATCACGCTCGGATGTTTTCCCCTGCGATGATGAACTCAGCTCAGCTCAGGTGCCACCGAACGGATGCGGTTCTTTCTTGTCCGATTATCAGGTATTAGCCTATTAGGTAAGAATACAATCTCGATAAACCTGATCAAGTTCTGCAACCACATCTGGGTGATACTGCAACACCGATTTCAAACCCGGCTATGCATATACGAATTCATGCAATGCTACAGCCTCAAATCTTCAGCTTCATTTGCAGGATGAACTGCGGGGTAACTTGATTTTGTGGTACCAAAGACTTTAGTTTTTGCGGGTATTTCCCATTCAGGTTTTGTTTTCCAGGTACGGACTACTGTAATGTCATTAATCTGAGATGGTTAACCCCACCACGATCGAGAGGCGAGAATCGAACGACGTCGATTATGTAGCCAACAGTCAATCGTCAATCGGCCCAGCTCACTATACCAAAGTTCGACTTTCTCTGTAGTATGTAGGTGTTTGTCCTCGGCTGATCTATATCGCAGGTGGAGGGTTGAGGGTATGTACCAGTCTTCGTCCGATCAGGCTGCGTAGGAATACTCCTGAGCTTTTGATATTGAACAAGATTTAGTGTCTGGCTCCGTGAGGGGTAGGCATAACTGTGGGTTCGACATTGTGTGGCAGGTTGCATCTTAACCAACACCCAGGTGAATGAAGCTTCAAAATTCATGATCAGTACGAGTACTAGTCATCGCTGTAATATTGATACATCTCCAACCGCCTTGTGATGGAGTCACCTTACAAGTACTCTCCCTTCAACTGCATCTGCCCGTTCTGCTCTCGCTAAGAAAAATACCCATGCACGCACCATGCATCCTGATGCCTCTCCCCAGCTTGAAACTGCAGGCAGTCCGTTGTACGATTCGTAGGCAGAGCTCTGCCCTTATCCCTGACATAGATCCAGTCTCACAACCTATGATACTTGTATTACTCACTCCACACCTACTGGTAGCCTTTGAAGCCTCCCCCTCGGACTTTCAGAAGATCACATACGTACGGCCATCCGCCAACCCACCTCCGGTTTTCTTTAAGGGGCTCAAGACTACATTCGGGGCAGTTTGGAAACGCTCATCATCTTTCCTCACCTATTGTTCGTCCTGCCTTACGGTCTTACCTAATTCTGTCCTGGGTATGCTGCGTAAGAGCTCGTCGTAAGAACCAAAATACAATGGTAGACTCCCAAGTCCTCTCAGACTTTATCAAACATGGTGCCCCGGACCCCCTCTATTATCTGCCCGTTGAAGACGAAAGCCAAAGTTTTGCTTTGAGGACATCCTCACTTGCATTCCCAACAGCGCCCATTTTCTCTCGACCCTCGTCTCGTTCACCGCCCATTTTCTCTCGATCCTCGTCTCGTTCAGTGCCCATTTCCACTCGATCCTCGTCTTGTTCGCCGACCTTGGCCACTGTTCGGAAACACTTTGATACTGCATTCACGGCCTTTGGTGGGTTAAACAATGCCGACCAAGAGGAGCTCAGTGGTATTTACCTCGAAAGCTACCACAAGAGCATCCATGACGGCAGGATTGACGGCAGCATTGACGATGCGGTGGAGCTCCTGATCAGATCAGTTTGTGTCGATGAATTGGTTCTCGGGAAGCTCAATCTTGCTAGAAGTCGTAGCGTTAACAGTTGCGCTGTTCAAGGGCATTACCAGCGCAATCTTCTCCTCGAGGCATCGGCAGGGAGGCTAGTTCTACTTCATGCGCATACAGGCGATTGCCACTATTTGTTCCGAGCCCTAGGAAATCTTCGTGCTGCAGCTGTGCTAGATCACGGTGATAACCGGGAGCCTGGACGAGAGTTTCATCTCCGCATCACGAAAGCTGCGATGGTAGTCCACCGGAAAATATATGAGGCTATCCGTGAAAACTGCGGTGTTGAAACCACCCCCCCTTTAGCGCTGAAACATCTCCGAGAAGCAATCACTGTTGCAGGAAAATTCCTCTCTCTTATCGCCAACCCCCGCAGTGGTGGCGGCGAGGGCAGCGAGGGCAGCGAGGGCAGCGACGGTGAGCTGAGAGACGTGCTATCACACGCGCTCACTTGGGTTCTCGAGCTTCAGTCTTGCACACCCTGCACCGGGCCCTCAATCGGCCTTCACATCATGCACCTCACACGCCCGCTACCTCTTCAGCTGCTGCCACACCTACTACTTCCCCTACGCATGGGAATTACCGCAGACCACCTGTCCACTCTTGCAGAAAAACTCAGGTCACGGTACGAAGCCTTACCTAATGCACCCGACGCAAAACGGTGTCTTGAGGTTGCCATGACGATATTACAGTGCGGCGTAGACGAAGGTGAGAGTATGCCCGAGGTAGGGGCAGCAGGCTTTGATGATTGGATAGATGAGCGGATGAAGTATCTTATTAACCTAAGGCAGTTGAGGGGCCATTGGGTGCGTAGGTTTGGCGAAATTGGAGCAGGAGTAGCAAGGCGTGGGGAGATAGAGGCTGAGAGGAGGACTCAGGAGAGGCAGAGGAAGGGGGTGATGAGCGAGCTCGAGGTGGAGAAACCCTTGGAGTTTGCATTTTATCTGCATAGTGCGGCCATGCAAAGGCTCCATACATATACCCATGGATCCCCAACGGATAGTGCCAAAAATGGTAATGCGGATCCCGGTGATGCGGCTCTGGATGGTGGTGTGGCTCCGGATGGTGGTGTGGCTGCGGATGGTGGTGTGGCTCGTGTGGCTGCGGATGGTGGTGTGGTTCCGGATGGTGGTGTGGCTCCGGATGGTGGTGTGGCTCCGGATGGTAGTGTGGCTCCGGATGGTGGTGTGGCTCCGGATGGTGGTCCGGATGGTGGTGTGGCTCCGGATGCAGATGAGGGTTCAGATGGGTGGGGTGATACCGACACAAGTAACAGAGAAGATGATTCGAAGAGTAGACAGGCTAAGCTAGGTGAGCTCGACGAGGCAATCAAGATGATGCGCCGAGCGCTAGACATCGCGAGAAAGATTTAGCTCGGCACGGTTGCTGGGGTAACGTCGAACCGCAAGCGCCCCAGCCTCGCCGCCTGGACCCGTGACCTCGGCCGCCTCCTGGTAGCAAAACTTCAGTTCCACATTGACGAGGGGCCAGTTTTTGGCGAGAGTGGTTACCAAGAGGTTCAGAAAATTGCAGAGGAAGAGTTGAAATTGAATTGCAATCAGCGGGTCGTCCGAGCGGACCGGGGCGCGCGCACAGTCGCCATGGGTAACGTGGTATGGATCTTCTTCATGTTGTATCGCGCTGAACCTGAAGAGAGGGCGGGCTTCCTTGATCAAGCTATCAGACAGGGCAGAGATGTGCTGGACCTGGCAGAAGCACAGCCTTCAGACCCTGATAGCGCTAGATGGGGCGTAATGGCAGAGACGGATGCGAGGAACGCGCTGAGCATGTTGTATCGAGCAGAGTTTGAGCGCACGGGGGACCTGAGAGCACTAGAAACTGCAGCAAAGCACACGAGGAAGTCACTCAGGAGCCAGGTGTTGCCGCAGCATGTACCAGTAGATGGGAAGCGCAAAAGGGAACCAGCGGTAAATTTACGGTTCCCGACTGTGGATGTTCTCTTCCAATACTTGCGGGATGTCAACACCCTCGCGGCCATTTTTGCCCAGCGCTTCCGCAAACCGGGGAGTTCAGCGAACTGGAGAACGCAATCAAGCACCAGAGGCAAATTGTGTCATTGGCGGCGCCAGACCGAATCCTGAAAGCGAGCTACCAGGTCACTTTGGCCAACTACCTTGAGCAGCTGTACGAGTCGCAGCGTCTGCAGACTCCAGTAGAGCAGGAAAAGGTACTAAAGGAGGCATTAGAATCTGTTCAAAAGGCATGGCAGGTGTTGGAGAATACTGGCGAGATGGAGCTGAAGGCTGCGTGTATGAATGCACTCGGTAGCATCCACAAGACCAGATATTGCCTCGATAAAGTTAAGTATGCCAGTGATCTGAAGGAAGCCAAGAAGTATGTTAAGAACGCAATGTCCAAAGAAGAGGGGAATAAACTTCACATCAGCAAGACAGGGTTGGCGGGGATGCTGACCACATTCAGTCAGATTCTCGGACTCTTTGGTGACATTAGACACCAGAAGTATGCCGTCTGTTTGGCCGTCATGGCTGCGCACTGGTGCCCTACAACGCTCGTATACGAGCGCGCGGAGCTAAATTATCGTATGGGTGTGGAGATGAGCAAAATTCGCGATGAATACCCAGAGCTAGATACTATTCTCGATCCTTTGTTTAAGTGCTTCCGGGAGCCCGCTGCGGCGCCCGCAACTCGCCTCAAGGCTGCCCTCAAGTTATGCAGCCTTCTGAAGGGTGCAAGCAGATGGGAGGAGGTATACAATATTGCTATGGAGGCCATGGATCTCTTCTCCCTCGTCGTGATACGCTCTCTACCACAGGCTGACCAGCAGAAGTGTTTGGAGGCCTTCTCCGGTTTTGGCTCACTGGCAGCAGCAGCAGCTTTCGAAGCCCAAAAGACCCCTGCAGATGCCCTCATGTTACTCGAAAAAGGAAGAGACATTATCGCGGGTAATCGTTTTGACATCCGTATTGACCTCACTGAGTTGCGCAGCGTTGACAAAGATCTCGCCGAGGAGTTCGAGAAGCTTCGTGCACAGCTGGACCCATCTGGCGTGCATGCATACATGATGAACACCGGCCGGTCGGGGGAGCCTGGTATAAAGGACCCTTCCGGTAGGCTTCTCCGCGCAAATCGTAAACTAGAGGAGGTTGTAAACAGGATCCGAAGCAAGAAAGGGTTTGAGGGTTTCCTCAAGCGGCCGAGCCTCGAGCAAATGAAGAACGCAGCAGGTAAAGGCTCCATTGTTGTCATTAACATCGCAGAGTGGCGTTGTGATGCCATCATTGTCCGCAAAGACCGAGAGGTTGAATCCATTCACTTGGACAGACTCACGCAGGAGGCCATCACCCAACAACTCGGGGATGTGCCCTCATACAACGAGGTTGGCCTTGGGATTGCTGATTAGGTACCCCTCCTTCCTGACGTTCCTCTGGCAATGCATTGGTTATCCAGTGCTCACGAAGCTTGGCTATACCACTGATCTGCCGGCAAGTACTATCGCCGGCAAGTACTCCCGTGGAGTCATACCCTCGCGTATGGTGGTGTTCTACGGGCAACGCTTCCCGGCTGCCCTTGCACGCTGCCTCAAGCGGGAGGAAACCGGGGTTCCCGCGCGGCAATGTCATGAACCGTGTGGTCTCCAGCTACACATCCTCCATTAAAGCCCTCATATTTTCTCGGAGGCAGGCCGCTCTTCGCCGTGCCTCCCCCCGAAGAGGATCCCGTGCGCTTCTATGTTCCGTTCTATCTACCTTACACGACCGAGAGTGGGGTCTCGGTCGGCTAGTTAGCGCGCCGGCGGAGGTTGAAGCAGTTGGCAGATTGATCACTGGGACAATGGACATGGATATCCCCGGCAACAGCGTAGGGGATACCATTGCAAAGTTGAACGTGAAGATTGAGTCTGACCCGTATGAGGCAGACCTGTTGGACTACTTTACAATCGCCTCCCTCCCTCACTCTCCTCCCCCACCTGAGAAATGGCCTGCCATATTCCATTTTGCCGGGCATGGGGTTACTAACCCTACTGACCCAAGTAAGTCTTGCCTCTATACCAGAGACTCTCCGTTGTATGTCGAGGAGTTGGTGAGGGTGGGTATGTACGAGCGCTTCCCCTTGCTGGCGTATCTTAGCGCGTGCAGCACGGGGGTGAACGTTGTAAATGGTAAAGCAGGATTAGGGGATGAGGGGATCCATGTTATGGGGGCGCTGCAGCTGGCGGGGTTTGTGGGGGTGATGGGAGCTTTATGGAGAGTTTCGGATGATACCGCAGGCAGGGTAGCGAAGGTTTTTTACGAGCAGCTGTTGAAGGGGGATTGGGAAGAAGAGGATAGGATGGCGCGGTGTTTCCACTATGCGGTCATGAGTTTGAGAAATACGACGGACATGGCTCACGTGGCGGTAAGTATATCCTTTAGCGGCGCTGGTCACGGTTATATAGTCAGTCACCTGACGTTCCCCAACTCAACAGGACCGGCAACCAAGCCACTGGGCTCCATTCATGCATATGGGAGTGTAGGTGAACGGCGTACATACGTCATTTCTTATGGTAGGGTCACGGATTGCTTCTCCTGTCATAGATTGCCTCTCCTGTCATGACATGGACTTGTTTACCGCTATTTCTCAACTTTCTACTCCTACCGCTTAATCTTACATCCAATTTATCGTAGCTCTCATTGTAGCTCACTTCTACAATCCTATCAGGTCTGTGTTTCTCGTGCGACGTAGATTTTATTATATTGCTATCGCATCAAGCCTGCTCGACTTTTCAATCCTACTCCATGATATATCTCAATTCTACAAACAGATCAACCTAAAGTAACTGAGATATCCCCAACCAATATAAGCCGGAACATAACTTGAAAACTAACCCCTCCCATATAATTATATTATTAGTACCTAAACAAAACAACCCTACCTCAATAATTACCCCCAATTAATCCCTCACATATAACACTGAAAAAAAATCAACCCTTACCATACCTAAACTGCATTAAGCTCCCCGAAACTCATCATTACCGAGCCCGCAGTAATAATTACCCACCAGCCATGGCCCCACATAACATCAACCTACCTACCATACCCTACCCACCTATACTTTGTACCTAGTTCCTACGCTGAGTAGGTCGCAACTTCTTCTGAAACCTGCTTGCCATTGACGGCGTAAGGCTTACGGATAGTGATGCAGGGCGCTTCCTACTTCGATGTGGTGTTGAGGGGGATAGTATTCCTGCTGCCTCGTGCAAAAGACTTTGTTGGAACGAGTTGGACAAGGCTGCCATTAGAACGTTCTGTGAATCTATGCCAGGGGCTCGTATTCTCGGACACTGAGGCTGCCAGGTCACCTATCACTTCGCTCCTACCTGCTTCCATGTCACTATATATATTTGAATCCGAGTCCGCCTCTCCCTGAACGGCATCTAGGGATTGTGGTACTATCCGGCGGAGGAAGTCTGCGTCACTCCTGGGGGGCCCGGGCCTCTCGCGAGTTTAATTTACTCGCTGTGGGCCCGGAGGGCCGGAACATAGCTATTTGCTTAGTTGTATACCGATGCGATATTAGCGTATAGAAGGTTTGACGCTGTTTCAGGACAAGAGCTGCGTCTGCTCAAGAATTGGGCCTCAAGAAATTTATAATCTAGCTAGCCGCGTTTCGTGTTTATAAATCGGTATCCGGGGTCCTGGAGATGACACTGAGGGATTCGAGCCTGTTGCTACACACTGCTTCCCTCGTGAGCAAAATTCAGGTCCTCACGGGCCCTGTGATCCGGTTTGGCGGCGAGCACTCAAATACTCAGGCAACCCCGCCTTGGAGCTCCAGGAATACCGATTCCCATCATTTGAAAGCCCCATATATAATGTCTCCTGTAAATGTGGGAGAGTTGATAGAGCCCTTCCGGAGATCTCTGATGTGAAGTATCCACATATACCATATACTGGGCCATGCAAATTAATTGTACGCAGCAGACTGTTACTTACACTGGCCCTGACTACCGGTAATATAGGACCCAGGTTCAAGCTTTATTATATGTCTATACTTTCTACTTATCAATATCACGCAGGAGCGAAAGTTGACTTGGAGAACATGGGATAAATGTGTGCCCACCATGACCATGCAACTGGCTTACATATGCAGCATCCCTCATTGACGCCCTTGCGCTAGACCAGAGTACTAGTCGTAGGGCTTTAGACCCTGCCGCGCCTGTGGGTACCTCTTTACGCAGGAGAAGGTTGTACCGGAACTAGCAGCCTTCTGCTTCCACTCAACATAGTCGCAGGTTTATGAATCCTAAACCGGCCAGCTGCTACCTTACGATAGATACCCTCTACTTGCTGTGCGCGAGGACCGAAACTGTACGGAGACCAGCGGGCCCTACGCGGTGAAGCCTGGCCAATAGCGCTAGCAGCACTTCCTCCGGTATTGCTGGCCTGGGTATCGCTGGCACCTCCTGGTGCAGATGGTTTTTGGCTCGTTTGCGGGAAATTCTTCTTCTTTTGCATGCGCGCTATGACTGGTGGCAGTGATGGCCACGGATTTGGAGTTTGTGCAATCGCAGTCCCAGTTGGCGCGGCCGTGGTCCAATATCCGGCATACGGCCCGGACGGAATGATGGTTGCCTGCGGATTCACAGGGGGTTGGGGGAGTCCTGGGAATCTTGGGAGAGGCTTAAAATTTCTCATCCTTATCTCCGCTGTCAAGTCGCTCACCTCCCCTGCGTCATGGATATTGTCAATTTGCTCCTTTAACTGGGCAGGGTGCTCGTATAGGCTATCGAAGTTGGCAGGATCAGGGACCCATTCAAGTGTCCCACACCTATTATCATATTGTAGTGGAAGCCCCGTTCCCTTCACCGCGTTTTGCCCCGCGACATAGGCTGAAAACTGTGCACGAAACTCATTGTCGAAGTCAATTTCATCCTGTTGATAGCCATGTACTGTGCCGTTTAACTTTACCAATACGCCGTTTGGGTCCGTTCCGAAGAACTCGAAAGTAAGATGGATTTCCTGATCTTTAGGTATTGAATAAGGGAGCGAAAAATGCCACGATCCACCTTCCCTGAAGGAGTACAATAGTCAGAATATGTGAGTTACTTTGCATGCAGATAGAAATATATCTTCCCTGCTCTCAGCAACCACCCAAGAACGGAAGGGGTCCGGGGGTTGTACCTGAGCTGGATGTGGGTCACCATGTGTTTCAGTGGAAACTCCCATTTCCTAAAAGTTTCACGCATGACCTTATAGGCTTGACCCACGGTTCCTTGATAGTGGTCTGGAGGAATACCAAAGACCAATCTTCTCATCCGGCGTGCAGCAGTCGTGGGATCTCTCTCCCACATTTCCGGTGAAAATGCAGATGAAATAGGTATCTCATACCAATTTAGCCCTACGCTCGTTTTTGGCCATCGTCCTTCAACAGTACTGTCCTTAGCGGTGGCCCCGAACCACTGGCCGCGCACTGGCCCGTATACCATATCTTCTGGGCCCGATGGAGTGTGCTATGGCGTGCAGCAAAATTGGGACTTCCTACTGTGACTGAGCGTGGAGATACGTATGTGTTGTGTTCGAGAGTACAACAAGTGGTGATTCTAAACTAGCCTGCTCCAGCTTTATAAAAGGGGGCTTAATGCAGCTATATGGACGCCTGCGTCCGATAATTACAGATCTAATGAAGCATAAACGCGGTTCGTCCACACGCACGTTCACACTTGCCCTAATCCTACTTCGGATATATTAAATTTTGGTCCTTTGTTTTCTACAGGTATATTACATTAGGTTGCTAATGACAGTATGGGGGCTTTGCGTCTTACGAATTTTGTATTTTGTCTTGCCTTGTTTTGCACTCTGCGCGCGGTGGACCTGGCAGATTAACTTGCCTTGTCCTGAATCCACCCGGCTTTCCGGGTGGCTCCTCATAGTCCCCTTACTGGGATTGCATAGGAGTACTGAGTATTTAAAAAAAATTAAAATTAAAATACATTAGGTTGCGGTATGCCATTTACGCCGCCATGGCTTTCTAGAAGCTATGTTTCATAGAAAGGGATACATAAAGTGACTTACATCAAAGAAGAGGACAAAGGAAATCAAAAGAAGTACACAACTTGGTGGGGCAGCTGTTACTCCAAGTGTGACATGAAGATATGTTATATATCTAACTAAATTGGCAATGAATTTTCTCTTTTACCACTGGGCTTTCACTACGAAGTCAATGTCCGTGGGAGTATGTGGCTTTTCAAAAACAAAGAACTCATGGATATGGGAATTTACTGCATTTGTAACAAAGATTCTTGCTCAATAAGAAGACTAACTATATATGTACACAACCGTGGCGAGTGCAGATATCGATCTACTAATAATACATACGGAGAATTGTCGGGAAGTACCTAATATCGTTGGAAAACCGACGTCGGCAATGACCAGATGAGAACTCGGGCCTACCTAGGCCCAAAAAGGTAGTGACTACGCAAATACGTCTAGTGTCATTGAACTGCAACGCGTGATGGTCCATGTGTGAAAGTAGGAATCAAACAGGTAATCTGCGGTCTAGGCATTCTATTTTGGATTGTTTCCATTTTGGCACATGGGAATCCCAATTTGGCCCTACGTTTTTTTTTTAGATATATATCAAGCACAATACTACTGTATTTCCACCAAAAAATACACTTCAAATTTCAATCTGCTATATGGATCCTCTCATGGATCCTATACTCCCATGACCACGAGTGATAACTAGTACAGAGCGTAACGATCCGGGTGATGCATACGATGTGCAAATCCTACGGAGAGTGAGACACCAGGTCTCCACAGCGGCACCTGTAGCAAGAGTCCTAGGCCTGGGCACGAGCCGACTCGAGTCGAGCCTTGGGGGGTAGGCTCGAGCCGGCTCGCGAGAATTGCAAGAATAGATAACTACGTACGCTACATATCTGTGTAGGTCATCGAAAATAAGAAAGACGCAGAAATATGAAAGATACGGATATAAAAAGACATGGAAAATGGGACAGAATCAATTTCAACCCTCATCGCCCACCTAAATTCCGCAGCGAAACCGGACGATACATAGGACTGCAATATTGTGGTAACCGAGCAAATTGTGGGTTTCAACCATAGCGAGATTCAGCAGCGATTTCATTTGTGTAGTTTCCTCCTCCTGTGTTGGTAGGCGTGGTTGGTTAGATAAGTCGGAAATTGAGCGATTGTAGTTGTAAACATAGCAATTAATGTGGTGACGGGATGGCTGATCCTGAATAAACCATTAATAAATAGCCTAGAACTGCAGAGATAGTTGTTAAACAGACAGGATCCAGGGCTAGATACTGTATAACCATCTTGTAAGAAATTCTCAAGGGAGGTAATGAACTACTGGACTGCCGGTGGAGTTTGTGTCGTTGAGGTGAAAAAAAACCCAGAGGTGAGGATGGGACTGCAACGTATTTTGAAGAGACTTTCCAGGCCTAAGCAAGACACATATGATACCCGCCTATTGGGGAAGCGTTGCAAATTCCATTGGTGAATAAGACTATTATTGCAATTGAGACTGTCAAAACAATAGTTGAATCCATCGTAGGAGCGATCTCACTCTTGTGCGTGGAACAATACCGTTGCAATTCTTCACCATAAGCTGGTTTTACAGCTAGATTTGACAACACTGCACCTTTTCAATACAGAGAGCTCCCGTTACAATGAATGGACCCTCCTTTTTTTCAGAAATTTGATGAAGCGAATAAAATGTTGTCATCTCCAATTCGAAATCCTGATCCTGATTATGCAGGCCGCACATTTATTTTGCCCACCAGAGTGTAGTGCATAAGAAATGTTTGTTTTCTAGGTGGACAGGTTCTAAACTGTAGGCGATGAAGTGCTTTACCCTGGAGTCACTGGGGTTTGCTATAAGACGGGATGCAATGCATAGTGTGTGTCCTTGTCATGGATCTACATATGTTCGCGGGCATCGGCCGCCCGGGGGCAATTTATTTAATTATTGGATTTGGTACATAATGCACTTGAATATATAAATATATAGACACATTGAACGGGTTCAAGTTGATCTAATTGATATGCTCCATGAGCCTAATGGACAATATAAATAGATCAGTTATATAAAAGGTACGTGGTTGTTCCATTAGAAGATAAAATGGTAAGTTAAACTCATTAGTACAAAGTAATATGATACTAATATTATTAATTGGAGTTTTGTTACATCTGCAATGACATTATAGATTCAGCTTTATAGCTCATCTAATATTTTACGATCTGATAATGGTAGAGAATTTTTGGGAGAAGTTGAGCATTTATTATGAGCTTGGAGTATTAAAATAAAACATGGAAAACCTCGCACACCTCAAGTCCAAGATCTTGATAGAGTTGAACAATCTCATCTCACTAAATGGAAAGTCTAGTGAGTCGGATACAGCACTTCCATTGTGTATTACATTAGGTATAGTAATCAAACAAAATACTTTTCAACACTCAAAAACCCCTCTGAGATTGTCTTTGGTTGACCCTATCCACCCAGAGTACACCTTCTATTTAAGGGCGGAAAACTATAGAACTTTAACAAGAGGGGGATTCCCTTAAAAAAATACCTCTATATGAAGAGAAGGATGCTGAGTATATTGCTACTTTTAAATCCCTCGGGTTTAAACCAAAATTAAGCCAAAACTGACAATCACTGGTTATATAAAAAAGTTATTGCAAAACTATAGCCTGAATGCCACCTTAATCCAACTAAAATTCGAGCTAGCAACTCATCTTATGGGGTTATACAAATGAAAATATAGATACTCCGGCAACTCAACAATCCATAATCACTTTAGCTAGTGGATTTCAGCAGGCATCCACAACAACTCGGGTTTCTGTCTTACCGGTATGTATATAACAAAAGTCCTATACCAATGGTTGCTGCCGATACATCATAACTGAGTTGAAATGCTCATTCTTTTGTCATACCAGAAGGTTAGCAGATCATGACTGCGGTACAAATTGGACTCCTGGATAATAGCCCAATTGATCTGGAGGATGACTCAATCGACCCTGAGGACAACTAATAGCCTAGTTGTATGTATTTAATATAGCTCTAGTTACGTGTAATCATTGATTCAAGTACGATATATCCTAAATGCAGTAATTAAATGAATTGCCCGTGAGCGACCCAGAACATCTATGTAGCTGTTTTAAGAGGCAGAAAGGGGCCTCGTCAGAGCTCGAACATATCAGTTGGAGTATGATATGCAGAAAAAATTTAGACTGAAATTGTTTTGGCCGTTGATGGCAGCTAATCTGTACTGGAGATATAAGAGGTTTATATACTCAGGCTTAACGAGCGGAACGAGAGGTTAATATACTCAACGAGTGGAACGAGAGGTTTATAGCTCAATAAGCAGAACAAGAGGTTTAAATGAATATGAAAGGAGGCTCGATGCATGCAGATAAAAAAAGAAATGCAGTATTAGGGTAGTCTTGTATATTGGTCTCAAGGAGATTAATATCATGCTGGCCTGCACTTGTATTGCACAATAGTAGGTACATAATAATTCTCCTCTCCTGATAAACAGGCCAATATATATTGGCATTTTCAGCTTTAACTTGTAATGATTTTGTGTACTATCAAAGGAGGAAAACACCTACCAATTGGTGTCTTCGCCCAAAAAAAATAAGGTTTCATGGTGTCTTCGCACCCTTCACACCAACCAAAAATAAGGTTTCATAGGTTTCCTAGGTGTCTTCGCACCCTTCGCACCAACCAAAAATAAAGTTTAATAGGTTTCTAGGTGTCTTCGCAGGTTTCTTACGTGTCTTCACACTCTTCACACCAAAGGAAAATAAGGTTTAACAGGTTTCTAGGTGTCTTCGCAGGTTTCTTAGGTGTCTTCGCACCTCTATCCTTTTGCCTATTCTTCTGCTTATAGAGAATATCTGGTTTGTATATCTATTGGATTGTCAGGTTCATTACCAGATACTGTATCTATTTTAGTATTAGCTTATGCTCGCGATGTCTGAAGCTTGAGATGTCTGAATTAGCTTATGCTCGAGATGTCCGAATTTGCATGCTCGAGATGTCTGAATTCGCATGCTCGAGATACTCCAGATGTCTGAATTAGCTTATGCTCGTGATGTCTGTATTAGCTTACGCTCGTATGTCTGTATTAGCTTATGCTCGTATGTCTGTATTAGCTTATGCTCGTGATGTCTGTATTAGCTTATGCATTGAACCCCAGGCAACGAGTTCAACCCCTTCAGTACCATCCAACTTGAATCAAAAAGTGAGTTAAGCCTCCGAAGGAAGTAAAGGCGGGTGCTAATGGTGCTCGGATAGCATGGGTCGAAGAAAGGTGGGCACCCAGTCGGAACCACAGACGCAAACACAAACGCCCACCTCCGAGCCCCGGACGCAGCCGCAGCCGCAGCCGCAGCCGCAGACACAGACGTCCACACAGGCGGAGGGTCGACCAGCTCGTAGGGGTAGGAGAGCTCAGAATCAGAAGACACAGGGTACGGGGGAGGGGGTCGTGGAAAGCGGAAGTATCAAATGGGATGGGGACCGTGGGAAGTTGCTTGCCTACAAGCTGAAGGACGAATATAAGACGAAATACCTTTGCGGGACTAGGATTGCAGTAGCCAAGCAGTGGGCTATTGACTTAGGGATTGGTCATCTTGATCCCAAGGGGATCAAGACCAAGGCGGCGGCAGGGGTGATGTTGAAGCAGTATATGGAAGCTAGAGATCATTTCTTGAAAACTCAATCCATCTTAGTAAATTCATAAGTTCCCAAAAAGTTTTCCGTTTATTCGGGCTTATTCGGTCGTATATTCGGTTTATCCATGGTCAAACCACGGATAAATGGTTGTGTGGCGATTTTCGGATGCCAAGATATACGAAATATACGGCGTATAAAATTAACTTTGAATACCCCTATTATCAAAGTACACTCACAGTGCACACTCCGAGTGATGGTATTCTGCTGAGAAAGTGGTTGCGGGAGTGAGGGGAATTGGATTCTTAAGTTCGTCTCGGTCGGTCCTTCGGTGTGTCCGCCATCGGTGTCTGCACGCCTCTCATTCATATTATATGTAGCTATAATAGACAAGCTCCATCTTGACGAATACCAAAAGACACTAAACTCATAATCTCGTTTTCCTACACCGACCTCCACTAGAGGAGAACAATACAAAAGAGATGGGGAATAGTGGAGGGGAACCAATATTTTGGCCTCGTCCAAAGTAGCTAAGTCAGAGAGTGGTCGTAGTGCATATAATGAATTCGAAGGCTTACGGACTTCGAGATTGGTAGACGCCCGCGCCGCTCAGTTCCTCCCTCCTCCCACGGGATCCTCATCCACATCCATAATCTCTTCTACTGCTTTATCCAACCACCCCCTCGTCCACACACTGACCTTCTTCCACACCCATACAAAAAAATTAAACACACCCACTACAACCACAATCCAACCCAGCTGCCCCAACCTATCCCTTCCCGAAGCCGTTCTTCCTCCACTATTCCCAAGAATCCCGCTCTGCCGGAGATTCCACCAGGAATTGGGACCAAGAAAGAATAAAACTTTGATGAAGCCGAGGAGACCTAGAGATGTAATACCTTTGAGCATATGCTCCGCGAAGCTGCCAGGTTTAGCAGGGATTATGCCTGGAACTGGCTCTTCAGTGGTTGGTGCAGTACGCGGTCGAAATTGGGGTGGCGGTGACGGAAGTGAAGGGGATGAAAGGTAGGCGTTGATGATTGGGTCTGCGAAGAAACCGAGGATGTAGATTGTGAGAAGGAGGATACCACAGGTAATGCTTAGTTGGAGGCCTATTTATTAAGCACATTAGATAGTCCATAATCTCTCGGAAGTGGGAGTAGTTCACCTCGACTTCCAACCCATCTCGAAATCGCTAACCGCCTAAACTTATACTTGTATCCGCATGTATTACATTCGTAATAACTCTTAGAATTAGCGCTTATTATACGCCACTGGTTCAAGCATCCCTCGTGAACGTATTTTGAAGATCCTCGGCACCGACATGGTGAGAGTAGCCGTCCCACTTCTGGGTCATATCCAGAGGTGCTGGTATCAAAACATATCCGACAAGTTTTGAACTCACCCTGATCTGCCTGAGGCTCCTGAGCTTGTGGTGTGGGTGCCCTGGGCTCTTGGGTATGCCTAGATGAACCTTGGGAGGTGTCAGAGAAGGGGGAGCGAAACTGGGGCCCGGAATTGGCGCCAAAGTCGCCGGGAACGTTGAAGGAAGTCGTGCTAGCCATTATGTAAAGTTGGTAGCGCGCCTAATAATGTTGATCATTGAACCCAGATTACCGCAAGTGTGCCCAGATAATACTCACCTGTATAAACAGTAATGTGGTCTTTTTGGATAATTGTGAAACCATATGGGTTCATTCAATTTGCCACAATGCCATAAGCGGACAGCAGCTCTGCTGTCGCTCTTCTCTCAAACAAATTGGAAGATCTCAAAGGACTGCTGAGCCGGGGAGGATCGACTTAGGGCTTTCTTTTTTTCAGCAAAGGGCTGATAAATGCATGGGAAGGCCCTCATGTCACAGTATAAGGGGTATCAATCACTGAGGAAGCAGCTGTTGAACGCAGAGCTGTGGCTGTGGCTGTCGGAAGTTGCCAAGACGGTGGTCTGGCGCTAGCCCGCATCCGCCCTTAGTTCAGTGCTTCCCCCCACGATAAACTCCCCTTGAAAGCCAACCACGCAAGCTCTCTTCTCTCTGGTCGGACTTTGAGCGAAGCACGATACCATGGCTGATAGATACTCCTTCTCGTTAACGACATTCTCTCCAAGGTACGTTCTTGCCAGGGTCGTCGTCATACACTGATACCCCACTATATACCTTGTGTCTGGGACCAGTGCTAACTTGTGTGATATATAGTGGAAAGCTTGTGCAAATTGGTCCGTCACTCTCTTTGTCTATATAGATCACAGTCACAAAGGCAAGGAGGAGAAAGAGCGTGTTTTGTTGTGGAGTGGAATGTGTTGCTATGTTCGCGGGGATGGAATACCATGGAGGTTTGGGGATTTGGCTGATAGGTGGCTTGGTGGGAATGTACAGAATACGCCTTAGCAGCCGTAAACCAGGGAGTCACTTCCCTAGGTATCAAAGGTACCTCCACTCCCCCAATAGACACCTATCTTCCTAACTCCATTACTCCCCTAGCAACAAACGGTATCGTCCTCGCCACTGAAAAGAAGTCCACCTCCTCCCTCATCAACCCCTCCTCCCTCGAAAAAATCTCCCTCATCACCCCCAATATTGGGATGGTCTATTCCGGCATGGGTCCCGACTTCCGTGTCCTCGTCGATCGTGCCCGTAAAGTCTCCCACACAAACTACAAACGCATCTACAACGAGTACCCACCCACCCGAATCCTCGTGCAGGACGTCGCTCGTGTAATGCAAGAAGCTACCCAGTCCGGAGGTGTACGGCCATATGGTGTCTCGCTCCTTGTTGCCGGTTGGGATGAGCACACAGACACCCCCGCTCTATACCAGGTCGATCCGTCGGGGAGTTACTTCCCTTGGAAGGCTACGGCGATTGGAAAGTCAGCGACTAGTGCAAAGACTTTCTTGGAGAAGAGGTATGCGGAGGGATTGGAGTTGGAGGATGCGATTCATATTGCGTTATTGACGCTGAAGGAGACCTTGGAGGGTGGGGAGTTGAATGGGGATACGGTAGAGATTGGGATAGTGGGAACACCAGCAGATCATTTACTAGGGTATGAGGGCGTGGAAGGGAAGAAGGGTCCAAGGTTCCGGAAGTTGAGCCCACAGGAGATTGAGGATTATTTGACGAATTTGTAGGGAATTACTGACGGGTTGGGGTGAAGCATAAGTGTATAAAAATTTATGCGGAATGAAATATCATGGATAGCACTACGTAAGTATATCTTGGGATTGATTATACATCAGGAGCTAAACTGCCAATTGCATGAAAATTCTCTTTCCTCATGTGATATATATATAAATCTCTAATCACCTATATGGCCATATATATATCCTTAGAGCAGTACAGACTCCACACTCTCATACCAGCTCTCCCCCGCCCTCGCACTACCCTCCTCCCCCTGTACTTCGCCCATCCGCATCACTTCCAACCTATCAAACAATACTTCCTCCGCCCAAGCAACATCCTTAAATTCCTCCACCAATCCTCTCACATCATAGCCATCCAAATTCCCCTTCCCTCCTCGTCCACCACTCCCCCTACCACCAACACCCCGCTTCCGCTCTTGCGCATATACAGCGTTAAGCACAGTCATATGCAGTGTCAACGGCTGGTTCTTGTCTTTGGGAGAGAAATGTAGTAGGCCTAGTGAAGCATAGTGGTCCCGGAGAGAATTTGCTAGGGTAAGTAGATTAGAGGTGTTTTCTTCTCGTGAGAGAACCATGCCTAGGCCGTGTTCGCAGGTGGGACCAATAGTAGTGGTAGTGGTGGTTATGGGAGGTGTAGATGCATCACGGGGCTCGACCCAAAGGACTCGACAGTTCCTGTAGTCGGAGATGCTAATTTCTTCCTGCTGCTTTGAGCCTGTTTCCCAATCCTCTGTATTTTGCTCCCCTTCTCCATCAAAATAAACAGCCGCGGCGCCAGCTCCTCTATGTCCTCCTCTCTTACCTCTCCCACCTCTACCTCCTCTCCTCCCCCCCCTCCCCTCGAATGTCTTCAACCCAGACAATTTCACCCTCACACCCCCCTTTCTTCCCCCACTAGCCTCCACCGCCCCTCCCAACGCAGCTGTAGCTCTTGCAAGCTCCTCTGCGTTCTTGAGAGCCATGACGCCAAGGGTGAGGTGCATGGTCCCTAAGGGACGGATTGCGGCGGGGGGGATGTTATAGGTGGGTGAGGTGGCAAGATCCCGGAAGCGGTGGAGGGTGAGGGGAAAATTGGTAGTGGTGGGGTCTTGGAGGGAGGAGGACGTGAGGGCGAGGAAATGGGTTAGGCGGGGAGGTGGGGGGTGGGGACTGGGCATTGTGTGGTGGGTTTATATATATGGAGTCTAGGGGTATGCAAAGAAAGGGCTTAAGGATGTAATTGAATTTGGAATAGGTTCACATTCTGATAGATTACGAATACCTGTGCCGTATGGCAGGGATTCGACTAGGATTATTGTAGTCTCACATTTTGCATTACATCATTCGGTGTTCTAGGCCAATTATGAGATGTCATTTTTCCACATCATCTTTCGAGCTTCTCGCATTCGCTGCCTCATCCATCAGTTTTGAGACAAACCGGTCATTCGAAAGAATTCCTAACAAGTATCTGTACTATACAAAGATATATACATAGCCATCCTGACCGAACAGTCTAGCAAATTCCCACTTCCGCTAACAATCGAAGGACATAAAAGAACCGTCTAAGAGGATCTATCACACAGAGCAGAAATATGAGATGAGATGGTTGGAGCCGGAAACTCCGAGACAGTCGAGAACCAAGAAAACCAAAGGAATTATGATTGACAAAAACACTACGCCGTAGAACCCATTGAATACAGCCCAGCCCGTTAATTCAAATTAGCGATTATGATATTGGTGATGATGAAGTAGAGATGCTGTTGATCATAGCTAGAATTTTGAGAGCAAAGCTATGGAGGCGGAATGGATCGGAATGGATAAGGTGTTTACTTGGTGTGGTTCCTCAAGAAGCTGTTCAGAAAGTTAGTTACTTGACACATACAGCTTATGCAGCTTATTATGGGGTTATCATACGTGATCAAGTCATTCCGGTCCTTGTCCTTCTTCAAACCACCGAAAGCCATTTTGGTACCTGGGATGTATTTCTTTGGGTTCTCGAGGTAATCAAAGAGGGTATTCTCGCTCCAGATGACACCCTTCTTCTTATTGGCATCGGTGTACTGGTAGCCCGGGACTTGACCAGATTGACGGCCGAAAAGACCATGCAAGTTGGGTCCGACTTTGTTATCTCCACCTTCCTCGAGGGTGTGGCAAGATGCGCAACGGGTCTTGAAAAGGTTCGCACCCTTGGTGTCGTCTCCTATAAAATGCTATGTTAGTATTCTCTTCAATTGAGCGCACGGAATAAGCTCTCTCCGCGATGGCAAGGGTGAGCAAATGTACCCTCAGCGAAAGGCATTGTGTCTGGTAGCGATAAAACGTGATGGAAAGAAGATAGGTGTAGTAGAGAGCGTGAGCTTCGTAGCTTCGTTATTGAAGTAATCTGATGTTGGTAAGGGGGAAAAAAAACTGGATGGTTGGAGTGGGTCAGATGAGATTTTATGTGCAAGATTTTTTTCTGACCTTTTTCTCTAGAGTGAGCGGGAATTTCAGGGTTATCGAATGTGGCGCCAGCTGAAGTGTGGCGGAGGCTGGGAACAAGACTAGCCAATGGGATGCGAGGGATTTGTGTGCGTTAAAAAAAAAAAAAATTGTGAGAAGGAAGGGGAAGCGCTTCAAGCTGATCACGCTAAAAGTCTCACCATCCTATAGAGGAAAGGAAGCAGCTTGGGTGTCTTGCTGCTTTGGGATGCAGAAAGGGGCGTCATGACGAGTTATCTCTTGTGCATAGGCTATCCGTACAATTCCCATAACCACACCCTTTCCAAAACATCCAATGTTTGCTCCAACTATAATTTATGCACCCAATCCATTAGTTCTACAACATATACATACTTCTGCTGTAATCGCTCCAGAGTCCTCACAGCCGAAGTGCACCAGAATTCAATCAAGCTCAACCTAAACCGTGCTGATACCTCCTATCATACTCTTCTAACATCATTACAGTATCAGAAAAATAGGGGCTTGGACGCTTGCTTTATTTGTTTATCGTGTGGGAGCGTCGGAATTAAGAAGGTAATCCTACTAGTAAAAGAAAATGCGAGTGCCTTTGTTCACTGTAAAATGTTACCGTTATTATTACTTTCTCTTAATTTCTCTTACAAAGGAACAGCAGTTTTTATGGAATCTATTTTTACACGAAGAATAAGGATGCAGTCTTTAGGAAATCTTCTGGCATGCTCTCTTAAGCAATGAAGATTTAGCAATATATTACTCTTTTCACGCTTTCGCAAAGAATAAGTCACTGAACGGGAAACACTCGTAGCAGCTCTATTAGCTGAGCCTACACGAGTCTATTATATTAATCAGTTATCTGACGACTGGGTTAAGAAGTCAGGCAAAGTAGAGTCTCACTTATTTCACCCGTACCTTCAAGCTCTACCAACCTCAAAGCCTCAAAGACCTCCAGTAATTCAGTACCCACATGTTAGAAATTTACGACTCACTTTATAACGGGTTTTCATAGTATGGTTGGGGTTTCTACCAGTTCAGGATATGAGCTATCTTTTATCGTTTTCGTTTATAGGCGATAGCGGCTGGTTTTGCAGTGCCAAGTTATGGTGCTGAATTGACTCCCTTCTACAATCCACATAGCCCTTCTTATGATCAGTCAAGCACGAGTGTTTTCCTACTTATGAGTATGGGAACATAGAAACCAGGTATAAGGTTGAATGGTATAGTGTAGTACGGAGTATTGGTGTAGAAAATATCAGAACATATTCTTTTGGAATAGCATTCGCGTTGATGTTATTCGCGCTGATATTATGTTTGGCTCATCATGACGAGTAGTCTGGTTGGCTGCCAACCAGACTACATGACGAGCCCCATTGCTACTTCTCAAAACAGCTAGATATTTATGCTGCTGCTTTTCCTTTATAGGGTAGTAAAATTATTAGCGTAATCAGAGCTTGTTCCCTCCCGAGGGCTTGGCAGAGATTCTACTAAAGCGCTAGGAGTTTCTTGTTTCTCGTCCGGCGAAGATATCTTCCGACCGCAAATTCAAGAAGAACGTTTGAACCTCACCATCCACATCTTCTGCGCCAACCAGACTAACATCTTCTCCCTCTTTGTTCTCACCTTCTCGCCTTCTGGAGATCTCATTTCAAAGGTAGCAACTAGTAGTGCCTATGCAATTCCAATGGAGGGTGTTGGGCCAACCAGACTACTATGCAATACAAACGCAATTCTCTCGATCTTTGTGCCTCAAGTTCAATGTCTTCTGCCCACTATTATACCCGTTATGTTCCTTGTTGTTGCCCATTCAAGTTCCCTGCGCACTCTTAAGTTGCCATCCACCCATGTGGGAGCTTCCAAATGGAATGTCAATTAGTCGTGTCGCACATATTCAACCCCGTTTCCGCCGCCGCCCCCATTTGGGGGCTGGCATCCCGTTCTATCCACTTCTTCAGTATAAAGGGGCGTTTTGCTTCTCTAATGCTGTATGAGGAAGTGTGAGAGGCGGGTAGGAACGGAGCCCAGGCGTGAGTCTTACTTCTTGTTCCTCTAGTGCTATACAGTGTTCAATGCCCTGGCGTTGATATAGTATAGAAGTGAAGTGGATGAGCGAGGGGATTGGGGCTTGGGAAATTTCTTGCTTATCGGGAGAGTTTATGGAGATCTTTGACAGCAGATATGCATACTCAATTATGATAAGAAACATACCATATATGTAATAATGTCATAATGTCAGGCTGAGCAACTTGTCTATGCTCCCTCAATCCCAATTGCGTCCTGTTGTGCTTCATGGATTTGAGCCTCTTCATGATAGCTTACGAATGATCCAACCAGACTACGAATGATCCCTGGTTGGGTGTATAACCCTGGTTCTCAGTTTGCGGGTCTCTTGGCAAAAAACCTTTTATTCTGCATATCATAAAGATTCTCTAGGTCTGCTGAATATAGGCAACGTGAGTCAAGTAGTATTTGGCTTGGCGGCGGAAATCTTGCCAATCATTTCTGATTGCAGACAGACATTAAGGCCACCCTTCGCAAGGTATTGAGTCACCACGAAATGTACATGTTGTTAACAACTTTGCGGATGTGCAACTAGATCAATATGCAGGGAATGCCGTCCATGTGCATGTCACCCATCATATATTCCGTACCTAGGTCTGCTGATAGGGTGAAATCGAACGTTACTCTGTTCGACATTTGTGGTATAAAAGCTTCACATACTTTCTATTGTTGCTTCCTATCGTGAACCACATACCAACTGCGAACTTTATATTCATTCTAGCAATCAACACCATCTATTTAATCGTGCGTCTATAAGAAGTCAAGCAAAGTACGATTATACCGGGAAGGTAATAAAGACAACCATTTTAACTACTTGTCTCAGGAATGAGTATGGCGCACAGCAGGGGCAAAGTCAAGACCGAGACTTTCGGTCTTGCAGATATTGGGTTAACCTCCAGCATCAGCCCAAGCAGCCGAAGGAAATTTGGAGAAAATGAGGGTGGTGGGGTGAGATTGGGAATTTCGGGAGATGTTGGAACCGGTAGGGCGAAGAAGAGAGTGAAACCTCTAGCTACAGTGAGTCGAGAGTCATTCACGCCTGGTGATGCGGGCCTTGAGACGGAGGCGGGGATGGGGTGGGGTATTGGAGGGAGTGCTAGCACGAGCGTACGGCCTTCTAGAGAATTGATCGAGGTGGTGGGGAAGGTAAATTTCCCCCCAATTATAGCGATTCCACCCTCAAGCATTCCACCAAGAAAGCTTGTAGCGGCGCTGGTCGACGAAATAGTAATTACGGAGAAGCGGAGCTCTGAGACCCAGAGAACCTCCAAGAAGACTATTATGGCGTGGAGGGCCGCTATTGAAGAGACGACTATGAAAACTCTGCCGGTGTTGCTTGATGAGGTTGCTCCTTCTGAAGAGCAGCCTCTCGTGTCTATGTGCAAGTCTATTATCTCGACCTCTAGTGAGGTAAATACAAGCAAGGCAGAACAGGAGGATGAAGCACCTATGGACAGATTTTTAGAAGCCGGGGTGGTTGAGCCTGAAGTAGTTGTGATCCCAAAGAATGTCAAAGAGCTGACTTTGCAATCTGGGCTGGACGAGAAGCCATCATCGGCGAAGCAGGGGGTTGATTCTGGCAGCCTATCTACTGCACCAGTCACGATCAAGACGAGGGCATACCAGCAAGAGATGTTCGAGGAGAGCTTGAAGAAGAATATCATTGTTTGTGTAAGTACCATCCCTACTCTTCCATGGAGGCGTTTTAGCTAATATTATTCCTGTATGTGACAGCAAGGGACAGGGAGTGGGAAGACCCATGTGTATAGACCATCTTTCCCCCCGTCGGCTTATATCCTAAAATTGATGCCACGACATAGATCCTTAATTGCCGTTGCTTGTTATATTATAACAAATTCATATATAGGCAAGGCTTACTTCAACACAATTAAGAAATTTCTATTAAGACATGTATTTCTTCCCTACTTGTCGAGAATTTCTTAGTTGCGCTGGTGTATCTTGCCAATCAGGCTGAAGGTTGTGATATATCAAGCAACGGCATTCTAAGTATGTATGGATAAATAAGCGTCTCTATAACTTTGGGGGAGTGATATATATAGCGTTAGGTTACTATGCTAATCAGGTTCTCTTGTGGTATAGGGCTATCCTTCGCATACGCCATGAAATTGAGAATAGCCCTGCTCATCAGGTAGGGTGTCAAAGGCAAAGATTAATCAAGTACTTACCTAATTCAATATCACAGATTTCCTGGCTCCTCGTCCCAAATAGACATCTTGGGGAACAGCAATTTTCAGTATTACAGGCACAGCTACCACCAGTACCGATGAAACTTCTCTCTGGAAATGACAGAGTAGAGAAGTGGAATTCGGAAATTTGGGACGCGATTTTGGCTTCGGGGGATGAGAGTACCAAGGTCAGGGTGGTTGTGAGCACGCATCAGGTAGACCTTCTTTAAATCAAATATCTCAGGGCAGGTTGGGTAACAGCAATTGAGAGAGGTAGATTTTGCTTGATGCATTGACTCATGGCTTTGTGTCGATGGACGATTTAAGCCTTATTGTATTCGATGAAGGTGAGTTATGGACTGAGGGATTATGTGGTCACATTGATGCACTAATAGATGGATTAAAGCACATCACTGTATCTATGATCACCCGGCAAACAGGATCATGAAGAACTTCTATCATCCTCGTGTCGAGCATGATGAATACCTACCGGCAATTTTGGGGCTTACGGCAAGCCCGCTGTTTAATGGCGCTGTTGATCAACTACCGTTCGTCCATACTTCATTGTACCCATTCCCTAACACCATGGCTGAACTAATCGTGTTCTTAGTGTCATCGAATCGAATCTTAATGCGATCTGCCGTACCCCAACCACCCAGCGCGCAGCACTAAACCAGCACTCTAGACTCCCTAATCTCCATATCGAGACGTACTCTCCCATTGAAATTCTGAACTCCAGACCAAGCCTCAGTTATACCTCCTTGGTTGAAGCATACGGGAATATGGATATCGAAAATGATCCTTATATTCAGTCCCTCTCCCGAGAGTCGGAGAAAGACGAACGCCAGTATCAAAAGGTCCTCACTTCTGGCTCATATCCCATGCAACAGATGAAGGCTCTTGTAAACAAATGCGCACATGTGTGTGAAGAATATGGGAGCTGGCCAGTGGACTTTTATATCAATATAGTCATAAACAGGTACATGCAGTTAGTGAGGGATAGAGGCGATGAGTTTGTTGACTGGCTGGACGAGGAGAAGACTTATCTTAAGGATATTCTTTCAGAGGTCGATACATACGAGCTTTCAGATGCTTCGATGATGGAGCCAGGCTCTCTGAGCCCGAAAATGGAGAAACTAATTGAAGTACTGGTAGAAGAATATGAGGCAGATATGGCACGCGGGGAGCAATCATTTTCAGGAATTATTTTCGTTGAACAACGTGTCGGGGTTTCGGTCGTTGCAGAGATCCTCTCTCGCCATCCTAAGACGAAAAATATATTCAAGTGTGGAACATTGGTTGGCAGTTCACAAAATCCTGCACGCGCGGCGAAAAATCTCACTGAGCTTGTGGATCCCAAGAGGACGGATCCGATACTTGCAGATTTCAGGGCGGGGAAAAAGAATTTGATTGTTGCTACGAGTGTCGCTGAGGAGGGTTTAGATGTGCAGGCATGTCATCTGGTTGTGTGCTGCTACATGCAGCAGACCAAGAAGAGCTATGTCCAGATGAGGGGCAGAGCTAGAAGAAAGAATAGTACTTACGTTTTGATGTTTCCAGACGAAGATACGGGGAGGGTGAAGCTGCAGGAGCTAAAGAAATGGGAAAAGGAGATGTTGGAGGCGTATCAGGATGAAACAAGGAAGTTGAGAGAAAGGGAGGAGACCGAGTTGGAGGATGAGGTGGCGGTACCAGAAAAGTACTATATTGCTGAGACGAAGTAAGCTAAGTTCTCACATACTAACATCAAACATTGTACAACTGCTAACCTAAGATTACCTCAACAGAGCACTCCTTACTTACGATTCCTCCATCTCTCATCTACACCACTTCTGTGCAGTTATCCCACACAGTCAGCACATGGACTTCCGGCCTGAGTTCTATCCATACCAGGAGCGGGCACCGGTGAAAGTATGGACTGCTGAGCTAACTCTCCCCGCATGCATTCCTCCAGAATTGAGAAAATTCAAAGCAAAGTATCTCTGGGAGAATGAGAAGATGGCAGAGCGTGATGTGGCTTTTCAAGCATACACCACACTACATAAAAAAGGCCTTGTCGATAACCACTTGATGCCACTTCCCACCAAGGATCAGGATGTGGAGATGGATGATATCGCCAAGAAGACCTCGACGGAGGCGGTGCCTTTGCAGATGGATCCCTTCGAGAGGAACTGGGAGCGAAATGAAAGCGGGGAGGTAAAGACATATATCAGTGAGATATATATTCGCTGGGAGAGTGGAGAGCGAGTCCAGATGAATATGATTCTTCCCTTTGCTTGTCCTAGAATGGGGAATTTCGACTTGTGGTGGACGAGGTCTGAGCCAGTGCGAGTGATGGTGAACGATAAGAACACACCGACCTATCTCACTTCCACGCAATTCAAGAAGGCACAAGAAGACACATATACTCTCTTCTCTACTGTTTTACCGGGGAGAATAGAGAAAAACCGCTTGGATTTCTCATATCTGTTCACTTTGGATGATGGAGTGTCATCAGAAAGGATTTCGGGTATGGATATCTTACAAGCTTGGGATAGTGAAAGTACAAAGTCGGAAGTGGGGATTGTGCGGGATATAACTCAAGTCGGGAAACTATATCTCTTCAAAGCATGGAATTACGAAGCTACCATCCCTCAAGAGGAGATGGAGAAGCGGTATCCCACCCGCGAGCGACTCCCAAATACCCCTCTTCTCGAAGTCACCCCAGTTACGAAACGAAGGAACTTCTCGCAAAGGTGCATGAACAGGTCTGAAGCCGAAGTTGAAGAGGAGGAGCGAGCCCGTATACGAGAATCCAAATCCACATTTCTCCTCCCACAAGCTACTACGTTTGATCGGCTACCGTGGAGGGTTGAGCGTTCTACCCTCTTGATTCCATGCATTCTACGGCGGCTTGAGATCTATGCCATTGCGAAGGAGCTGCAGGATACGGTCATGGCTCCTGTTGGGTTCAAATATCTGCCACATATTGTTACAGCTATTACCGCATCCTCGGCGGGAGAGGAGACAGATTACCAGCGATATGAGCTCCTGGGTGATTCTGTTCTCAAGTTCCTTGTGGGGATACAACTGTTGACGGACTATCCGTTATGGCATGAAGGCTATCTATCAGGAAAGAAAGACCGAAGTGTTGCTAATTCGAAGCTGACGCAAGAGTCAATGCGGTTGAAGATGTCGAGGTTCATCATCACGAATCATTTCAGTCCGCTTAAGTGGAAGGCGAAGTACCTTCCTACGGAAAGTCTGAGAGGCTCAAAACCAGAAGCGGAGAGAGGGGGTCGAGATCTCTCGAGTAAGGTTCTTGCTGACGTTGTAGAATCTCTTATCGGTGCTGCTTATCTCGAAGGCTCATTTGATAAAGCACTCAAAGTAGCTCAGATTTTTGGTCTAGGCATGAAATGGGATACATTGGAAAATCGTGTCGACACCTTGTACGAACGTGCCACCCCGCCCGAAGGAATGCACTTCCCCCCGCATTTACACAATCTCGAGAAGCTCCTTGGGTACACGTTCAACCAAAAGTCCCTGCTGCTTGAGGCTATCACCCACCCCAGCCTCAACACCGATAATTTTTTCGTCTCTTATCAGCGCATGGAGTTCTTAGGTGACTCGGTCCTTGATATGGCAATCGTGGATAGACTCTTCCTCCATGAGAAGAGATTCAGTCATGCTGATATGCATCTCTATAAATCCGCAAGCGTCAATGAATATTTCCTTGGATTCCTTTGCCTCAATCAATTCGTTACCGTCGAAGATGAGGAGAAAGAGACTCATGTGGATCGGAGGACTGGAGTGGTTACCCTCATCTCTAAAGACAAACACCACCACTTGTTCCGGTTTTTAAGACACAGCAATTTCGAAGTTGCAAAAATGCAAGAGACTGCGTATCGGCACTATCTCCGTCTCAGAGAAGATATTCTCGCGGCCTTACAGAGAGGAAAAGACTTTCCATGGACTCTTCTCGCAGGGGTTAATGCAGAGAAGTTCTTCTCGGATATGATTGAGAGTCTACTCGGGGCAATATTCATTGATTCTCATGGCTCTTTTGACGTTGTGAATGCCATCATCGAGAAATTAGGAATTTACACTATATTAGATAGATTGCTACAGGATAGTGTCAATCCTCTGCAGCCTATTCAGAAGCTAGGGATTTATGCTGCCCAGAACATGAACCAGGCTAGAACAAAGTACGTTCAAAATGTGGATGGGGGACAGTACGTGTGTGAAGTGATGATAAATGAGGAAGTCATTGTGAGGGTGGCAGGGGGGGTAAGTAAACAGGAGGTTCAGATCAGAGCTGCGGAAATGGCGTATACGTTACTCGTGGAGAGGGAGGGGAGGGAGGGAAAGAGTGAGGAAAAGTATATGACTCTTAGAAATGAGGAGACGGAGCAAGAAATGGATGTAGAGATGAATGCGGTGGAGCAGATTATGGAAGTTATGGAAGGGAAAGGCAAGGAATCTGCGGTTATAGGTAATGAGGAGGAAGATGAAGCGGAAGCGGAAGATATTAATGGTATTTACAGCATGTGAATGTCCGATCTTGGTGTTTCCAAGGGGGCATTAGATTAGAAGCTGCCGTGATGTCTCTTTGTAGGGGGTTCCATTTTTATTATTGTTCAATCTTAATATTTTTAACATGTTTTTTATTACTCTAGAAGCAGCTTGTAGTCAAGCACTGGTACTCACCAATAACCTGTCAAACTTACTAGTGCTCAAAGATAGAGAGTAGAACTAGGTATGCTATAAAGTGCAATTGTCCTGGTAGTCAATCCTTTAGTTTCATCGCGACTCTACATTGAAACAAGTCTAGGGCATGAGACTAGTCTAGCTCAAACTCTTACCAAAACAAGTATAAAATTTTCTTCATATACCAGAAACTAGTCTCGTGCTCCAGAAACGAGTATTAATTATAATCCGATTGGGCTCGAGACTAGCTCGTAGTGCACGATGATTGAGCTAATCACCCGACAAAATTCCACTTTAGTAATAGTCGAGTTTTGTATTTGGTAATGCCGAGTATGCTGTAACCTACCAGCCATCAGTAGAGGCATGAGACTACATCAGTAGAGTTACTGTAGTCTGGTTGGCACTTACTGTATAATTATAACTACTTAAGTAGGTATGTACATACCGGTAGTACTTGTCCGCCTGCCATGAAAAATACACAGTGTGTAAGTTATGTGCGTCACCTGTTTCCTGCCGTAACATATAATACATGACTTGCATAGAAAATAATTTAGAAATGAAGGCTCGGCTCTGTTTATAATTTGCGGCAGAACTTTTTGGATATACCAGTTCCTTCTAAAAGGGGATCTAGAAGGTGCTGTATGTGCGGAGCGAGATGAAGAAATGTGTTTAGTGCTGGGTTTTTGGACTTCTGGATGTGATAGATACCTCTTATAATTGTATGAGCATTCACTCGAAGCTTTAGTCTGGTTGCGGTACAAGTACTACGTAAGTAATTCTGGCATGCAAGTATACAATAAAATAAAGGCTTGGGGCTACGAATATAGGTCCTTACCTTCAGAAGTCAGCGGATGAAGTTGAGATATTGCTTGCCTTCCACGAAAATTGAACACTGCAGGTATGCTTCAGGTTTCGTATAACTTTTTATATGTTGGGCGGTCTTGCAATTAGGCAGAGCTTTTGTTTAGCCATGTAAACGTGGCAAGATTACATATCAACTGATTCCCATGCCCTAAAGATGAAGGGTGCGCCTCCGTATACTACTTGAATTGAATTGTAGGTACATGTAGCTGTACACACAAGATATCTCAAGATGCCTATGAAAAGAAATAACAAAAATCGAAATTAGTATACCAGCCGTTTGCAGCTATCACTCAGAGTCCCTAGATACCTAAAGAACTCCCAAACTCCTTAGCACGAAAGAACAAAATATGCGCTTCTATCTCCCGCCCCACCCTCCTTCCCCCAGCACCCCCAACCCACTCAACCTCCCTCCCACCCCACCTAATCCCCCACTACCCCCACTACTCCCGCCAACCTCTGGCCTCTTCGCCACCCTCCTCTGTGTCCTCACCGCGGCCACAATCCTCCCAATATCCGTCTCCACCACACACCCGCCTTGAATCACCTCTGCCAGCACCTGATGCAGCACCTCGAAATTGAAAATCAAATCCAACTCGCACACATTTTCAAACACTCTATCCAGGGCCTCGACGAAAACCTGTATAAGATCTAATAATCCAAGCTCAGACTCAGCACCGTCGCAGATGATGATGAAGAACAGTGTTGCGTAGTGACGGTAGATTATTTGGATTGGTTCGGGGGCGAGGGAGGAGCTCGTGGGGGACGAGAAGGCGGATTGGGTGGATGTGAGGAGCGGAGGGAGAGGGAGAAAGTTGCAGGCGGAGGGAGGGCGGGTGGAGACGAGAGAAAATATTTCGGAGAGGAGGCGCTGTTGTAGGGAGATGTCCTGTGAAATCGGGAGATGGGTTATATACTTGATGCTAGATACTACATACCTGGGCGGGAGAAGGGGGGGGGTAGGAAGGAGACATACGACGTGGGAGTAAAATTTGGTCAGGCGGGGTTGGCCAGCGTTGTTGAATATCAGGACCGCGTTGATCATCTTTACAGGTGATAATAAGAGATGTGGGGCAAGGCTGTTTGTTTATTTGACATTGATATATATATTTTTTATTGTACAGGCTGAAGATAAGTATGACGAGTAGTACATACCGTACCGTACTCTACCTAGTATAGTAGTGTAGTACATACCGCACTCATCTTAACCCCTACATAGCTGAGTGAGTTCGCTCACTACCTAAATAAGTTCTCATGTACAGGGGGTGGTATATGAATTGACCACCACAGGTTTATCTCGGAGAACCATGTTTGGCTGCATGATAGGACGCTGAGGCCATCGAATAATATAATCAATCAGGTTCTAGTCTAGCTAGCAATTTGGTTGTTCGCCAGGTATTATGCGCATTCTGTACCTCTACCAATATTTAAGTGCCAATTGGAGTCCTTTTTCTCCTGTACTTCCACATCCTCCAAGAGCTACTGCAACTTGTTGGTATATAGGTCTCGGAGGTCGTCCTGTCTTGCTTTGTACCCAATAACCTTCTTCACCAGCAAGTGTCAATATCTCAACCAGGCTCGATGCATGCGGAATAATAGATAAGAAATGCAATCATGTCGCCCTGCACTTGTATTGTGGGATGGTCAGTGGCAATAACCTCTCGCATGGTTAACAAATCCTCAAGATCTCCCTCATAATCATTCTCCTCTTCTGGTGAAGACGCCAATGTATAGGCACATGCGGTATTTTCAGCTTCAGCTTCAATTTGATATATATAGAGCTGGAGCTGTTCGAGGCATGCTTGTAGGTGGTGATGATACATATCTACGTCATCACTTACATAGTACAACATTCTAACAGACACTTATTTAATATCAGCTGTGGACTTGCTAGAAAGTGGTGGCCCCACTCCTGGAATTACTCCCTATCAGTCGGCAGTCGGAAAAGCCTCTCTATTGGTTGGCCGTCTCGCTCAGGGGTTCTCCCGGAGGTTTACAAAAGTCTGCTTGGTATGCTCTGGCAACTTCGCGGGCTCGAATTCGGTGACCCCAGCTGGAATCGAACAGGCACTTGAATGTGAAGGGGGATCTGCTAAGGTGCAAAGCTTCAAGTATTTCGAATTTTATTTTTAATGTTTCAAGGGTCGAGCTCGTTACACGTGCCAAGAACCACTTTACGCGAGAACATGAGTCAAAAGCAGCGTAAACTAATGGACAGTTTCGTTCTCCATGTCCTAAAGTCATCGAATCAGCACCCCGCCCCTCACCCAAATGGGTGTTCAAGGTCTCTGGACGATTCTCGCCCCATGCGCGCGCCCTATCAAGCTTGAGACTCTTGCACATAAACGGCTTGCCGTCGATGCATCAATCTGGATATACCAGTTTCTCAAAGCAGTCCGGGATAAAGAGGGGAATGCTTTGAGGAACAGCCATGTTGTCGGGTTCTTTCGGAGAATTTGCAAGCTGTTGTTTTTCGGAATTAAGCCTGTGTTTGTATTCGATGGTGGGGCTCCAGTGTTGAAGAGACAGACGGTCGCGGGGAGGAGGACAAGGAGAGAGGGGAGGAAGGACGATGCACTTAGAACGGCGGGAAGGTTGTTGGCTATGCAGATGAAGAGGAGGGCGGAAGAGGAGGCTGAGAACAGACGGAGAGAGTAGGCTCCTCCAGTCCCCGATGTTTGGGTCCTATTGTGTTGACTCTGCTGATCACAGGCGTGAGCAGCGGAAGAAAGATGAAGCCGAGGGATGGGAAGCGGCCCCAGACCGGGCATCACGTCGTAACGAACCAGAGGAAGAGCCTATGCCGGAGAATCCAGTTTACGTGGAGGAACTTACAATGACACAACGAGAGCGAAGGCAGCACCGTACCTTTAGAAAGCAGGATCCGTACCATTTGCCTGATTTAGATATGTCTATTGAGTATGAAATCCAAATTTCTTAGTGGTGAACGCTACTAACCTCTGCAAACCGTTTCTTATAGAAGTATGGGTGCACCGAATGACCCTCGAATCATGTCTCCAGAGGAACTCGCTGCCTATGCCGCGCAATTCCGGGAGCATGGGGATGGTGATTCTAATATGAGTTTGTACGATTTCAGCAAAATAGATTTCGCGTCTGCGTTTTTCATTTCGCTACCGATTAGTGATCAGTATGCCATCCTATCAGCCGCCCGGTTAAGGTCTCGTCTTCGTATGGGATTGTCAAAAGAGCAGTTGGCAAAGATGTTCCCCAACAGGCTTGACTTTTCAAAATTTCAGATTGAGAGAGTACGTGAGCGGAACGAGCTGACACAACGTCTGATGAACCTGAATGGGATGAATGTAGGCGGAGAGTCCTTTGAGGCTATATACGGAGCAGGAAGAATAGCGGGAGAGAAAGGCCGAGAGTATGTGTTGGTAAAAAATGACGGGGTTGAGGGTGGATGGGTATTGGGTGTTGTGGGCAGGAAGGAAGGAGCAGTGGCACCCAGTCGGTATCATGGTGAGAAGCATGTTGATAAGGTGGCACCAGGAGAAAACAGAAGTAATCCCATTGTTCTCGATTCATCCCAGACCCAGAGACCTGTCATCATTGGTAACGACGACTACGATGATGATGAAGACGAGTTTGAGGATATTCCTATTGAGGGACTTAATAGGTTGCCAAAGCTAAGTCATACTTCAATGGACAAGGAACTGGAGGATCTGGAGAGACAGCAACTGCGACAAGCGATACACAACTCAAAGCGAGATCAGGCAGGATACCATCCCCGTATGACTGGAGAGTTTAAGGACGATGATGATTCGTTATTCATCACGGCGCATGAAGATGAATTTATGGAGGATCTTGAAATGGATGGTTTGTTTTCACCTAAGGCCGATTTTGGATGGGGAAGAGTAGATCCAGTTCCCGAGATTGACAATGAAATGCACGATTATGACGATGAACTGCATAGGGCCCTAGCAATGTCTTTGGTGGAAAATGAAAGGGGCAAGGAGGAGCACGTGCATTGTGTGAAGCAAACCAAAGGAAAGGAGAAAGCTGTCACTTTCCAGGTGTCTGATGATGAGAGTGGAGACGAAATGAATCTTGAAATTGCAATGAAGACTTCAAAGATTTCCAGCAAGCCAGCGAGATTAGGTACTAGTTCCAATACACAAAGTGGTTCTATGCTTGCCACTCCTTTCGGTGGATTACTTCCTTTCGAGTCTCTTGCAATCGATTTTGGAGGCAGTCTATTGGACAAGAAGAAAAAAGATGCCGCAAAGCCTATTCTGGACATTGATGTTTCTGTTGCAAAAAGCGTGGATGAGTGTGGCTTTGGCAAGGGGAGTGTAGGGGGGGAGGTGGCGCTAGAAAAACAGGAAGATAAACCGCTTCCATTACCTCCATGGTTTGCAAAGGCAACCGATACTGGGAAGGTCGAGCAAGAAAAATCACGTGAAGATGTTGAGGCACGGGAGATTGACGCAAGAATTCGGTTTGAGGAGGAGGGGCCATACAGAGATGTTGTCCTCAGTGATGGTGAGGAAGCAGATAGTGAAATTGAGATGATTGATACTTTGCTTCACTTTGAAAAAATTGATGGCGAGCTTGTTTCGAAACTTGAGGCCGCAGGAGACAAACCTCTAGAATCGCCTCTGCTGCAACCAGGCATTCAACAGGAAATTCAGGCTACAGACAACAGTAGCACTTGTGACGAAGGAATCGAAAAAACGACCGCAAAGCCACCTATTCCACCACCAGTTCCTCCAGTGTGGTGTGTGCCTGAGTCATCTGATCTTGTAGATTATGCAGCCCTTGAGGCTACGGAAGGCGAAGTTGCAGAAGCTGCCGAAGCACTGGATCATTTCTCAGATGAAGAGGATGAGGAACTAATGCACCAGCTCCACGAAGAAGCTGAAGAGCATGCACGTTTTGCCTCCTTTCTTACAAAGGATAATATTCCTATCGCAAGCAAACCATCCAAGACCACGCCCACAGCAGAAGATTATGAGCACGAACTTAGGGCGTTGCGAAACCAGCGGAAAAAAGACCGCAGAGATGCGGACGAGGTGACACATACCATGATTTTGGAATGTCAACAGCTCCTTACGCTGTTCGGATTACCCTACATTACCGCCCCAATGGAAGCCGAAGCTCAATGTGCAGAGCTCATACGTCTAGGATTAGTAGATGGTATTGTTACTGATGACTCAGATTGCTTTCTATTCGGGGGTGCGAGGGTTTACAAAAATATGTTTAACCAGGCGAAATATGTGGAATGCTATCTCTTGGGGGATCTCGAAAAGGAGTTCGGCTTAGACAGGAAGAAATTGATTAGCTTGGCGCATCTGCTGGGGAGTGATTATACTGATGGATTACCTGGCGTTGGACCAGTTACTGCACTAGAATTATTGACCGAGTTTTCGATTGAGGGAATGAATAAGGAGGAGCCGGTTGCCCCACTGCGGAGGTTTAGGGAATGGTGGGAGCAGGTACAACATCTCGCGGGGGTTGCCTACAACGATTCCCCCGACTCTAAGTTCAAGAAGAAATTCAGAAAGAGCCATGCGACGAAACTATATTTACCAATGAATTTCCCGGCTGCTGATGTTGACGAAGCATATCTGAAGCCTGAGGTTGATTCGGATCCATCTACGTTTCAGTGGGGAGTTCCCGATTTAGATGGCTTGAGGCAGTTTCTGATGTCAACTATTGGATGGTCACAGGAGCAGTGTGATGAGATTCTCGTGCCAGTGGTCAAAGACATGAATAAACGATTGGCTGAAGGTACACAGAGCAATATTACAAGATACTTTGAAGGTTCTGTCGGTGCTGGGGCCTTTGCGCCGAAGAAGAAGGAGGCTAGAAAGAGTAAGCGGATGGATCAAGCAATGCAGAAGCTGCATCACATTGTGAGCAAAGGGAACGGAGGAAGCAGTGGGCCTGGGGCCAACGGAGACGATGATTCGGTGGCACCAACTCCGATATCAATGAAGGATGCTGCATCAGGGACGTCCACTCCGAAAAATGCTCCAGTGTCTAGGAGGAAGAACAAGACTGGGATTAGAAAACCAGCGAATGGCGGGAAGAGGCAAACGAAGGCAGTCAGTGTGTCGTCATCAGGGAGTGATAGTAATTCTGGTCCCGAGCAAGTGGTAGGGTCCGCAGAGGTGAGGGATGGCTCTGACGCAGAGCCCGTGAATACCGGAAAGAAAAGGAAGATGGCCCCTTCTGCAGGTACGCGTGGTAGAAGGAAGGGTGGGAGAGGGGCAGCTGGGGGCGCTAGGGGTCACGGAAGGAGAAGTGCTGATTGATGTGTGGAACATCCGCATATTATTCGGGAATTTTGGAAGTTGTTTGTTTTATACAGTAGTATGACATTCCTAGGATATTTAGCTCCATGTTATTTTATGTCTGATATCCAACTTGCACGTAAATATATATCACAATCACGTTCATAGCCATCGCAATTGAGTACATTACATATCACCGGGGATAACAATGCGCCACCCGTACCACAACTCAGTTTTTTGCAATCGCCCCTCTCAGGAAAATGTTTCATTTCTTCTATTGCTATGTGGGAAAAAGTACTGTGTCTCTTTCGCATAATGTAGTAGAACCTTTGTTCTAATTACAACCTCATGCTCAAACGAAGGTAAGCCGCACTACTGATCGTTCAAATATGCATGTGTGCATTTCCAAGGAGATAGTTTTTATAAAGATGGTGTAACCATCCGGGCTTGATATAAGTAACCAGATAGACTTGACTTGAGGGTAACCAAGGTATATATTAACTGGCAAAAGAAAGATAGAGGGGGCTGCTTCGAACTTTTTTACTTTTTACATGTTGTAATCTATTGGCCTGGCCCACCCGTATCAAGATTCTACCAGTCGACCAGACAAATTTCTGTCATTTCCTAAGCTAAATCCCGCGAAGAATCCCGTGTTCACATAACTGAAGCATACAAGGAAAGACCTAGACGGAGACATTGAGCACAGGACCGCTTATAGACATGTGAGTCCCGTTTTTCTCTCATACATGTATGTTGTCTCGTGCTCAGATATAGGATTGGTAACACCTATGTAGGCTCTACTAGTCTTGCGGGTGTAGTGCAGAGCTCCGGGCCTCTCTCATATTCGATCCCCCTACGGTTAATGCTTGTTAATAAGTATATTTAATTGTATATTTACTGTCGAGGCTGGGTGGAAGCTGAATGGATACTGAATTTTTTCTCACGAGAATTATAGTAAATAACTGAGCATCGGAATTTTCTGTCATACATCTACATAAAACCTTACCCGTTGAATTAAGTTCAACCATCACCTAAAGCCCGTTGAGAGGAGACCAGCAGGCCCACGCTACAAAGGTCACCGGAGATCGAGGTTAAAATCCTCGCACTGGTATCCTCATTTTATTACTTATTTTGAACTTAAATTCGGTTGTGGATGGGGCTGAAGGAAGGTTTATGTAGTTATATGCAATTTTTGCCACTTGCGGGGACTCCTGTGGGTTCGAACCTGGGGGAGGACTATTGGTTTTTATCTTTTGAGACTTTAAAAATTTTTGTCGGATATAGCTATACGGATTCAGGTGTGGTGGTCGTCAACTAAGATCACAATATTATCATCCACATCGAAGTTAAGACTATTTTTTTTTTGCCAACAGGCGACGGAATTGATTTCACCAGGCTCATGCAGCATACAATGCAGTAGTTTTGTTATACATAGGTAAAAAAATAGCAGCCCTAGAACGGGAACAGATTTCGCCAACATAGGCTGGAAATCCAGGAACCGACCCGTGGTTTTAAACTATGCTGGACTATGGTAAATGTGGGAGCCTTTTTTACTGATGTATTACTTCCGTGTCAACACAGTTTCCACCTCGACATAGTCCACAAAATCTTAACTGTCACAGTGAGAAGTGTATGTTAATGTTTGAAGAGTTGTAGTATGGGTGTTCAGGAAGGCAGTAGGCGGGATACAGCAGGTCATTCTGGTATGGGTTGTACAGCTGCTATGAAATACATGGGTCGATAGGTCAGCTTAGCCTGGGGGATGCAGTCAGCGAGTCAATCATGGGGTGGTTTGATATTTGCTCGCTGAAGCAGGCATCAATCATAGGTGTTAGTTACCGTAGATAGGAATAAAACCTCGTCATGACGAGGCCCTGCATCCAAAGCCAGCGCTACAGTAGACCTGTCTCAATAGGTTTCCGTCGCACGTTTGAGCACTTTAGGGTAAGCTTCACTCTGGTTGCCTCTCTGTGCCGTTCTTGGCTCATGATCGCTGCTGGTAAGTAGTTGTGCTCTTAATGGTACATTGCCTAATATATTAGTTAGAATATATCGAGTACATAGAACCATATATGTAATAGTATATAAAGTATCTGGAGGTAGCTATTGTAAGTATTATACGTTTAAGAATTTAATTGTATGGGGCTCTCCATACTTTGATATTAAACTCACCTTGTACTTGTGGAGATACAGAGAATATGTAATTATGGTGCAAGGTAAATATGTATGAACTCGTTATGAGGTTATGTGAACACCAAGTAGAGAGGACTATACTTAATATGAGTTCAGGTATAGAATAATTCATTATATCAATTACTTATTGCGGGAATTGGCTACAGGGGACCGGACCAAATTGAGGGCTGAGTATGTACTCCGTATTAGAACTGTACCATTAGGAGTGGGGATACTGGGCTTTATCAGTGCCTAGATATATTTAGGAGAACTTGTAGAAATAGGTCTACTACATACAAGTACAGAAGTGTAAGAACCTGGTATAGCTATTGAAGCGCATAATTTAAAGCATCCGAACGCGTACATCAATCCAACCTATAGGAGGGATCACGACCAAAGCCTAGGTATGCTTATTTAGCGGAGCCTATCTTGCAGCATGACCGGAGCCTACTTATCGAAACAAGCCCTACCTTTTGCCTATATGAGCGTCAAGAGAGATCATATACAGGGGCGCCTATAGGAGTAGGTCTACCTGATCACCCCACATTCAATGCTGGTAATAAGTTCCCTACATTCCTATGGGTAGAATGCCAAAATCATTTGAACCATATATTGACATTGCTAATATCTATTGCAGGGAACAGTATGCTATGGCAGTAGAAGTAGGTACTGAATTACCAAATTGCTTCATCTAAATAGGTTGAATGCCCGAATGGATTGGAATAGTCAGTGATATTGCTAACATCTATTTTAGGACTCAGCAAGCCACAGTAGTATGTTGCAGCAGACTGATATTAGTAGCTATATTACATTACTAGCTACATTTGCAGTAACATTCCTACCCTAATTCTGGTATGATTGGGATACTGATTTTGGCAGTAAACTATCTATTTTTCTACCTACGTTGTCATATATATCCCCATATACATCAGCAAAAACAATATCTGTGTCAGGTGCGTCTGAGGCACAGGACACCCTTTTACAAAACTCTACCTCTCGATGCAGAGATGGTACCTCAACTGGCAGGATGCAAATCATTTTTCTTCCTGATGCACACCCGTCTTATTATACTTTTTGGATGTAACAATTGGCGATTTAGCTGCATCACGCTCACACTTAAAATCTCTGCCTTTCTCCAAGCCTAGGTACGACCGCGCTTATTTGGCAATGGCACCTGAAATTTTGCATTTCAGAACATGTATTTTATTCTCTTGCTAACATGGCGGCAAACAAGCTATATAGCACAATTATCGCCCCCAAACCCGCCTCCCAGGTTTGCCCCGCATCACCATGCAAATCAGCCTAGATATCACTGTGCAAAGAAGCCTAGAGATTACTATGCAAATAAGCCTAGATATCATCGTTCAAATCAACCAAGAAATTGCCGTGCAAATAAGCCTAGTTATCACTGTGTAATTAAGCCTAGGAATCATCGCTCAGATCAACAACCAGCTCCCTCTGTCAGTGTACTAACTGTGATCTATGGTGAAAACAAATCCTGTTCATGATATTTCCAATTGCAGTTCAACCTATTGAGATTGAGCATTGTAAAAACATGCTAATTGGTATCTACTCATCATGTCCGTACATATTCTGTACCATCCCAAATATGGAGCTGCGTAGCCTTCCAGTGGAGCCCCGTGCAGAGTTCTAGTGCGGAACAGGAGTGCTACGCGCTATCATAACCAGAATTATAGGTTTAATTGTCAGGCATTGGGATATCTATATGGCCCAAGGATTTATGCAAGCGTGAGTGCAGCCTCCTTATATGTATATGTTCTGGGCCGCTCGCGGGCGGCATACCCACTGTGCCACTCACGGGCAATTTAAATAATTACTCAATTTGGTGTATAATGCACTTGTATTGATAAAGGTTTACGAGGACTGATTTACCCCACCAAATTAAGAATTGATAACGGTGTACCTAGCTGGAGCGACTGCAATAGATTTATGTATTTCCCAGTCGATTAGACCTTTTGCTTCAGCTAGAGCTCAGAGGTTTTCGTATGTCAATAAATTGAGAATTTCGGATTATTCTTAGTTAAAGTATCGGCAATAGCAATTAGAGTAGAATTTTCTGCAAACACCTGAAACGAAAACATCAGTAGTTATACTTAGCAATCTGCGTATAAATAAGTACCTGTGATTAAGAAAGTACTGTTTTGCTCCTTACCTGGATCGTATAAGTAAGAAATAGCTGGGGTTTTTCTTACTTATAGGATAAATCATGCAACAAGAATACAAGATGTAGACCAAAAATAATATACTGATGATTATTCCGAACTTCACTGGATTCCATATAACCGCATCGATATTCAGTACAAGATAGTCTATAGAGCCTGAACCATAAGGCCCCATATATTAAAACTCCCATTGATAAGAACCCGTAGATAAGAAACTAATTTTCAAATACCTATTGCATAGGAAACGTTGCAGATTTCTACGGTAGCAATAAACTCAGTATCCTCCTCTCCATTCCATTCATCATCAGAGAAGAGGGCGATGAGTTGTTAACTACACAAGCATGTACTTCATCGTTTATAAATTTAAAGGGCTTGAGGTAATTTTTTCCGGAATTCCCCTTGTTCAATGTCTGCCAAATCAACAAGAAGGGTATGTAATGTGGAAGGGGGTCAAAAATGACTTCATAGGGTGTTTTTGGAGTGTAGCAGAATGTTTTGTTCGATTCACAGTTACAAAATTGAGGAATTATATTAATTGCCCGCGACCGGCACAGAGGGTATGCCGCCCGCGGGAGGCATGTGCTGCCCGCGGGGAGCCCAGAACATATACATAACCTACCAGGGTGTTGTGCCAACCAGACTAATACATAACCTGGTATTCACTGTAGGTACTGTCGATCTAGTCTGGTTAAACCTATCGATCGTGATAGCGATACAAATACACCAACCGCTCTTTCTGGCCGATTGTACTGTAGTACTCAAGAGTATGACCGGTATTTAGCTGGGCGCTGGTTCATAAAACGACTACCTTTTATGGCTAGGGTGGATTTTTCCGACTGCCAAAGCTGGTAAGCGGCTTTATTAACCTGGGCACTCACAGTCTTGACAGTCTTGGCAACTTGACATTCTTGGCACACAGAAAACAACCATGTGAGCTCGACCAAATTGAAAACACGTTCTTTGTGGCCTCAACCCAATCAACACAAGCTTTACAGCAATGACGAAGAGAAAATCTGCACATGCGGTCCCCGATAGGGCTTCTGTAAAAAAGCGATCTGGGTCGAGACTGAATCCTGCAAATGCTGCGAGACCAGTAGCAGAGGCCGACAGGAGCAAAACTTCTTTCGCAGAAAAGTTGTTTGAAGGCTCTGTGAAGGACGGATATCGGGATTCCTATGCTGCTTCCGAACCGTGTGTCCCGTAGTCTCATAAGTACTGCTTGGGGTCGTCAATTGAGCTCTAGACAGATACTAACTGACCACAGTTACAAGCATGCAGTTATCCAACCTCTCATTGACGACTCACTCCTCCGAAGTGTCCGCAAAGAGATTCTGAATAACTTGCATTTCACTCTCAAAGAAACCGATATCTATCGCATTCACCAATCTGGAGATCTTGCTAACCTCTCTGGACTTCCGACCTCCGCACTCAAGTTTCTCCCTTCGTTGCTGCAACTGCGGAATGCTATGTATTCAAAGGAATTCAGGGACTATATTTCCAAGGTGACAAACTGTGGACCATTAAGTGGGAAGAAGACCGATATGGCAATTAACGTCTACACAAAGGGATGCCATCTCCTGTGCCATGATGATGTTATCGGCTCGAGGAAAGTGTCGTATATCCTGTACTTGACGGACCCAGACGATCCATGGAAGCCTCAATGGGGAGGTGGTTTGAGGCTGTACCCTACTACATTGATGAGTGATGGAAAGTCAAGAGTCCCATCTGCTGAATGGAGCAAAGTAATCCCCCCAGCCTGGAATCAGCTGAGCTTTTTCGCTGTCCAACCAGGTGAGAGTTTTCATGATGTTGAAGAGGTATTTGAGGATGGGAAAGTGAGAATGGCGATCAGTGGTTGGTTCCATATTCCACAGGAGGGTGAGGAAGGTTACATAGAAGGAGAAGAGGAGAGGTTGGTAGAGAAGAGTTCGCTACAGCAGCTACAGTCCCAGTCAGATAATTACGATTTACCCCAGCCAAATATGAAATATTATGATGTTGTTGATGCTGAAAACGATACCAAGATGGCCGGCAATGACGAGGGCGATGACGAAGGTTTCTCGGAAGCCGATTGCGAATTCCTACTGAACTACATTTCCCCAACTTACCTGACTCCTGACACACTCGAAGCTATTAGCGAAGAATTATCCGCAAATTTCTCAATCCAACTTACCAACTTCCTCTCGAAAAAATATGCTGCAAAGGTGAAGGCATATCTCGAGGCACGGGATGGTAGCAAAGAGGACACAAAAGAGAAGCAGGAGGCAGAAGGGTGGAAGGTCGCTGTACCGCCACACAAACAACGATTTTTGTATCTTCAAAATACGCCACGTGGGGTGAAAGGAGTGGCGAAGGACAAGGAAAAGCAGGAGGCTTCAGAAGAAAACCCTATTCAAGTTTTAATCTCGCAGTTGTTTCCTTCAAAGCCCTTCCGAAAGTTCCTTTACCTCGCAACTGGGATGAAGCTCTCTAGTCACGACCTCCTTGCTCGCCGTTTCAGACGTGGATTAGATTACACACTGGCAACTGGCTGGGAACCTGATCCAAGCAAACCCGAAGAAGGAGATGTGAAGATTGAGGTTTGTTTGGGGCTCACGCTTAGCAAAGGATGGGATGGCGAGGAGGAGGAAGAGGTGGAAGAGGAGGTGGATAAAGGAGGAGAGAAGAAAGCTAATTCAGCCTCAAAGGCCAATGGGAAGGGGAAAGTGCCTGTCCCACGAAAGGAGGCAGGTCCTTTCTTCAATGAGAGTGCAGGTGTGGGAGGGTACGAAATGTATATGGCAGGAGATGATGATGATGAAGACTCCGAGGGTGAAGAGGATGAGAAGGATCAAAAATTTGACAGGAAGAAAGGCAAGAAGTCAGATCCTGCCGTTTACAAATCTGCAGCCAATGGTGATGATGGTGTAGTGTTTACAATGGGTGCCGTATGGAATAGGCTTAGTATTGTATTAAGAGATGGAGGTCTTTTGAAGTTTGTGAAATATGTTAGTCAGGCTGCGGAAGGTGATAGATGGGATATTGTTGGTGCGTGGAGTACGGTGAATGAGGGAGACGATGCGGACAAAGACGAGGAGGGGGATGTTGAGGGAGAACAAGAGGGTTGTGATGAGGGGGAGAATGACAGCGATGATGGGGATGATGGCGAAGAGTGGAATGGCATCCAAGATTGATTATATCACCTAAAAGCACCAATAGGTATATCTCTAGAACTGCAAGAAAACAGAGAAAAAGAAGGATACAGTTGCGATAGTTGCAGTATTACCCAAAAATCCATGTACACAAATAGACCTGGCTATAAGTTTGTGTATCTTGATGCCACTCTGTTTCGATTTTATTTCAAGCAGGGCATTGATGAATCTACATGTTCACAGGTATCCTGGCTTTGAGCACAAGACCATAAAGCGCACCATTAAGACTGCACCGGCTAATAACGAAGAAAAAAGGAATTGTAAAAGCGAAAACAAAAATTGGAGGAAAACAAGCAAAATCAAGTTGCTTCTGGGTTCTTGAAAGAATCTGATAAAGAAACAAGCATTATCACATGGTGGCATTTCGTCATGAGACCATATCCTCTGTTATTATAACATCCAATGCTCAATGCAGCATATATGCAATCGACCAGAACAGGCATCCATTGTTCTTTCTCTTTCTCCATACGAGAAAACATTGCAAAGAGCGGCTCATTTCTGGCCTAAATATATGAACATTCTCCGTTGTCAAGAAACCGTACACCTTGCATCCACCACTGCTCTCTCAAATATCCTTTATTGAGAGTAAATGCTGCTGCATTACCTCCCTAAGTGGAGATTTCTTCACCTCTATTTGGTTCCGTAACTGTACGCGCTTCCATCCGAACTTTCATCTAAAATCGATCAGTATGTAGTGAACAGTGTTGGCTTGAATAACCTAGATGTTTCACTATATGTTCATATGTATTCTTTAAAAAACCTAACTCAGTCCCGGGAAGCCCGGGCGAAAACCTTCTCCTTTTTTGCAGCAAGGCAACCCCTCCATCGCTAGCCATCAAAATTTTCTGGGAATTAAACCAGGGAGGGATATTCTAACAATTGTTCTGTTATAATTAAATAACTTTTGATACAACTAATCAAATTTAATAATTGTCAAAGTTCCAGGGCTATATCGGTAATTGCTTTTCTGCTGGGTGGGTGATGGTTGAAAGTGGGCTAGTTTTGGCCCCGCTGAATGTAAAGCTATGTTGAACCTCTCACATTTTATTATTAGCTTATACATCACCCGTAACCCCTCACTTAGCCCTTTATGTACCGAGGTATGTATGATGCACTTTAGTCTGGTTGGCCCTCCTTTGGATGCACTTAGGTTAGCATACTTATTTGGAGTGAGTTAGCTGCTATATACGAAGTACTTTACACATCTTTCTGAATCAAGTCGCCGATCAACTTAGTCTGGTTGGCACCGATCAAACTGACCCTTTGAGTGGTGGATCGGCGATGGTGCGTATGAAGTTATGGTACGTACACATGTCTTTTCTAACGTTGGATCTAGATGTACCCGCTAATATCACTAGCTACGTTATGTATCGCGATTTCAGCCAGACACCTATTTTCACGTTTCATATTTGTCGTTACCCTGAACCACAACTGGAAACTGCTCAAGATATGCCCAGGGGCCTATCCTCATCAACTCTTCTTGTTTATGGTTTCATCAGTTTCATCTCTGACACCGATCATTGACCAACGTTTTCTGAACGTTGCCAAGCCACCGCGTCCCTCGTCCCTTGGCTCTCACGTGCGCTTGACACTTCCCTGCTTGGTTGCTTGTGAATGGTTTCAGAACCTAGTGTAGGATGCTATCATACCCTTGAAATTACCCATTACTCGTCAACTGATTCACCAGCAGCTTTCATTCGCATCTTGAGAATCCGACGAATACAGATACACCCATCAACAGCATGCTCTATTGTGTTCGAACCTATCCTGTGAATTTCCCAGGACGCCCATAGTATTGTCGCCCCTTTCCATATAATCGAGCTCCCGTTCGAGGAACAACCCCCGGGGCACCCCATACTGCAGCACATCACGACCTGAACAGGACTTCGACATGCCTAGCTCGCTATCATCAGCTTTTGCGCATGCTGTGGAGACAACATCACCAAGATTTCTGCCCACCAGCTCAAATGTTGGAGCTACAACTCAGCATGCAGCCACCGAGCCAGCGCAGAGTGCAATTCGCGAGCCTGAGCCTGGACGATTTCACCTTGTTGTCTCAGACCCAGTATGGAGTACTTACCCAACAGCCTGTCTTTCAGCACCTGCTAACTTTGGGTTGTAGATTGCCACCTATTACCTGGTCCAGGATCCTTGCGTCAAGGTCGTGAAAGCTCAGCAGCAACTTGAAGGTTATGAGATCTACTTGGTTGAGCAATGGGCTTGCTCACGGAGTCACCCAAGTTTTACGATAGCAACATACACTGGACACCCTTCACACAAGATCCTAGTTGGTATACTCAGCATCGACAAGGACGAGTCCCGTTGGGGAAGGGAGTTGGCAAATTACTTCCGTTTCGTACGATATTATGGCCGTGAAAAGCAGACTCCTCTTGGGTCACTGATGGTTACGAACCTCAGTAACCTTTCATCAGATCTGACTGTCATTGCAGTATCAGACGGAAATGTATTAGAGCACAAAGAGGACTTCATCATCAACGAGGACTTAAAGCGTATGGGGTGTAGCGGCAGGATAGCGTTAACACTGACGGCCCCCACAGACGCTGCAAAAGCAAAATTTCACCAGCTTTTTCGGACATGTGAGAGGGTGGAGTTTAGATTCTCGGTTATTGAGTTGGTGAGATTATGCCAGCTTGCATTGATAATGTTTCAGAAACTTGACAAGCATTTCGGAGATGGGCTGCTATGCGATGAGACAGAACGAGCGATCAGGAAATGGTGGGCAGAATATGGGACGGATTTCTATAATGCGGAGCCTTCGGACGGCATTCTGGGCCCCACCACTGTAGCTGCGTTGTTAGGAATGATGATTGGTGCACGGAATCGGCTATCGTTGTGTGGAGCACCGGTGCCTAAGGATGCCTTCGATATACCCGGTTTAAAGGGAGCAATTGGGTATTTTCAGAAACAGCACAAATTACGTCGGACGAGGAGATTAGATAGAGAGACAGTGGACAAGCTTCATCGAATTACCATCAAGGGCTCATCAGGGGATAAGTATGGGATGGTCCCGAAGGCTATCAAGTCTACTGTGGCGGAGATGTCTGGAAAAACACATAAAGTGGAAATGGAGACTTGTGATTTGGAGAAGTTTATTATGCATCTATCCGGGGAGCGGGCTAAACATTTGTGGCGCGGGAAGCCCATGAAGTCCCTACAGACTCAGAGTAGTGCCATGCCATTCGGGGACAGTGGCCCTAGGAGGAATAGCGCCCCAATACCCAGCGTGAATGGGGCACCGGTACGCACAACTAAGAACCTTACCCCCCTAGTAATTGGCCCTTATGATTTGAAAAATGACCCAAATGTTGCATCTCCTGAGGAAAACCCGACTTCGTACCCTCTGAGTGCCCCAGCTTACCCCACGGCACAATTTGGCTTTCATGGACATGCACAACCGCCTCATTCAGATAGTCGAGACCCATTACGCAAGGCGATGTTCAAAACGATGAACAACAGGATGAACGATGCAAAGACTGGACTGGGAAAGATTAAGGACGTAGCCACTGGTGTGGCATCGGGAATATCCGGACAAGTCACCAAACGGGCCTCGAGGAAACACGCACAGGATAATATGTCCTGTACTAACGACGTAGTCCAGGCTACCGATGAACAAAAATGTGCTTTAGGGAATGCTGGTGCGGCGTCCTCTTCATCACCGGTTTTGGATTTGGGGAAGAAGCCTTCCTTGACATTGGTGCAACACGGTGATCAGGAGGCTGCGAAGAGTGATTCTACGACTATTCATGTGCCACAAAAGAAGCCTGCTGGTGATAGTGCAACCTATGACGCTTACCATACGGAATCACCCATAGCCATGTCAATAAAATCGCCATTTCACAATGATAGCATTATTACATCGAAATTTGACATTCACCGAACCACAGAGTTAATTAGCCCTATGACACCAGGCTCCGACACAGAAACCCCCTTTGAGAAAACACTAGAGCGGAAGCCTGATGGTACAGTCATGGTGGAGTTCGTTCCTCAAACCGGAGGCACTGGAACAACTGGAACAAGGAATGGAGATCCCTCTGTCTCAGGCTCAGTTCAGGCCTACCAAGATGCGCTGGAGAGGCTGGCGAATCAATCACCGGAATTTAAAAGCGCCTTAGGAGGGTTGATGGGCGCTAAAGGGGAACTTGGTAATGGGGGGCTCTGGGGGAGGAGTCGGAGCTTCTCGGAGAGATGGGAAGGAAAGAGACATGGGGACTGGTTTCCAAGGCGGATGTCATTTGGGTGTGCGGAGGAGGCTATTTTGGGGTGGGAGGGAATTGGGGAAGAAGACTATCTCGAGATCGAACCAGATGGTAGTACAGTAATAGCATACGGGGGGTGTCCGAAGCAGTTGAGAGGGATGATGGTCAAGGCCGAAGAAGAGGTGAGTAAATGGACTGGGGAGAGGATAGGGGATGTTAAAAGCTTTCTACCAATTCTTGATGAAAGGATACAAGAGTTAGAGGGGCTTTACCGCCAGAATTTGGTTAGCTATAATTATATGGATGAACTGGGGAATGAGGTCATAGCGAGGGAAAGCCAGGTGTTAATGGACGAGCTGAAGGAGGTGGAGTTATTACGCCCTAAACTGCAATACGAAATTGAAGCGTTAGAGGGGAAGGTTGATGAAGTTGAAGAGTGGGTGGGGGGGTTTGGACGGCAGGTTGAAGAGTTGGAGAGGAGGGTAGAAGGTTTGGAACCCGCTTCCAATATGCAGGGGTGGCTGTCGTGGGCGTGGGGTTGGACGCCATGGGGCAGGGGTGAGGGGAGTCAAGTGAAAGTGATGTGAGACTACAATATCAAAGAGTAAGCAAGCATCTTGTGGCGGCGTTTTCACGGAGTTTATATAGGGTCAGGCATTTACTACTACTGCTACCTAATTTCATTCAGCAACGAAGGGCACGGTATTTTCCGTTTCCAACCTTATATATATAGATATAGTCACTTTGAGATTCTAGTTTTACATTAGAGCCCTTAATTAATACATGAGCATTCCTACGAATATCCGTAATGTAACAGCCTATCCTATGATACAGTACATATTCTTTGGATTTTGTATAGAAGTCAATTGCTCCGTCGGTTATATTATGACTATTAATTTACCTTCCACCTAACGCCGCGGCCGCAGCACCCTGTTGATTTGTCTTCTCGTTGATTTGTTGACCGACCTACGTATATTGTGTCAACCCGTTTCCATGCTGCTTTGACAAGTTTAAAGTGTACGGTACCTTCTGGAAAGCTTCGACGAACTTGTGTACACATCTGTCCAGACATACTGACTCGCCCTTGTTCAACTCGGTATCTTTATAGTCGTTGTTCACGCACTTTTTGAAGCACGTATTTCCTAGCCTAACCAGATCTCCCAACACAACATATCAGCTACTGAACGGGAGGCGATAGGTAGACAAACGCACTTGTTGATCATATGCGCCATGATATCCATCTCCATCTCTGCCATAGCCAGCTTCTCCGCGCTGGTAGGCTGCGGGCGGGCGCCAAAACCGAGGAAGGACATGTTGAAGTTGAAATGTTGTTGGAGTTGAATTGAGGTTTACCTAGTCGGTGTTGCAAGCGACAAGAAAGTTCAGATCTTATCTTATCAATGGATCTGAATCTGGCAGATGTCCTAGGCTTACTCATCAATTCGGAATGTACGGCTTGGCGAACTATAAGAACATCCAAGAGTTCTCTCAAACCTCTAATCTTCGTTCACCACATTCCTTGAACCACCCTACTGGTTGTGGGGACCAGAAGACCTGAGATACAGCAATCCTTGAAACTTACAAGCGATTCAGTAAGTCTTTTCGACGTCCTTTCCTCTCTATAGCCCAATTGCATTTCAATAGTAGGCCTCCGTGGTAATATGATGATATATCCAAAACATTAGAACCGTTGCGAATGAGACTTGATCTATGACTTCACAATGCATAATCTTCTCTCTGATACCACATCCCCTCATCATGAACTCCTCTACCACCCGTGACCTTCAGTACATAATGTCTAACTCGTGAAAGCCTCCTAGGAGCATGAATAGACCGAGGCTTCTCTTCACACTCCAATGGAAAACCATTGGTGCCACACGGTCACGGCTGCAGCTGCGATGGAATTCTGCAACGTCTACTCCTCCCCCTCTCCCTCCTGCCGCTGCCACTGCTCCCACGGATACCCAAAAGAAAAAGAGCCCTTCGAGTAACCCACTCGCGATCCAGCGAGCCAGCGCGCAGTCCGTAGCTCGAAGGGTACTGTTAAAAAACAGCGATGCCTCGTTGCTATACCCTCGGATACGTGCCGATCCGCGAACAGAAACATTCGCCTCCCTCAGGCTAAAATATTCTGGCATTGAGCCTGGCAAGAATATGTTAAATACCATTGTCACCATTCGAGGTTAGCCCATGAAAGAAGCGTCAAAAAGTACCGCATAATTTAGCGATGACGGGAATATTACTCGCCAGATTATGCAGTATATGATGTCCCCTTTGAAACACATTCGCTAATTTCTAAAGGAAGGATAAAAAGAAAGCGGGACGTCTCGTCAAAATTATGTTTCTTCGACCTTCTCCAGGATGGTGTGAAGTTACAAGTTGTGTCCAACTTCAAAGATGTTGGTGGTGATGTCCATGATTACAAGCAGAAGACACTGAGCTTGAGTGTGGGGGATATTGTGAGTAAGTCTGTTTCCTCTAATCAATCGTTCGTGAACTATTCACTAACTTGGTGACTAGGCCTGAGCGGGTACATTGGCAAAACGCCCGCAGGGGAACTATCAGTCTTTGCAACAACCAATATGGAATTGCTTGCCCCATGTCTCCATACCCCGCCAACTAATATTCAAGATATAGAGAAGCGCTTCCAACACAGGCACGTTGACCTCATGATCCGTCCTGAAGCTTCTGAGACTCTCCGCCTCCGGGCTGATATCATCCAACATATTCGCCAGAATTTTATCAATCAAGGCTTCACCGAGGTCTCAACTCCGATTATCGGCGATGCCGCAGGAGGTGCCATTGCAAAACCCTTCCTCACTGAAGCCACCGTATACCGTGGCCATAAACTCGCCTTAAGGATTGCGCCCGAGTTGTGGCTTAAACGGCTAGTCGTTGGTGGTATGGAACGGGTATTTGAAATCGGCACCCAGTTTAGGAATGAGGGGATTGATAATACGCATAACCCAGAGTTCACCACCTGTGAATTCTATCAGGCGTATGCAAACCTTGAAGACTTGACCTCCTTCACTGAGCGCCTCTTATTCGGGCTGGCTACTCATGTTCAAAAGCTGAAGGAGACGAAGTATACCACGTTATCACAACTCGATGTTGACTTCTCTATACCCTTCAAACGAATTCAATTCATCCCCGCTCTCGAAGAAGCATTAGGGGAGTCCATCCCAGACCTTTCCAATCCAGAAGAAGCCACCATGCAGCTTCTTGCCCTCTTTGGGAGAAAAGACATCACTATCCCAACATATCCCACTCTTCCCCGTCTCCTCGATAAACTTTCTTCTATATACCTCGAGCCCTTATGCACCCAACCAACATTCATAATTTACCACCCGGAATGCCTCTCCCCCCTGTCAAAATCTACCCTCGATGAGCAAGGCCGTAGAGTCTCAACTCGGGTAGAGCTTTTCATCCGAGGCAAAGAACTCGTGAACGCCTATGAGGAAGAAAATTCCCCTACTGTACAGCGCCAGAAATTCCTTGACCAGGTCAATTGGAAGAATTTAGAGGAAAGCTCTTCAGTCGGGGATGAAAAGGCTGAGCAACAGCAGAAAGTCGCGGATGAGGCGTTTGTTGCTGCGCTGGAATGGGGATTACCGCCTACTGCGGGTTGGGGTATGGGAGTCGATAGGCTGGTTATGTTGTTTAGCGGGATGGAGAGGATTGCGGACGTCCTTAGCTTTGGTGGGTTGCGGGGGGTGGTGGGGCAGGGGAGGGCAGGAGGCTGTGCAGAACATGGTTGGGATGATAACTCAGGGTCAAGCACTGGTCCCCGAAGTTGTGGTGTTGACGATGTGAAGGATATATTGGGGGAATAGAGTTGGGGGCAAGTGTAGGATGAGAAGGAAATGTAGTAGTGCCTTCTACTAATGTAGTGAGATTCTACAAAAACTGGCTTTGGTGTCTCCGCTCTTGAGATTTAGCGAGCTATAGCGATTTTATCCAAGCGGACCAGATGAACATGCGAGGATGATAGGCGTGGGGCCAGCCCACTGCCTAAATTCACTCCCACTGTTGAGCTACTGTATCGTCGTCATTAGACATTTACGAGGTTGTGTACGGGTTCGGTGAGAAAGAGTAGGGATATGGCTCGGACTTTGCACAAACCCGTACCATTGTTCTCGTATCTATATCTCCTCTGAAGCAGACCGTAGGTTCTAAGATTAGCCACCTCACTCAACGCACTCTTGAAGTCAGCACAGGACCAAAGCACAATATGCTTCAACAAATCAGACAAGGTGAACATCCGACGTTATTTTATATTTGCTGTTGTAATAGGAAAATATAACACAAACTTAATACTCTGTTTACTCGCTCTTTCTAATTGGATATTTTAATTTGCTCTATATTTCTATTCAAACAAGCAAATGTAAATACAGGAACCAATCATAGATAGGTACCAGAATTGTATGCAATAATAAGAATCCGAAATGGCATATACTGTATGTGTCCTGTGGGCAATGTATGAAGGAAAATTGAGTGAAAACCGGGTCTATTGTTTTATACATAACAAAAGCTCAAACCTCATACTTCACTGCGAGAAAATTCCATGATACCTCTCATTAATAGGACTATAGGTCTTGTCCTTTTTCTACATCCAGTAAAGTATCATCAATATGTGCGATTTTTGTCCTGTCTGTTAGACATATATGAAAAACCCTGTGACACCAACACAGGATTTCCTGTTCAACTCGCATAATGCCTTCTCAACAACATCAGTGCAGCTAAGTCGGAGCACTTGGTCGCATGGATGGAAGGTAACCAAGAGGAGCCACGGGGAAAGCAAAAACATGGCATAAGCTTATAAAAAGCTCAGGTATTCACAGCTAAAGAACATATTACGGTCAAGAGAATTACAGATAAAGCAACAAATATGAAGCGAATATGGAAGGACGCTAGAGGAATGCAACAGCGCTCAGGATGAACCATATTTGAGCCATCAAGAAGGCCAATACATCGGGAGAATACCCCTATGCCACTCAAAATAGGATGCTGAGGCCATCGAACATAATCAGGTACTAGTCTAGCTAGCAAGTTGATTGTTCGCCATGTATATGCCAATACTGTGCCTTTACCGTGCAATTCGAGTTCTTCCTCCTGTACCTCCACATCCTCCAAGAACATAGAGAGCCACTGCAATTTGTTGATATAGGTCGTCTGTCTTGCTTTGTGCTCAATAACCTTCTCCACCAGCATGGGTAAATATTGCAACAATCTGTCAACAGGAGGCTTCAGGCATGCAGAATAAAGAACAAAAAATGCAGTATTAGGGTAGTCTTGTATATAAGCCTCGAGGAGATCAATACTATCCATATACCTCTCATTAATAGTTGTCCTTTCCTACATTCAGTAAAGTATCATATCAACTTGTGCGATAACATCAAATACATCATACTCCAAAACCACTCGTTTCCCATTATTATTCTTGCCAGCAATAAAATACAGTGCATCATTGCGCAGCTCATAGTCATTTAGGTAATGCCTCTCTCATCGCAGTTTAATTGCTGGCAAATCACCTGCTGGGACCTTCAAGTATGAATCTCGTAGGTATGTTTTAATTTTGTAGTTCCTTATGTACTCGGATTGGATTTCAGGGAATTACTTCTCAAAGAGGTCAACCGAGATTTACTACTTATTGTATGCAAATACTCTTCAAACTTAGTACGCGCAGTACCAGAGAATGCTTCAATTGCATTTCAAGATACAGCGGAACATAGGGGGTGAACTGATACGAAATCAATACCGCCATTATCTTCTGCAATTGACATTATGGTAACTAAGAATGTCGCGGTATGCTGGGTAAATCGTAGTGGGCTGGTAATGTCGCAGTGTGCAGAGTATGTTGCGTTGAACAGTATTGCTGTGTTGCATTGAAGAAAGTTTCAAATTCCGTAGAATAGCGATCAGCTGGCAAGTACAACTAGGTGAACCAGACCGAGTACAGTGACAGCTTTGAAGAGTTGGCCTTTACATTCATCTTGTTGAGTTCTAAATTCAACGCTGCGAACAGCCAACTGAAGCCACCGCGATTAGCTGGCAAGAACAACAAGATGAATAATAGGGAGTTTCTTAGCCCTCGCATCCTTACTGGAACCCATTTGCCAATCCCATAAGCTAGACTGCTAGAACTTTTACTCTACACATCTCTTATTATACGCCACTGAATCCCCTGTTGCAATTATTGCTATAAGGAGCCACTGCAATTACTGTTGGCTAGTAAGTATAATTATGATAAATAGTGTCCGTTTTTTTTTTTCAAACAGTTTAAGCTAATGGAATTGGAAGATCGGGAATCTGATCGGTTGGATGCGAAAGCTGCTGGAGGCTTTGACCTAGGAAAGGATCTTGGTCGGCTGTGTCCCAAGAGCTTTGCAAATCAACATTGAAACCAGGATCCACAGGAGTCCCGAACCCAGCAAATTCTTTTTGGTGAGTTCAGGGTAACTCTGGGTCACATAGTAATTAGCAAATCAACCAGGAATCCCAGCGTGCAAATTAGCCTGGAACCCAGCGTCCGAAGCAGCCTAGGAGTTTGCGGCTGGCAGGGAATGCTTATAGAGCCCGATATATGGAAAACTCATTGCTGGGAGGGCATGTAATATATGGGAAGCTCGTGGCTGGCAGGGCTTGCTTATGAAGCCCGATATATAAGAATCTCGCAGCTTTCGACATATAGGTATTCCGGGACAGCGGCGAGAACTCAATATTCGCGGAACTTCGGAAGGCCCGGACCTGCCGCGAGAACGGTTTGTTGTCTCACTGGGGGCCCGGGCCCCGCGGGAGAATACGGGAGCACATAATTACCCAAGTTAGTAAAATTTTGATATATAGTAGATACAACGTGGAACAAAGCATGGAATGGAATACAGCTTGGGAGTAATGCATGAAAAGGAGATTGAATATTAAGAAGAATGGCCGGCAATATGTATTGTGCCCTCCTTGGAGGATTGTGACAAGGATGGACTGGGAACGAGATTTGTAGGATTAGAGGCTTGTTTTTCCTTTACAGAAAGTTTGCCGGGGGGCTAATGCGAAAAAGGCACAGCAGAGGGCTTCTTGGGATCATTCGGCGCATGGGAGTCCCGCTTCACTTGAGTTTAGTTTTTATTTTTTTAATTTTATATTTCATACGGGTTTGGTTGGGGGCAGGCCTTTGGCACTAGCCGGTTAATGAACAGCATAGGGGTTCTGTTACACTTAGGTTTATCTGATTTCTTTTTTACCTATATCTGCTTTCCCAATTGGGATTCGAGTTCATTTTGTTTGCGGGGCACGAGACTATGTTTGCGGTATATAGTCGCCTGATGTGGCAGATCAAGTTGCCTTACCAGTGGCTTATTCTCCTTACTGAGACCGCATATGGATAAATAATTTACTCAATAAATAGTATATAAAATATATGTAAGAATTAAAAAAAGCCATTCATCCAAATCATGAGTGTAAGATTTGCAGCGGAGCTGCTGTAGTTCACGGGTTTGGATAATAAATAGCAGTTCAGTAATGCCTATGGATAGTTAGCAGCTGATATCAATCAGGGGGTTGAGGCTTAAGGATGATCTTACAGAAACAGCCTATGGCATGAGTTGCATGTACGGTCAATTCTGGGAATGTAAAGTGACACTAAGTCGCCAACATCAAATTTGGCAATACTGTATCTTGGTAAGAAAATGCCTTGTGTACTGAGCTCAACGTTCTTGCCTGAGGCATGCCATGCACCTCTGGTGCGAGGTACCCACACTTGGATATTGACAAGTTAGACAGGTCATTGTGTCTAGTTCAGGGTAATGACCTTCACCCGGCAGCCACATCATCGAAATTATCTGACCATTCCGTATTCTCCCGCGGGGCCGGGCCAGCCAGGAGATGGATGGTCTCATTGGGGGGGGGCCGCCCGGAAGAATCATGCCCTGCCAGGCACAAGTTGTCCATGAATCGCATGCCCTGCCAGCAACGAGTTTTCTCTATATCTCGCCTGAGAATGATTATTGCTCAGGAGATGTCAGCTTAGCCACATTTCCCTCATGCTAGGCAGTATGTATCAAAGGTATTATGCTTCTCTAAGGTAAACCATCCTGCCAACGTAGCATTCTAACTTGCTTTTAATTGCAATGTTTAGCCAAAGGGCATCTGTATACATAGACTATACTGGTAGCTGGCCCTATCTAGGTCCAGGTCGAGCAAGGAGATGCCCTCGAACTCATCTTTGGTAATCTTGAAACTTTATTTAAACAAAGTCTTTTGTGTTCCCCTTACTCGAACTACCCAGATTGCAACTCTGTTATAATGGAACTACCTTCATCTCTTCCCAGCACTATTATACTTTTGGAACATCTGATGTGTCAGTTGATATAGCCTTAAACTGGGAACAAAATGAGCAACCCCACCGACCGTTAGTCGGGCTTTCCCTTTGTACCTTGAGCCTCAGTTCGGCATGCTACCTGCTTGCATGACATTGTGACGCCACACACGTAACCACGGCACATACCTACCTGCTTGCTATAGTATCTACTGCGTTATCCCTTTATGTATATATAGAGCATTGGGGACACCTAGAGCAGGACGTTAACGGTAGACCAACACGCTCATACTCTCATATCTACGTATTCATATCTACCTACATACAGAGTACGCATATACGTTCACATATACTTTCACGTAAATACATTCACATATATACTCTCACATACGTGACACTCGCTTACAGTACGGAGTACATGGGGATGACTGCCCCAAAGGAAGTCTTGGCAACCAGACTACTGCAATCCGTCTGGTATAGCTAATATCCGTAGGCGAGGTAAAAGGATAGAACTTGAGTGCTTCCAGAGATTGTTTACCGATACCTACTCAACCGTTGATTGCTAATACGGAATTCTATCAATATACATCGGATTTCCCAAGCTACCAAACAAGAGGAAGGGGTTGAGTGATCTATAGTGACAGGATTTGGGTGAAAAGACAAGATCCGCGGTATGTAGACATGACTTATGAATGAATCGTTTGGGGTTCTCTTTGCGACGCGACCAGATGGTAGGCCTATGGCACGGTCTACTACTGTATAAGCGACATATCATGTACACTCGGAACCTTCAGAGATCGGATATTGGGTGCATCTAGTGAGCCTGGAATACGTAGTAGCTCACGAGTGGATGAGGTTTTCACATGGCAGATATAGCGGTGAATACGACATGAATTGCTTAAAAAAGAAAAACTCCGCCTCCATGACCCGCTACTAGGTACAGCTAGGTGGCAAAAAATTGCATACCCTGCATAAGCATGCAACAAATATCTTATCCTTTTCCCATACGGAGGTGCGGAACAAAAGTTCCTATCTGGGAGGTGCATATGCAGGACTATGCATGCATGAATACTTGGCATATGCATGCGCATTCATACATATTTATCGATATGGTCTCAGTGCTATGGCCTTCAACCAGCTCAACCACATCATCAGTTGTCTTACTTTCGCACTGTCCAACCTCTCAATGTACTAGATATCGCCGACATCTCAATTGGCCAGATATCAACTCTTCTCTAACTATGGAATTCATCATATACTGTATCAGCCCTTCCCCGACCCTCAACCCTTCAACCAAATCTTTCCTAACATCTTGATTCATCAAGTATATTGCCCTTCTCTGCCCTCTTAGATTGCTTATATTGAGCTCAATTTCTTAGATACTAACTCTCCAATTGCATATCCCCTGAACCTGCCAATCGAGCACCCCCAACCTCAATCGAGCACCTATTGCACATCTTAAGTCTCTTGTTGGTATTCAAGAAGTTATCGATTTGGAGGATCTTACCACTGATGAATGGAGGTATATGCCGGAGACCGACCAAATTGTCAGTGTTGATCCGATCGATATCATGATCTCAGCTAGTCCTAATGGCTGAAGTACGAAGGCTCCGGAAGATGGTGTTCAGAAGCGTAGGGGGAAACCAGGGCCTCGGACATACAAGGTACGCTTCATGCCGCTATCAATGCCTGGTGTGAGTTGGGAGGGGGTGAGGTGGGACGGGTGTGTGAAGTGGGCGAGGGGTGAGGGCATTGGTTACAACAGTCGTACTGATAGAATCCCAACTGATATGCATATACCAAGTATATATGCGCGCATATGCAGGGTTTTCCCAAAGAAGAAAGGGGAAATGACTTTTGTTCTGCACCTCCGACAAAAACCCCAAATATGTAGCGTTTGGGCCTCTTTATGCAGGTGGGGTGATATGAAACTTTTTGCCACCTAACTGTATCATTTCTCGTTGTCTTCAACTGAGGGTTGAAACACTCCCATAACATGGTTGTGGCTAAAAAAGAAAAGATTGAGCTACGCTCGCCCTCAAAAGGCATGATATAATGCTCTAACAATGTGGAACGGAAAACCACCACTTCCCCAGGCTTGAACGCACATCTCAAGTTCAAGTCAGGAATTACCAGATTCCCACCAACAAAATCACCCCAACATAATAACCCAACTATCCGCATAATCGGCACGATTTTTATCACTTCCCCAACCGGAAGCCGGTCCCATCGTCCATCCACCCTTCAAAACCACACGCGGAAAACAAGCTATCTACTTGGAGGTATCATCAAGCACCCCATCCTCCACAACTCACGCAAGTATTCCCCTCGCTACCTCCCTTCCACGCACCTATCTCGTCCCTCTCACCGCGGACCTCTCACCCCTCCACACTGGACCACGACATCCATCTATCGAGCTATCCCTTCCCATACATCTATGCACAGACTACTCACAGTCTATCCACCTATCTACCTACTTCTCAGTCCCATACCGAAACCACACCATCTCTTCAACTAGCAACTTGTTATATATATATATCTCCTTTCACGCTCTCCCTTCTTCCTGCTATTCAATATCACCACTCCACAGTCCATCACAATGCCATTGCTGTGCCACTCCCCTCAACAGCTAATTCTCCTTCATGCATTGATCCCCATTTTAGAAAAGTTCGTACATAGGACACATCTTCAACATCCCCTTCCCCTTCTCTGCACACATACACCTTGATGTCGTCAACATGATACCTCCTCTCTTTAAGCGCCCCATGAATGACTTGGGCCCAAACACTGTTCCCAGACGCACTAAATCGTAGCACTTTCAATGACCCAACCATCTTGGTTCCATCTTCTTTCCTTTTACATTGTCCAAAATGTGTCTCTAACCATCACCAATTCTCCCACTCTAGGCACCTCCCAACCCGGTAGACTTTATCTTCTGCTACATCTTGTGACCTTTGGAGCTTCCGCAACATTTCTTCTCTTTTCTCGTCTCGTAAGGCCAGCATTTCTTCCACATTATTCATGTCCGGCTTTGGATTGCCTCCAACCATGGGATCCACAATGATCTTCCAGGTATATTTTCTTTAGCTATGCTCTTTTCTGCAGCCTTTAGCTGTGTTTTCGTTGGTGGTACCTTAGGTGCCATCTCGTGGTTGTCCATATTCATAACAACGACTCCATTCCCATCCATATCAAATACTCCAGTTCCAGCAATCCCATCTTTTTTCACATCCTCCAATGCCTTACGAACGATTGACGACTTTGCATAATCTCCACCTGTTTCGCATTGAATCCAAAAGAATTTCGGACGGTGTGAATCCTTGAACTTTGATTGCTCGGGTGTTGATAGCCATTACGGCACCCATGAGAAACGTGCCCCAAATGTCGCCCTCAGGACCATATTTGATACATGCTAGCCATAGCGCCCAAGTTATTAGTTGCACATACCGTTCGGCTAATCCCACAGACGCTCGCACTATCAGTTCCTTGTTGAAAGCTTTCAGCACCTCCCTCAAGACGGAAAGAAAATCCAAGTCTTCCACCCTCCCCTTTCTTGGGGATCGGGGTGTTGGGACTACAATTGGGATAACGTGCTGTCTGGCCAATGAATCTAAGATTGGCGATGTCATTTTGAGTTTTGATCCATGCGCATCCGGAGATAGGATACCAAGGGCAGCCAAAAAATCAGCTTGGCATTTCTCATTAAGTGGAACAGGTATAAATTCATTGAAGTTACTAAGGAAGCGTAGCCGGAGATATTTTACCACTTCTTTTTGCTCTGTGAGGGATTTCACCATTCCTTGGAATATGAGATAGGTTCCAAATCAGGACAATTCCTTGAAAGCACGCTCGTCGGCTAGTTGTCCAGTCATAGAGTGGAGAATTGTGGACTGCATTTCTATAGGTATATGTGGTAACTGTGTCTGCGTAGCTACCATATATGAGAGGAAATCCAAGCTTAAACATACTTGTACTCTTGTAAATAATTCAAATGCATATCCGAGTCCACTGTCTGAAAAATCAAGGATGTCACTTGGATTAGAGGTGCAATTTGGTGGTAAAACAGATGAGCGGCATTATATTTGGCACCAGTTGACGCCTTTTTGATCCTGGGCTACCCATCTTGCAAAATGATATACACCGCATTTATCTGTTCCATATTTTTCAACAGCCACTACGTAGTGACATCCGTTGGTTTGGGTCGTGGTGGAGGAAAAGTAGCAGCCAGGTGTTGAATACTAGACTCAATTGTAGCATGACCTGGCGCCCTTTAGTTTCCCAAAACGGCCTCATCAATCTATTTTTCCCAGAAAAACCATAACTAGCTTAGCTCCGATACCCGCACACTATCCTCAATCGCATCAACTGCTATTTGGACAGCAAGTTCGGGAGGAGTAATTGGGTCTTTAAAATCTTGGGGCCGCAAATTCTTGTATCGGGATTTTCTTATAGGCCCTCCCAAGGCTACTAAGTACTCGGTCTGGTTCACCGTATTCCCAAACAGTTGGTCTGACGTTCTTCAGAAACTCCCTACTATTCATCTTGTTGTTCTTGCGGTGGCTTCAGTTGGCGTTGGAGATGGAAGCCGTCTCTTAATGGCTGTCTTCGCTGGCTGGGTTCGTTACTAGACGCCCTAATTCCGAAGAACATAGTTAGTACTGTAGGTGTTGGGAGACGCTGAATGATTACTTACAAGTTGTCCAAGTATAGAAGTCGTAGAAGTCGTATGATAGAAGATGAAGCAGAAAGATGCAGGGCAAGGATGCAGGGCAAAGATGCAGGGCAAGGATGCAAGGCAAAGATGCAGGGCAATGCAGGGCAAGGATGCAGGGCAAAGATGCAGGGCAAGGATGCAGGGCATCCTTGCAGGGGAGAAATAATAAGAAATGATGCAGGGAAAGCAGAAATGATGCAGGGCAAGGATGCAGGGAAGAAATGTTTCCGGGAAAGGAAGCAGGGCAAGGATGCAGGGCCGCAAGGATGCAGGGGAGAAAGTGTGTAGGTACTTATGTAGGCAAGATGGGGGCAAAGGTTGAACGGTACTATGCACAACAAAAGTCTTTGTACCTTCCTATTTGGGGAAACCGGTTTTGGCAGCATATTTATCGGCATACTCTGCATGACCTAGGCTGTGGAGGGTGTTGTGCCAACCACACATCTACACATAATCTACACATAACGCAAGCCAGACTAAACCAGACTAGCCAGACTACACATAAAGATGTTTGATATGCTCAGGCAGTGATATTGCGGTCCTTGGGAGAGGGTGCAGCCACAAACCTTAGACTAGTTTACGTTACTTATGCATGTAGAGATTGCATATGGAAATATAATGTATAAGGCGCGAAAGCATGGATTTCTCTAATATATATGTATAAGGTGCGAATGTATGGATTTTATATATATATATATATAAGCCACAAATGCATGAGTTCCTACAACATATATATAAGCCATGAGTTGCTACAATATATATGTGCCTCAATCTCGCCCAGGTTGAAGTCCACACATATCGTGAAAAGCAAAGGCTACGATTTCCCAATATGACTAATACCAGCACAGGCATAGTAGGCTGGCTAACATGGTACAGGTCGCTGTAGTTATTCTCTAGTGTGCTTGGGAGATGGGCCAACTTCTAGCGCGACTCTTATCATACTTGGTATCTCAGTTACTTAGGAGAGCTGGGCCACTTCTATTGAGTTTCTCATTATTCTCGTTTTCGTTATCGCGCTGTTTAGCTCATTGTAGTCTGGTTGGCCCAGCGCAAATAAAAACTTTGATCGGTATAGGTAGTAGCAATAGCAGACCACTGATATGATCACGCAACGCTAACATCTGTTATAGAATTCCCTGAGTGACCCAGCAACTTCGTATGGCATAGGTAGTAGCATTGCTAGGCCTCCAAGATGAACTCACATAGCTGACCTCTGTTATTAGGATTTCCAAGGCATATTACAGCGAGTATTAGAGCGAGCATTAGAGCGAGCATTAGAGCGAGTGTTGGATCGAAGCATTGGGCGAGCATTAGAGTGAGCATTGGAGCGAGTATTGGAGCGAGCATTGGAGCAAGCATTGGAGCAAGCATTGGAGCGAGCATTGGAGCGAGCATTGGAGCAAGTATTGGAGCGAGCATTGGAGCAAGCATTGGAGCAAGCATTGGAGCGAGCATTGGAGCGAGCATTGGAGCAAGTATTGGAGCGAGTATTGGAGCAAGCATTGGAGCGAGCATTGGAGCGAGTGTTAGAGTATTAGAGCAAGTGTCCCAGCAAGTGTACGAGGGAGCATGTTTCATGTATATATCTATTTCTCAATACTTTTGTATATATTTCTGCTGCATGGGAACTAGAATAGATATAGGCCGCAGAAGAATATCCCAGGTTCAATATATGCACGAGTTCGCACTAAAATTCTTTGAAAATTCATGTTACCAGGCCTGATTTCCTTTGTTGGGTACGTGGAGCGCTAGCTTTTCGAGGGGAGGAGAAAGCTGCCTCTATATCCGAGGCGCATAAAGATCTAAAAATCAAATTCGGCCAATGGAATGCAGTCTTCTATGGCCAATTGCCCTTTGTATTTGCCTATGTCACCGGTGGCTGTCGCATTCAGTGAGTGTGTCGATGGTTATTTCAATATTATTATTTCAGTGGCTCACATTGCTTTAGGTTTTGTCTCCTTATGCCT